>CM025610.2:14376166-14406458 GCA_014621495.2 Entosphenus tridentatus | reverse complement strand
TGCATTATGACTGCAGGTATTGTGGTCTATGCAAACATGACTCCTCGGAAAAAAGTGTCAGTTTTGTTGTCAGATAAAAGGGTAAAAAAACAATTAACACCTAGGTGGTTTGTTGATAAATCCCTGTTTAGGATCCCGCAACGTTAAATTAAATGTGACAGCATGCCTACAATAAATATAAGGAATAACCTGATGGAATTGGTCTTTGCACACGACGTAATTGTCAGCAGCCAACGTTGGTCTTTATTTTGCGACTAAATGTATGATTGAGGATACATTTGTTTGTTATTGGTTTCTGGCGGTGGTTACATGCCCATGCAAACTATAAAGTTATTAAAATGAAATGTTTATTGAGTGGAAGCTGTTACTGGGTAGCTGACAGTGGGGTACACGGAACACACACTGTGCTTAAACACAGCACAATAATTGATTGCACAATGAGGCTTGCACACTCAAACAGCCATGGCAATTACATTTATATAATGCACTTTAGTTTACGAATATCTTAATTGGAAATTAATAATACTGTCTGCACAATGCAGAAGTATGATTTTGTATAGCAGGTTCAGCAATAGACATCATTAAATTATTATAGCATTCTAAAATTACTTGTGTAACCTCTGAACAATCGTTATTTGGTAAAGCACACTGATTAACCTCCAGGAGCAAATAATTAGTAGGAAGTATTTAACCACAGCCTTACCATCAATTAATTAAGCAATAATGATCATTTTTAATTAATATACATTCCAAAACACATTATCACACTATGAAAATATATCTTGACGTAAAGCTTTCGTGACTGCAATAATTCATATTCTTTGGGTCTTTCGGTAAAGTCACGTAGATAGGTTGAAAGAAAATAACAAAAAACTACGACGTTTCGATCACAACACAAGCAATCATCATCAGGAGGAGAAAAGAGGAAAGCTGCTGAGGCAGACCGTTTTAAAGGATTAAAATGGGTGTAGCCCAAGGGTCATAAACGAAGTGGGTGGGACTCGTAATGTTAATATGAGATATTAGCATGTTAATGTGAGATCGGAAGGCGACCTCCACGACGAGGGCGCAGAAGTGGTCATGTTAATTTTAGAGATTAGTATGTTAATGTAAGATCGGAGAGCGGCATCCCAGATGACGGCGCAAAAACATCACAGCCAGTTATGATTTAAACTGGTTAATAACGTCCATCCATATTCTCGGTTCTTTCGGTAAAGTCACGGAGATAGAAAACCAAAAAATCTAAGTTAACAGCAAAAAACCCACGACGTTTCGATCGCAACACAAGCGGTCTTCTTCAGGTGGAAAGAAAAGAGGGCAAACCTCCAGATGTAGCTACTTATAAGGGCTCCAGAGTGAGTGGGCAGAGGAAAGGACTTCGCGAGAGACAGGGGGAGAGAGAGGGGGTGGGGCAGAGATAGGGGGAGGGAGAAAGAGGGGTGGAGAGGAGAGAGACAGAGGGAGAGAGAGAGGGGTTGGGGCAGATATACTGATGCCTACCTAAAACCTGATTCCCACCACCATCCATCCCAGAAGCATTCCCTCATCAAAACGCTACACCACAGAGCTCAATGCTTCTCCGACCATGAACACCTGACCAGCGAACTCAAATACGTATGCCGGGCTCTCAAGGAAGATGGATAATCTGACTACACAAGCCATCAACCCAACTGTGAGGAAGGAACCATCTGAAGACCCAATCAAAACCGTCACCTTACCTTACATAGCAGGGATAACTAAAAATATTTCCAAAATCTTGAAGAAACACAAGATACAGGTCCGATTTAACACAGTGCACAAAATTCGTGACCTGATCCCATCTGTGAAGGACAAGATTCCTGACATGCAATACCCCGGCGTCTACAAACTAATCTCTACCTGCAGCAGTTACATTGGGGAAACCAAGCGACATATCTCGGGCCATGTTTGCGAACACAGGGCAGATCTGAAACACGGCAGGAACAATAGTTCCGCCATAGCTGATCATTACTTTATGCGGCTGGCTCACCTGAAATTAATTTCTCGAAGACGATGGTACTTTGCAAGCCGACTGGCTATCAACACTGATTCGTTCACGAAGCCATCCATATATACAGACACAATTTCAACCGAGACGACATTGAAAAGATGTCATCAACCACTTTGGGTCATGATTTGAATTTGTGTTTCCTTGTCAACCTCTACCATCAGCAGTGTCTGTCGCAGCAGTCGCTCCAAGCCTGGGGCGTGTCATTCAGACTCTGTCTCCTCGACAGATCTGTTCTCCACCTGAGGATGGCTGCTTGCGTTGTGGCCGAAACGTCGTGAGAATTATTTTATTCTGTTTTATTTTTATTATTTTATTATTTCCATTCTACGTGACTTTACCGAAAGAACCAAGAATATGAATCCCTGCAGTCACGAAAGCTTTAAATCGAAAGATTCGTTTATGAAGCCATCTAGATATATAAACATAGACACAATTTCAACCGAGAAGATGGGTACAAACTGAGCAATCATTCGAAGGACGTTATTAACCAGTTTAAGTCATAACTGGCTGTGATGTTTCCATCCTACCTGCCGATGTTAGCAGTTATTTCCGACTCTATGAGTTACATTACCAGGTTAAATATATTTACATTAACAGGCTAAATGTCTCACTAACACAGCCACCGTTGTGGTGGTTCTCTTACATTGACATGCTAATCTCACTCAATAAAATGGCCACCTCCAAAGCTTCGGTGGCGTCCGTTTTTCTTACATTGACATGCTAATCTTACATTAACAGATTGACATGCTAATCTCTCACAATACAATGGTCACCTCCACAGCTTCGTAGTCGTGGAGGTACATCAGCTCTCCGATCTTACATTTACACGCAAATTCCATCTGTCTAGCCCCGCCCACTTACCCTTGGGCTACACCCATCTCAAACTTATATAACATCCTGCTTTAGCAGCTCTCCTGCTATATTTTTTTACCTCATTACGATTGCTTGTGTTGCAATCGAAACGTCGTGATAATTTTATTTCTATTATTATTTTTATATCTATGTGGCTTTACCGAAAGACCCAAATAATATGAATTCCTGCAGTCATGAAAGCTTTAAGTCAAGAGTTAAAAGTTAGTTAGAAATGCGGTATTATAATGCGATGACTGTTTATCAAGTGATTCTGAATATATATGTAATTTAGGATGTAGATACAACAGCAGAACCTCATGATGGATGTCTTGCCAAGGGCACGTTGTGCAAAAACATTCAAAGCAGACAAGAGCAATTCATGGAACAGGTCTTGGTGGCAACCTTGTACTCCTCTTTGATTTATTATGAGTGTTCCTTTCAAGGACTCGTACACTCACAAACGTTGTTACAATTCTACACGCTTCCTGTTTCTCTTTCAAACAAAAGCGACTTGGACCAGTCGTAGATCTCAAGGCTGGACACTTAATTATAAGAAAGTATGCTTGGGTGAAGCTAACTTGTAAGAAAATAAATGGTACGAGATAAACAAATTATGTTTGTCAAAGTAATTGCATTTGGACAAATTACGTGAACATTTGGATGAAGCTAAATATATATTACTTACCTAAGATATCATGAAGTTATCATTGGATTGTTTAACAAATAACATTTAAACCAAATCATGCATGAGTATAATACGTCAATTACAATCAATGGCTATAAGAATAGAGTTTTGAGACATACTCCACGATACTAGTCTGCTCAGTGATTCGTGTCTTTGCACATCTAGCTACTCTTTAGCTTGCTCAAATAATTTGTCTGGTCAGCTGGAAAACCTGTTTGTCCATTAGTTTGTGATGCTGGATAACTTAATTAATGCCGCCTCCTGTTTTTAATATCGATGAGGATTATTTTCTAACAGTGCATCTCGTACATACCACAGGAAAATGTCCGATTAACACATCATGCCTCCTGCAAGGGCAGCTGTGTATGGTCATTGTTGCTCGTTAGTAAACACACGACTGACTTGCACTCAATAATTCTGGTCTATAATGTCATGGAAATTTTCGACCTCAAAATACCATGATTGCAGCCAAGAAACCAAGAGTGACATCGGGGGACGCCTGATGGCAAGGATGACACAAGAATCTGCCGTCCATCAGATCAGGTTGGGAACACGGTCTTTTGTGGATTGGCCCTCCCAGTTTTACCATTCCAGCTCCCAGGCGCCGCCTGTACCCTGGCAAGGAATATGACAGATGGTGACAGCCTCTCACCAACTAACTTGAATTTACAGCAGTTCCTTGGAAGAGGAATTAATCATTGGTGTGTGCCATTACACCATTTTCATCGCACAGCACAATGTGTAAACCTAGCGAACACAGTGCGAATGTGGTGAAGAAACGGTGTGAGGCTTTTACACCTTTAAAAACAAATTAAACTGTAGATTGGGGTAGCATGTCTGCTAGAATGCTAGACTGCAGTGGCGGCACACGACATCGGCAAGTGTCACCTCCGGCACCTATGTTAACGAAGGGAGAAAGCCCCGATCAATTGGAGGCCCCTACAGGTGCGTTCCTTCCAGACCACTGACCCTGGCCAGCGAGCACGCGGCTCCGAGTGTGACTGAACAACCCTCGCCCACAGCGTGAAGCACCCTTGAAGCTGGAGTGCCTCGTCTCTTTGATTGAGCTCGAGTGGATGGAGCAGTTGAAGGCTTTTGGTAAAATCAATAGCCATGATGGTGGCACTTGGGCCAGGGGGGGGGCGCATGAAGACTTAAATCACCACCATGGCGAGTGAAACCTCAAACAAGCAGAAGATACACGTACTGCGTATGTTTTAGCGGTTGTGCCGTATAGTTCTTCGGCACGTTCTCATGTTGTGGGGCGTGCTGTTCAATATAATGTCCGACATTTCGTTTCACGTGTTGGGAAAGCTCCCAGTGCTTGGAAGAAGACGACATGGGTATAATTCTAGATCTAGAATATATGTACCAACGTCAAAAAGGGGGGGGGGGAGAAGAGCGCTTTGGAGAAAGTAAGCCGCAGTAATGTATCACTCCTGAGTGCATTTCCTTTTAGGCGATGTTTAAGCCTGAAACGTGTCGCCGACTGCAGATCGCTGGCCGTGGATGAGAGTGGCGACGCACGAAACCGCAGCCAAGGCCAGCACTGCCAAGGCCACGAGTCGATCCGTGCAGCGCTCGCACTGTGCAGTTGGCGCTACACTTGCAGCGCTCCGCCCCGAAAATGTGCCAAATTAAACTTCGATTCCCACCCGCTCCTTCCTCGGCACCGCACAGCGTGAGCAGGGTAGAGGCTAAGAAATCCCTGACAGCAGGTTAACGAGATTGACAGTGGGTTTTTTTGTCGTTATTTTCCGCGCAACCTGTGGCAAAGTCTAACTTCATCGCCTGGAACAAATGAACGATAAAAAAATAGGCCACGTAACTTCAAGCGCATGGAAAAACTAACACTTTTTATGTGTGCTCTGGTCATGAGCATCCAGCAGTGGATTTACAAGGGCTGTATGTTATTAATATTAACATCTGGAAGGGCATCCTTCAAAATGATAACGCACTGGCATTCCTCTGTGCATTTATTTCTACAAAACGCTGAATAGTGGCAAGGAGAGAGATGGCAAGATAAGACCAATTTGTATTTGGAAAAAAATTATGTACGTGCCAAAAGAGTAGCATTAAAATTATGATGCGTTTGCCAATTAAAGTAATTGAAACCTGGCGCAATAACATCACCAACGGGACCTCCGTCAATGTAATGATGTTTTGTTTTATCTATGGAGAAAAATTACAAGACAATTACATTTTGCTATAAATAAACCTAATTATCATTAGCCCGTAAATGACGTTCAACGACTGCTTACAGACACGGGGAGACCAACATAAAAATGTGTTTACAAAGTCACGGGCGTAACCTCTTGTCCCTCTATCCGTGGTCGGTAATTAACTTGGACAGCCAAGTCGACTGCTGACTTCCCATCCACGTCCACAGGCAATGGGCCACAGAGGACGAGGCCCCACCCGCCTGCACCCCCCCCCCCCCGCTGAGCATGGAGCGAGAGCCGGATAAGAGACCGCCAAGGACGAGCGAACGCAATCCACGCTCCAAAACGGTGCCACTCCTTTCACCGCACGGAAGAGTGCGCGGTGTGGGAGTGTCGACCAGACATCCTGAAGGCTTCGCAGAGCGATGCCGGGGCGGCCGCTCAGAAAGAGAGAGAAAGCCATGATTCTTGAGAGCTGCGCCATTGATTCGCCTTCACGTGGAGAGCTTTTGAAAGTGGTCGCCACGCCTCGGGCCATACATCTACCCGCGCGCAGGGCAAAGCCAAGGATAATGTGCAAATTGCATTCATTCATTCGCATCGAGAAGCAACATTGATTTCAGTTGAGCCGTTTCGTGAGCAAACTCCAGGTTTGTCTACGTCGAGCGCAGAAGGGGGTCATTTTTCCAGAAATAATTGACACCGCATTTATATTCCAGATGCATTTAGTGCCTATAAAATTACCATCCGACATTCCTTCAAATACAAATCGGTCACGGTGCATCGATTTCATATGAAATCGAACCCCTGCGTATTAGAGTTGAATACGCAAGCTTCCGTGCTTGAAAACGGAGGGCTAGCCGTGGTACGCAACGTTTAACTAAAGTCGCATTACATCAATAAACGTTATCATGTGCATCTTACACAATTTATCTTGCGCTTTCACACGTTTAATAACTTTACTTACGCACGCACGTATTTGAGCGGACCTGTATAAGCGTAAAAAAAAATGACAAAATATTTCCAGATAATAAATGAATCATTGATATGGAACCGCAGAAAAATAGGAGCATGTGCGTCATGATACTCAGTCTTTCCAGGCCAAATAAAGGAGCATTACAGAACTGCTTCGCTCAACAGTGGGGCAGCATTCCATGTTTGTGCACAGTCAGTCATAAGAAGGCCTGCAGAATTGATCGCTGGTAACCAAATAGTAAAATGAAGTTGTGCTCACCGAGGTTAGGGATGTCTGTAGTGTTTTACCCCTAAAATACTCGTTACTTTCTCCCCATCCTCTCCCCCCCGTCAGAGGACCCCCTCCCCCCCACCGCTCAGGGTAGGCACCGATTATCCCTTCCCTGCACCGTGACTTGTACGAGCGCCGAAACGTTCAACTAGACTATTCAATACTCTTTGGTTTTTTCGGTAAAGTCACGTAGGTATAAAATAAAGTAAATCACGACGTTTCGGGTGCAACACAAGCGTCCATCATCAGGTGGGAAAGCATGGTCTGCTGCTGAGGCAGACTGCCTCATTTTTTATTTTATTTTATACCTACGTAACTTTACCGAAAAAAACAAAGAGCATGGATTCCTGCAGTCACGAAAGCATCAAATCAGGATTAGACTATTCAATCTTGACTTAAAGCTTTTGTGACTGCATAAATTCATATTCTTTGGGTCTTTCAGTAAAGTCACGTAGATATTTTCTTTGAACCTATCTACGTGACCTTACCGAAGGACCCAAATAATAGACTATTCAACTATATTTATTTATTTTGTTACCAGGTAAGGTTTACTATGCTATGTAGCGATTTTTTCAAAAGCGGCCTTGGCCACAAATGATAGCTCAACGAAGTGGCACATCATGTGGACATTTATAGAAGCCAAATACTCGAAACGCATACTTATAAATGTGGAAGGGGGAGAAACCGGATGATCTGGAGAATAATCCACGACACCGTGGGGAGAGAGACACCGTAAACTCCAAATATACGGGAATCACTGTTGGGATCGAACCCATAACCTGCTGCATACGAGGCAGTTTTTTCTTTCCTCCTCCACAGAAACGAACGGCGCATTGTACGGGCTTGTGCGCTTACCTCAATAACAAACATTAAAAAAAGAGATCTCACACTTACAAGGAGACAGCAATCAAAAGTTTCCAGTGTCTCTCTTCTAAAATAAACATCTGACACTTCCTACAAAGTGTTACTCTTAACACCAACTACGAAGTTATGAAAGGCTAAGTCGACCAGGCTTCAAATAACAGAAAGTTAACAAATCTAACTATGGCACCGCCTGGATGGATAACATACTTAAGACACTTATACGGTAAATCCGTACATGTATACTGGCTAACCAGTTGTACTACAAAGAGTTGGCACCTAATAACATGGCAGACTGAAAGTCCTATAACGCATATGTAATCTGCACAATCCACCAAACCCACCTTGAAAGTGCTGCCCTGCCGGAGTGCATCAGCACCACCAACGCTCATTACAACATCGGAAGTGAATCGCTGTAGTTTACACTGTCTCGATACATGCCAAAAAATGTGACCGCGCAAGCGATTATTGCGATTGTCCCTGGCAGTGCGGCAGCACCATGTGACAGCGTTGGATTGCACAGCATTGTACGATCGTCTGTATGTGCCACATTAACAAAAACAACGCAGAGAATAAAAACGACCCAGCGAATTCAACACATAGATAAGCACTTAAGATAGCTTTTTTTAAATATATAATTGATTCACGTTTGATGCATCCTGGAGGGAACCATGACCATACTTTAATGCACACAGGGGCCCTTCATTAGGAAACCCTGCACCAAAAGTAGGCTCTGGTGGCCACTGTGCAGCACTCTGTGAGCCAGATGTCTTACAAAGTACCTTGCCCTGTGATTAGAAACAGAAACACTCTCCCAAACCAACAAAAACTTAATTACAGTGAAAATAATTCATCTTCAGAGGCAACTAAGTCAACGTGTCTGTGTGCTCAAATGAGCACACTGAGGTTCCTCGTGGGCCTCAAACACTCGTCGAACTTCCACACTCCCATAGTGGGGATACTCAGTTAGCTGACTGTACTCTATATTGATACTGGGCAGTGATTGTGATTGGAGTAGCCTTCATCACATCACTACCCGGGCCAGATAAGGCATCACAGCTTAAAACTTTGGATCAGACGGACCATGAAGTTCACAAATTCGGCTTATATCCACATTTCCCAGTGCTGACTCCTGTGTTAGATTAAAACAAAATAGTACAGGGCAGACGTGAACTCCCGTCACGCATGCCTCACCAGCATGGGCCCAGGGAAGAACAGGAGTCATTGCGGTGCTTAATATTACATGTGCACATCTGGCATTTTTGTTTATTTATTTATGGAGAGCACTTGAGTTGTGGCATAATCACTCTCATGAGCGCATCGGGGCGTGTTGTCTAACATATTTATTGCCGCATTTTGTATTTTCTAAATTCACTTTGAAGTAATGTGCTACGTATTTCATTCAAGCAATTATGAATTTCTTTCAACTTAATTTTGTCTTTTCTCTCTTTGGCCGATGTGCCATCAGAAAGCGAGGTGGGGCTTTACCGTAATTGTAGTCAATGGAATACTTCACCTCTTGATTGAGAGGAGGCCTCGACTCAAGCGTCAATATAACTTCTTCCAGTAACTAATTTCCATAAATATATTTTTTGTAAGGGTCAAATGTTGAACATAGCTGTAAAGCAACATGCTAGATTTGAAGTTTTCGTGACTGCAAGGATCCATACTCTTTGGTTCTTTCGGTAAAGTCACGTAGATGAAAAATAATTATCAAAATAATAAAATGAAAATAACTAAATTCAATCACGACGTTTCGGAGGCAACACAAGCTTCCGTCAACAGTAATTTTGCTGTGGCTGTTCCACCTGATGACGGAAGCTTGTGTTGCCTACGAAACGTCGTGATTTAATTTAGTTATTTGAATTTTATTATTTTTATTTTCATTTTTCATCTATGTGACTTTACTGTAAAGCAACATTTTCACATTTCATTTAACATCCACAAGCATGTGTTCATCACCGCCTGTAGGTTTTCTACAACAAGATATGCGGGAGGGCACAGTTTTGAACAGAAACATTTCGACTGAAATTTCATGTCTCATGACCATTTCATCGGCCACAACTCCCACACAGAATCAGGCACACGATGATTCCTCCTTTCTATTATACCGATACTGATTTTGCAATCTCGGAGCAAAAATAGTCTCCTATAGCTGGGTAACCTATAAATACAAACTAGAGGAAAGAGGATATTGTTTGTGCTGTCAACTGTGACCAGGTTCAGACCACACAACTAGCCGCACGTGAGCTGTCCGCCAATCTTTGATAGTCCTGGATTCCGAGAAAAATGATCTCGCACGTGATGACCCAGTGCCCTGTTGTGGGTAGCAGCTCATTGCACCCACCACTGAGGATGCCATTTTTGATAATAAACACCGACAGCTATATCCAAATTTATTATGAATGATACTGACTTACAGCCCTTTGTTAAGTGACTGCTGGATGAAGGCCTCCTCATGCTCTGTCCGTCATGGGGGTTGCTTAACCGTACTTCATCACGATGGTCTGTGCAGATATCACTCAACACTGATGTTAGCCATTGCCAGAAGTCAAACTCAGGTCCCTGTGTTCGTTGTGTAATGCTAGCCACCACTGCTCTACCAATTATTAATATTAATAATGTATCGCCCTTTGTCAAGTGGATGAAGGCCTCCCTACCTCATGTTAGTCACAATGGGCTGTTTGGCAATACTTCAGCATGCTGGTCAGTACGGGTTGGTGAAGGTGGGGGAGCTCAGGACCACGCTTGCCACTGATGTTAGCCATGGGTAATGCATAGGCAAATACGCTGAATGAATGTTTCGTATTTTATGAAGCGTGCACACATACGGCGATAAGAGGGCAGTACGTGCAATGCACTCTCATCTGCACATTTCGTAATACGAGTGCGTTGCTGCATGTGTGCCTAATGGAATTATTCACAGACCTCCAGTCCAATGGGGCTCTATAGAGAGCAACATAAGCAGTGCCGGTGAAGGGTATTGTAGTGTCCTTTGTACAGATCGACACGCTTGTTATTTCTCTCGACACTAACATTAATCAGCCAATACAATCGGCCAATCGTGACAAATTAGGGTACAACCAAATCAAATTTGCGTGATTCTGGTCACGTCTGCGCTTGGACGAGATGCAATTTTAGTTTCCACACCAAAGGATTTTGGAAGTCAGCAATCAGTGGACAGAAGCGAATGCCGAACACATCGTGACGTGTACCATTGTCACACTGACAATAAACGTCTGCGTAAAAAAAACATGGATTCTTACAGAATGTACGTAAATACACTGTACATCATCATCAGCATCCGCTGCTGATTGAAGGCTTCCCCTAGCCGTCGCTCACAATCTATGCAATAACCGACCTGGCACCTGCTCGCGAGCTGATATCAATGCTTTACATCCTCGGTGGACATCCTCTTGGACATTCAATGGCTGCCATTCCATCATTGTTCTTGACCCTTGGCTTCAAGTTTACATATGCATATACTTTGTTACATTTTAAAGTTGTACAGCATTTTCTCGGTTCTTTCGGTAAAGTCACGTAGAAGGGAAATAATAAAATAATAATAATAAAACAATATAATACAATTCTCACGACGTTTCGAACACAACGCAATCAGCCGTCCTTCACCTGAGGACGGCTGATTGCGTTGTGTGAGAATTATATTATATAATGTTTATTGTATTATTTCATTATTTCCCTTCTACGTGACTTTACCGAAAGAACCAAGAATATGAATCCCTGCAGTCACGAAAGCTTTAAATCGAAAAATTGTACAGCATTCTATTTGTTACCTTTGTGATGAATTAAAAAGCAGTACATATAATTAAAACATGTCATTCTAAAGTCACATGTAGTGCAACATTAGTTTATTTTTTTAAACATTTCAAATGGAACACTACAAAGGAAACAATCCACAGAAGAGAGTAATATGTTATGCTGAAATACTGCTTCCGCCAGAGTGAAATGTGCGACTGCATCCGTGCTTCGAGTGGCAACACGTCAAACACTTTGGACGCTTAAAAAATATATTGGTGTAAATATACAGGCGGCCTGTGTTTAGAGTGCATGCGAACATTTTATGCATATATATTTATATACATTGTGTCTCAAGTTTACACCTTTATAATGCTGCATATACATAAGCCTGCAGAGAGCCAAAACTAGGTATGGGGGAAAACATTTTCCTGGGCTCTTGTCCAACATTCAGGACACAATTTACAACTAAAACACTACAACCCGAGGAGCTCAAGCAGAACGTTTGGAACAATCAGCCTCCGTGACAGCTTCACTGCAACGCCCTTCCAATGACCATTATCACCATCATTTATTACTTATATAGTGCCTTACACCTGCGTGCCAAAATCTCCAGGCGCACCCATATATGCACTGGGGGTTTAATTTCTTCTCGAATATTTTAAAGGGCCCCCAAAACCACCAACCTCGCTGGACCCGGCTCCCCTTCCAGCGGTCGGGAAAAGGGGAAATGCCTTCCAGAGATCAGCCCAAGACAGCTCCGGATGCAATCAAGGCCTGTTTCTATTCAAATGTATTGTTCAACGTTGCGATGCTGTGCATATAACTGGTTTTAAAATTAAGTAAATTAAATAAAGCACGTATCAAACAGTGTATGCTAAGATTAAATTACGTAAAATTGTCAAATGTCTATGAATAACTATGAAGAACTGACACTTAAAAGTTGTCTATGTCCTGTTTAGCATTAATAATGAATAATGCACTGAACATGGATTGGTTTCTGAAGCCTTGTGATTGTTTAAAAAAAATCTTATCATTGGTCCAACCAAACTCTCGATGAACGCTCTCTTAAACCAAAATACCACTGGAAAAGGGGTATGGTATGGCTGGTTTTCAACTATTTGCCATGCTGAGCCGAAACCAAACTTTGCCACGCTGACCTCAAGAAATATCTGAATCTGATTCGGGGCCAAACAGGGCCAGGGGCAGAGCGGGTGACGCATTCATTGATTCTATCGACTGAAATGCAGCGAATCAGATGGAGTGAATCGAGCATTACTTATTCAATATTTTTAACTTTGAACAGCAACTTACATTTCCATAATCATCCAGCACCGAAGTGCTTGAAGAAACCTTTAAAAATATACTCTTTGGTTCTTTCGGTAAAGTCACGTAGGTAGAAAAATTAAATAATATATCACGACGTTTCGATCTCAACACAAGCGGTCGTCCTCAGGCGGAAAAATAATCCAGCAGTGGAACTGCTGAACCAGGAAGAAACACAGCGAGAGAGCTGCTACAACAAGACGTTATATATGTGGCGAAGAGCAAGCAGGCGGGGTCTGAGCTGGAAAGGAATTCCATCCCCCCACGCAAGCACGTCAGTTGTGTTAATGGGGGAGATTCGAGAGAGAGAGATTAGGGAGAGAGATTAGCATGAAATGAGCTTCCGTCGACGCGTAAGAGTATTAACACTATGTTGATGGGAGAGATTAGGGGGTTTAGCAAGTTAATGTCATGTCTATGTGTAACAAGCTGCGGCGCTGCCAACTGCACTGTGAGAGGCAAGCGCGTCCACGCAAGAGAACCACCGTTGGGTGGCCACGCCAGTGAGACACACAGCCTATCACACAGCCATAACCATCGATGCATCGAGGCTAAGGGAGCAGAGGTGTCCATGTTAGTGAGACCCAGCCCGTTAATGCAGAGGCACCTAACAGGGCAATGCAACTCAGAGAGTCGGAGATAACAGCCAAACGGCAGGGAAGAATGGAAGTACCACATTAAGTTGCAACTTTGCTTGGTTAAAAACGTCCTTCCAATGATTGCTCTTCTTATACCCATCTTCTTGGTTGAAATTGTCGATGGATGGCTTCATGGACAAATCTTTTATGGTAGCCCGACGGTTTGCAGAGTACCTTCGTCTCGGAAAAAAACAATATCGTGCGAGCCCACTGAGTTATAACAATGATCAGCCACGGCAGAGGTATTGGTTCTGCCGTATTTCAAATCTGCCTTGTATTCGCGAACACGGTCCGAGACATGTCGTTTCGTTTCCCCAATGTAACTGCTGCCACAGACACATCTTAGTTTGTAGACACCAGGGTATTGCATGTCAGGAATGACATCCTTCACAGATGGGATCAAATCAAGGATGTTGTGTTATGTATTGAATCGGACCTGGATCTTGTGTTTGTTTAAGATTTTGGAAATCTTTTTGGTAACACCTGCTACCGCAGACACTTAGGTGGAACTCAACCAGAGTCCCATCACAGGACAGATGAAGGCTCCAACATTTAAGGCAAAGCACAGCACATGCTGCTACGGTAACATTGTTCTGAGACTCTCCACATTTTAACCACATAATGGCACAATGTTAAGGTGCCATACTGGTGACCGCCTTTTCATTGATTCTTCTTTTTTAACACGTAGGCTTTCGCGACCAATATTATTCATAATCAACGTTTTTGGGTTAGATCGCGTTATTTATAAATGTGTCGTAACCCTCCACCATCCGACACGGCCAATCAGCAAAAAAGTGTCACGCTGACAAAAGACAAATAGTTCACTACTTTAGCCCACCGGTGTGTTGAAGAGTGAAACCACAACATTTACAAAAAAAATGTTTGAGTACGACGTTTCGCTGGTAATTGCATCCAGCATCATCGGGCAATTCGACAGAATGGTGAGGCTCTGCTCTTGCTCCCGGTCTTCACGCTCCAACACACCGACGGGCTAAAGTAGTGAACTATTTGTCTTTTGTCAGCGTGACACTTTTTTGCTGATTGGCCGTGTCGGGTGGTGGAGGAATACGATACATTTATAAATAACGCGATCTAACCCAAAAACGTTGATTATGAATGATTTTTTGTTAGATAAACTGTTAGCTGGCAGTACTTTTTTCTCTCTCATTTGCACTGCTGTTACAAATGTGTCACGTTTTTTACCGCCGTGTTGTGTCTTGTTAGCTCACCGCAATGATGCAGTAACGTTGCTCCGTTTCCGTTTGCCTCTCTAGCCCTGCTGTGTTGCGTGTGTTTGCTGCGATGAGCGACTGTGCTTAATGTTTCTCCCAGGTCTAATTCCTGCCACACGCACCGTCTGCACGCACGGCGAGAATCGCTGTGCTAGCGCTCAGCTAATCATCCCTGAATGCATTCCATGCGTCTGATAACATCAAGTAACATAGGCTACCGTGAAAAGCCAAGGATAAGCCACATTTGTGATTTACATTTTCTTCATTTTGTTACTTTCAAATGCGTAAAAGTATAATTCAAGAGTTTAATATGTGCACGTAAGTTGTTTTTGTTAATGAATGTCTTTAAAAGCCTAATGAAACAGATGTATTATGTATTTAACACTTAATTTATAATATGAAAGTTTAATATTGTTTTCAATGTAACTTACACATTATTGATATTGTTTTTAAGAACTTTGTTAAAATGTACTATTTGTTGGGATTTTAGTGTAACTTTTCACGAACCCTGAATAGAAGTGAAACTTCATTCGTCAAACGATTCAGGGTTTAAAATATTTTTTTGCTATTAGAGATAAATAGTTTATTTTGTGTGTAAACTCTGGTTGTAAATAACATAAATTACACTGAATTTTGTTGTCAGGCAGAGTTATTTTGTGTAAAAATAATTTGCACATTCTACGATGATTGGGTCGGGGTGAGCATCTACATGTAAATGCTCACGTCCTCTGGTCTAACACCATTTGAGACGAGGCTCAAAAGAAAGCTGTCTCTGGTGTGGACCAATCAGTTTCAAAGACAATGCATATATTGTCAGAGTATGTTATTTGTTTGCATTTTGGCCACAAGTATTGTTGATGTTAGATTTAAAGCTTTCGTGACTGCAAGGATTCATACGCTTAGGTTTTTTCGGTAAAGTCACGTAGGTAAATAATATAAATAAATAATAAAAGCATAGAAATAATAATAGAAATAAAATAATAAATCACGACGTTTCGGAGGCAACACAAGTCTCCGTCATCAGGTGGGACCGTCACAGCTAAATTTGCTGTATCAAGTGAGAAAGAATCCAAGAGACAAGCTCTTAAATACAAGTTAAGGGGGAGGGGGGGGCTTATCTGAATGTGGTGGCCAGGGAATGGCACGGGGGCGGGGCGGGGCTAAAAGAGAACAATGGTGCACATCGACTCAGGGTTGTGGTCGGTGTTAGCTGATAATAAGCATAAAAGGAAGCAGTACTGTTAAACGCTGGGGATGGCAACACTCGGTAAAGTAGAATAGTACCTGTCAAATAAGATGGTACAAATGTGTATTTAAATCTTTTTTACATGGTTAATAACACATTTCCAATGATTACTCAGTTTGTACCCATAATCACGGTTGAAATTATGTCTGTGTTTGTATATCTAGATGGCTTCGTGTACAAACCTTTGATGGTAGCCAGAAGGTTTACAGAGCACCTTGGTCTCGGAAAAGACAATATCATGAGAGCCCACAGCGTTGTAGCAATGATCGGCAACGGTGGAAGACTCAATTTTGCCGTGTTTCAGATCTGACTTGTGCTCGCGGACACGATCGGAGACATGACGTTTCGTTTCCCCAATGTAACAGTCACCACAGATGCAACTCAATTTATAGACTCCAGGGTATTGCAAGTCAGGAATGACATCTTTTACAGATGGGATTAGATCACGGATTTTATGTACTGTACTAAATCGGACTTGGATCTTATGTTTGTTTAGAAGTTTGGAGATCTTTTCTAAAACAAACATAAGACCTACCACATTTAGATAAGCCCCCCCCCTCCCTCTTAACTTGTATTTATGAGCTTGTCTCTTGGATTTTTCCTCACTTTATACAGTAAATTTAGCTGTGACGGTCCCACCTGATGACGGAGACTTGTGTTGCCTCCGGAACGTCGTGATTTATTATTTTATTTCTATTATTATTTCTATTATTATTTTTTACCTACGTGACTTCACCGAAAAAACCTAAGAGTATTGTTGATGTGTTTTAACAACTTAACAACTGTTTTATTGCCGGATAAAAGAGGAAACCCCTATTCTCATATGTTTGGTACTTGCAAAGGAGGTCCCATGATCACTGGTTAACTCTGACGTTGCCTGCTTATATCAAACCAATAATGCAATCCTAAATTACTCATGTGTCTCAGCTTTATTGTGAGCTGATATAAAAAAAAATTATGATTGCCAATTTTTTAGAAGTTCCAGCAAAAATTTGGAGCTTTCTATTCTTACTCTGTTTCCAGTAGCAAGCAATTTAGACCGAGATGTATTTATAAATGTAAGAGAGCCCTCTACAGCACAGTTATAAGATGTTCTTTGAACAAGACACCGATGGCTTGATGGTATATGGGCTAGAAATTATTTATTAGAAACTGTGGATTGTAAACATTTCTCTTCAGTAAAATGCCTAATTAATGTTTTCATACTTTTAACCATAAATCATCCAACATTTGTTCGAAACGTCTGAACATACTCTATAATATCTTGCACCAGCATGCTTGTGGGCAGAGCGAAACCAAGGTACACACCCAAATAAAAAATATATATTTTACACCTCCTTTGCCCTGTGCGGGGTAGCCAATCATCAGAAAAAGAAATAGTTACCTGCTTTATGGCTCTGCAATCTATCTGGCACAGCCCCTGGAGCTTCTCTTCCAGCATATGGGTCTCTTAGGTAATAAATGCTTGCCCCAGGAGAGCTGCCATTCTATGTCACACTGCATACATATACACACGTGAATAAGTCATGCCAAAGTGTCCCCCATCATCTTCTTGGTTCTTTCGGTAAAGTCACGTAGAATGCTACTGAAATAATAAAATAATAAAATAATAAAAATACAACATAATAAAATCTTTTATTATGTTAAAATTTTATTATTTCCATTCTACGTGGCTTTACCGAAAGAACCAAGAAGATGAATCCCTGCAGTCACGAAAGCTTTAAATCGAAATGTCCCCCATCACTTAAGCAGATTGGTGCTCATCTGCCGTGAATGGTCGCAGCCAGTGTTAATGCACGCCACGTTACTATGACGGGATCAGTGTGTAGTTCACAAAATTAAATCATAACTCAGGTAAGTGCTCAATTCTCCAACCCCCTGATATGATGATTATTACTGATCATTATGTTCTTGGTTCTTTCGGTAAAGTCACGTAGAAAGGAAATAATCAATTAATAAAAATAAAACATAATAAGATAAAATTATCACGACGTTCCGGCCACAACGCAAGCAGCCGTCCTCAGGTGAAGAACATGGCTGTGTGACTTTACCGAAAGAACCAAGAATATGAATCCATGCAGTCACGAAAGCTTTAAATCGAAATTTATGATCATTATGATTAGGTCAAGGTTACCCTGGTCAGCTGATGAACTCAGATTATAGTGCTTCGGATGCGTGTTGTTTTAATAACTTACTTATGGGAGACTCGCACAGGATTGGTGTGGGTATATACTGAATACAGTGCGAGTCTATCCCTTTTAATCCTTTAACTAGAAGGTCGTGCGGGTGCTATACACACACACAATACGCGTGCACTCGTCCCGTGTGTGTTCATTACCTGTGCTGTATAGCATGTGTGTGCAATCTATGAATGTGCTCCCAGCCTCCCATACACCGACATGTGCATTAGCACTGCATGTATGCATTTCATGCAGTAATCACATTTGTGAATTACGAGAAACCCCATCATAACAGAAAGCAGTTCTTCAGGAAGGGTCCATGTCTTGTTTGCATAATGCATGAGGCCGAGTGCTTCGTATACACATGTTGGTGTTGTTTAAAAAATGGCATGCAGTGTTGTGTGCCATACAATGCCAACCACGTCGGTGAATTCCTGCGCAAACGAGCATTTGATGCAATTGCGATTATCCTCCCGTCTACAGCTCTGAGCCAGCGGTGTAAACTCCACATTCATATGGCGGGGGCGAGTCCATTCACAGGAAAAAAACAGTATTGGCTTACCCACAAAGTGGGAATCATTTTATTGACCGCGGAATAATGATGGGCTGCGATGTTAAAAATACTCCACGTGAAATGTATGTGGGTAAGCAAATATGTGATACGTTTACGTACGCACGCACACGTGTGCGGATGCATAGTATACAATGTATGTGTGTATTTGATGACTGTATCCATGTGCGCACATGTACTATTGTGTACATACCGCGTCTGCATGTATCTATGTGCACATGCATGTGTATAACTAACTATAATAGGGATGGTGCGTGCGCAATGTGTGTACATTCAGTATGTGTAGCCTGTGTGCGTACTGCAAGCTGTGTGCAGATGCGAAAGCGTGCGATATACGCGAGGATATGTATTAAATCGTGTACACACATATCACGAAGTGTATGCAGAGTGCATATATATGTAATGTGTGTGTGTGTGCAGATGTGTTCTTACTGCATACATGGGGGAGCGGTGACGCAATGGTGAGCGCACTGCCATACAAACCATGCGCTCAATCCCCAACCACGGCTTGCGACAGTGACATGCCGCGTGATATCCCGAATTGTTCCTGGGTATCCCCACCCAACCAAACCCCCGTTCACCAACCAGCGCCGCACAGCAATGGTGAAGTATGGTCAAGGAACCGTTGTGGCACCGCGTGAGAGAGCTTTAATCCAACAGTGGAATGCAAAGGGATGTACGCGTAATGCATGTTTGTTGTGCGTGTATACCGTGCAGGCGTGTGCGCATGTGTACTAATGCTCGTGTGTCCGCTTCACCCTTCGCTCGTCCTTGTCCCCCGCTCTCCGCCGGCACTCGCCCTCCCTCTGCCTGCCGGGGTCCACCGGCTCCACCCCCCCAGCGGAGGGACCCCCCAAAGGACTGGCCCGGATCAGCCCGGGGTCGACCCCGTTCCTCTCTGCCACCGCACCCCGCTCCTTGCTGACCGCGATGCCCTGCTGCTGCTGCTGCTCCGTTCCGTCTCTCATCCCGCTGCCCCGGCCAGCCGGCTTCCTCGTCCCTTCGCCGAACGACGAGGAAAGGACAAGGAGGTGACGAGAAGGAGGCACGAGATGGGGGATGAAGATGCTCTCTCTCTCCTCTCTCTCTCTCCCTCTGTGTGTCCCCGGAGCCTCCACTTTCCGCTTTACAGCCGGGTTATCCCCCGACCCGGAGCCGAGCCCCCCTTCGGCGATGAGGCCGGGGACCCCCCGCTAGGTGGCTCTGCGAAGGCACGGGCTGCAGAGTAGAAGGGGCTTATTCGTCTTCGGTGCTTCTGTGAAACTTTCTTGGGATTCCGTAAAGAAGAGACGCGAAGCCCTCCCCCGGTGCCGCATGGCTCCCTTCACGCCCGTCCCTGCGTTTCCTTTGTGACGTTTGAGCCGCGTTGAGTCCCCTCTGATTGGGATGTTCGCGTGGAACGCGTGCGATTCGCACAGAGGTCATGCGTGTTTGTCGGAAGCGCTCTCCTGTCTCTATTGTCGCCTTGTGTTATTGAATCCTGCCTTGGTCTGTACTGTGCACCGATTCTGAGCTATTTATGACTTTTTTTAACTCAACACATCAAGTTCAAGTTAATTTATGAGGTATAGCCCTGTGAGCCATTCGGCTCTTGAATCGGGTGCAACCGCAACAAACAAAAAAACATGAACAACAAAACATCTTAAAGGGAATATGTGACTAAGTGCAAACAGAATAATAATAATACTGCCTTAAAATAAATAAATAACATTAGGCGACATTTTTGGCAATGGTCCTTCTTCATAGCACATACGTGGGCTATAAAGTAGGGCCATTGCCCGAAACGTCGCCTATTATATATTTTGGTACCTTTTGAGGCGGTGTTATTGAATGTGTTGATTTGTTTTCATTCTGCTTTGAGCACCGCTGCAAATGCAGCATCACTAAATACTTTGGGGTTTTTTAGTGATGCAATCTATGGTATGAATATTGGGATTCCTGAAAATATATATTAGTGTTGATATGAAAACATTTTCCGATCTGAAATGTTTTTTGTTGTTGAGGGGAATGAAGGGATGGAGGGGTGTGAAGACGATGATTTAGGTACACGGTTTAGGCAGTTGGGGGGGCCGGAAAATATTCCGTACAAAATTAAGCTCCATGAGCATCCATTCTGGACTGCGTATCCAACAAAAATAAGACACGGACTTTTTTTATGATAATATTTAGCTCCAATCCAAAATATATTCGCACGTCAGCCTAATGCACGTATTTGTGGAAGAAACTAATTTTTACACAAATTTGATGTTCTACAAAATGCATGAAAAAAAGCACTACACACCGAAATCTAGCCATCGTGAGTTAAAAACACGTTTGTTTCATATCCGAAAAAAATATACATTTCATGGAATTATTTGATTTTGGAGTAGTTTGTATGCCCAGAGAAAGGTCTGTATGGAAACATGAATTACAAGAAGTGAGAGGTGATTTTTTATTAAAAGCACCACTGCACAAGAGGAACGCATAATCACGTCCGTGCATATATGCCACGTTTATACATTTATATCTGTATTAATAGTTGTATAGCTGCTGCTGCTGCTGCTTGTGAGGCAAATTAGTGTGGGTTTCACTTAAGCCCACATCACTGTCCAATATGCACACTGAAACCACTTTGTAGTCAAATGCAATTAACTAAAGTTTCCTCAAAGGGAATATGCTTTGAAAGAAATTTGCACTTGAAGTTGGGTGTCCACAAACACGAAGCAGGGCTGCGTCGTTTCAAGGAGGCTTAAAACTTTTTCTAGCTCCCACAGCAGTAACAAGTAAATTGAGTCCATGTTTAGTTGCCATGGTTACACAGTGCAAGTGCCTAAACAATCCGATCCTCCTATGCCTCCCTTAGATCGTCTGCGGTCCCGAGTGAGGCAAGCGACCAAAAAACGTCATTACTCCACCATCCTTCATAAAAGTTGATTATGCCCTATTAGCGTAAATTATTTAAATATTCATTTACATGCTGTCCCCATCCCACCGTCATCTGGCCTACTTTGTTCTATTAAATATTATTATTGTTGTGCAATTTTTCAGTGAACACATTTTGCCATATAATCTCTCTTTTTTGTCATTTATGATATCACTAATTTTCAGGAACCTCATGAAACATTTCTCAGCGTGCACATCCAAAAAATGCCCACGCGCAATCATAGACCATGAACAACAGAGCAGCTCTTCGATGTCATTTTACGCGTGTGACACGGGTTGTTTAGAACAAATGTAGGACATTCCACTCCATAAGCTTCCGAAGAGGCTCCCAGCACGTCCTCGAAGAAGTTCGCAGCACATGGAGAGAATAATTGGATATCATGCTCGAATAACATGATAACAAATTCTAGTTTTGGGCATGACTTGGCTCATCACTCCAGGGGCGCCGCGATAGTGAGATGTTAACTCTCACGCCTGGTATGCAGGAGGTCGTGAATTCGATCCTGACACCTGTATATTTGGAGCTTGCATGTTCTCCTTGTGATCGCATAGATTTTTTTTCCGGTTTTTCCTTCCACATTTAGAACATGCGTAAATAATATTTGGCTACTATAAATGTCCACGTGATAAGCCACTTCGTTGAGCTGTCATTTGTGGCCAGGCCACTTGTGAAAAAGAGCTATATAGCTCAGTGGGCCTTACCTGGTAAAATAAAAAAAATAGCTTAATTTACAACTCGAAAATTCATCAGAGAGATACAGAGCACCACTGCTGAAATCTATGCAGTAAGAAAAAAAACACAACCAAAGATAAATATAAAGAGAGGGAGTTTTTTGTTGTTGTAAACCATCAACATCCGTTTTACACCACCCACCCCCCTACCATATAGGTATTGAAAATGCCAAAGTAATATGGAAGGCCAGAGGTGTCAAGCCACAAACCTCAAGGTATAGTCTCGCTTTTCATTTCAACAAGACTAAATAGGAAGTATCTGCTTGATCCTGGAGGTCTGAATGTATAATATACTATCTGTGTATGTCAGGTAGGCAATATGTGGGTTTTCTTTGCTTAAGGGATAAGACTAATTACTACTAGACTTCCATGAAATTCCACAAACTCACGCGCTAACATTGATTATTTAACTATTAGCAGACTATTTCTTGTATGGTATGTAAAATAATGTAACATGAATAATTTAAATGTATAATGAGCATTTCATCCTCGGATCCCAGTGTGCAATGCATGGAAAGCAGGAAACACAAATAGAAGCAGGGTAACAGACCAAACAAGAGAGGGAAGGCCACTTTAAAGAGATTGATTTCTCAAAGCAGACTTAAACATATCTGCCGACTCTGATTGCCTGATTTAAAGTGGCAAAGGCGCTACATAGCTTGAGTGCCACGCTAACAAAAGGCCAATTACCAAAAGAGCACAACCTAGACCTAGGAGTGCTGAGCAGTTGAAGATCATAAGATCTTAAGGACCTTTATGGAATATATAAATGTATTAGTTTCTGCAAGTAATGTGGGGTGAGTTACGATTTTAAATAGCAATGGATAATAATGTAGTGAGTCCAACTGGGTCGCAGACGTTGTCTTGGGAGCAACACTATTTATTACATGAACTCAACACAACATAACGTAACCTACGGCAGAACTAGACACGGTCCCGCTATCCCGGTCCGGACCACAAGCTGGGTCCCGGACCGCGTGGCTAGAGGCTTCTTTCCCCCCGACGTGGATCTTCACTCACCAACAGTCAAGAACCCCGAGTCCCTCACGGGGCCCCCATTATATCGGCCCGGGCTGGGGCTGGCTCCGCCTCTCGCCCCGCCCACCTTCTAGATCTCTCGAGCTCTTTCCCGAAGGCTCCCGAGAGCTCCTCTATACCACGTGACCACCCAGCAGCCCCCGTCCATGGTGGCCCCCCTCTAATATCATCCGGTCACGTGTCGGCAGGTCAACCAGCATATCATGCCCCAATGTAACCCTGGCTGGCTGGCACTCCCTCTCGCTCTCTCACCGGGAGCCCGCACCGCACACTGTACGTGGTGCCTCCGCGCTGACCAGCGCTCACCCAAGCCCCGCTAGGGCTGGTACTATGCCCAGTAAGCAGGCTACACGTAATGCCAACACATTATCTGCCGTGGCTTCGTAAGCCCTGCACCACACAGTGACATTCACAGTCACTACAATACAATGAAAGTAGGGGAAAGGTTAAAAGGCAAACATATAGAATACACATAACTCTGTAATATGGTTAGAACAAAAATGAGAAAATCAGAAAACACAACTTCGAAATTTATTCAAACACTGCCCTTAAAGTATGAAACACGGCATAAAAGTAAGCCATATGCATGGATTCTGTGACTCAATCACCAAAACGGATGATTGCTGATGTTCAAGAATAATGCAAAGTGGCATGCATCCACGAGTGATGAAATCTGAATAAGTGTTAGGTTCATAATAGAGGTATTTTTTTTGGGTTAGATCGCGTAAATATATAAATGTGTCGTTAAAACCCGCCACCACCCGACACAGCCAACTAGTAAGGGTTGTCACGTAAACAGAACATGCCAATTCGTCACTAGTACAGCACACCGGTGTGTTGGAGACACACTGGTGTGCTGTACTAGGTGTGCTGTACTAGTGACGAATTAGCATGTTCTGTTTACGTGGCAACCCTTACTAGTTGGCTTTGTCGGGTGTTGGTGGGTTTTAACGACACATTTTTATATTTTACGCAATCTAATCCCCCAAAAAACCCTCTTATGGATGATATTGGTCGCGAAAGCCTAGGTTGACCATTACATCACCAGATCGTGAGATATGGACAGTGGCTTGAGAAAGCATTTATCTAATAATAATGGATTGATCCTGGCTGCTGATGACGATGCTCCATAATCCAGCGGGGTCGTGTTTGAGTTAAAGTGCTTGACTCCAAATTAGATGGTAAAAACTTCAAACTCAAGTGTGGGGCATGGCTTAGCCCATCATCACTCCAGGTTCAATAGAAGAACACTTTGTGGGACATCAACAGTGGTTTCCTGTGGGAATGTGGAATATCAATCAATAACTCAGCATCTTATACAGAGATGATTTCCATTCAATTGCTCAATTTAGCAGAGAGGCACCTAGATATGTAGTGGCTTCTGTAGGCTATAAAGCATAATGCACCACACTTTTTAAATCATGCAGTTGATATTTAGCCATTTTTATTTTAATGATAATGAGCAAAAAAACCACCCATTTAAGCTTGGTATAATGTTATATACATTTAAAATGATACAGTTGGGAAATTTAAGTATAACATTGTTAATTGGCACTAATTAGCATAAACAAATGTGTTGCCCATAATTTTATAAATTTGTAATGAAAACAAAACCAGTATATAAATTTTGACATAGATCAAAATTAGAATATAGATATTACAGAACTGATAATTGATCTTAATTTGATCTACTTTACATATGTAGATTAGCACAACTATGGTTTATGCATGCTGTTGTGCCTATGCCCTATTATTGCAATATAATGTATTTTCCGTGTTTCGTGTAATTTACTTTACACAGCCCTTAATTAGCATGCATTAGCAACACTTAATAAACATTAAGTTGGCAGCTTTTACCTAGATCAGCTTTAACACTGAATAATGGCACCTACACAATTTGCCCGAATAACATCCTACGCTGGAACTCTTTTGGGCATTTTTGTCACATCCAATTTTAAACATGCTTAAAAATTACTCCTCTAGCTTGCACCTGCTATATATACACACAGCACTGCAGGAAGAGGTTAAGTCAGTAGCACCACAAGTAAGAGTTGTTAAGGAAATTAAACTGTGCCTTGACTTTTTTTTACACTAAACTAAATGCTTCGATTTGCCAGGTAAGACCCACTGAGCTATATAGCAAATTTTCAGAAGCGACCTGGCCACAAATGATAGCTGAACGATGTGGCTTATCACGTGGAAATGTATAGCAGCCAAATACTTTTAAAGCACGTTGATTCTAAATGTGGAGGGGTAAAACCGGAGGACCCGGAGAAAAATTCACGCGACCACGAGGAAAACATGCAAACTCCAAATACACAGGCATCAGAGTCTGGATGAAATCCACGACCTCCTGGTGAGTGAAGACAACCATTTTCAATATTTAATGCTCATATACATTTCTTTAAAGAGATATAAAATACGGAGGGCGCTTGGAAAACGTTGCACCTAAATACACTGGTAAAGAAGTACATATAAAGGATTACTAATTCAATATTTTCGAAGGAATAAAAGCATATATACATGACGTAGATGAACACGATTTTCACAAGTCCACGTACTCTATTGAAAGTTCTTTATATGTATGACTGATAAAAAAAAGACGGCTTTTGTGCAGGAGGAATTATGTTGAATTATAACTTCACTTCATAAGCTCCTCGCTACCCACATTCTAACTCACTCTCTGCTGCTTTATCATTAAACTTTTAAATGCTTTGTGCTTCTAAATTCAATAAAATGCTTAATACAGGTCGAATCTCCATATTATGCAGGTGTAATTACCCAGGCGTGGGTAGTAGATTATAAACTGTACACATACATGAGTGGTTTTATATATTTGCATAATGCTGAAATGGACAATATCAGAATCAGACACGGTTTTAATCGCCATGTAAGTTTGCACAGACAAGGAATTCACTATGGCAGGACGGTGCATACATTTAACATATGGGAATCTTAAAAACTTATATAAAGGGTATACACTCTAACTATACTAACGTTATGGGAACCTCATTTGCCAGTAATAATATGATAATTGTTTTTTTTACCCTTCTATTTGGCAACAAAACTGACACCTTTTTACAAGGAGTCATGTTTGCATAGACCGCAATACCTGCAGTCATAATACAAACAAAAGACATAACTCTGATAATGTGCACTGTCCTTGAAGTTGATTGGTCAACACCCGAGACAGCTTTCCTTAGAGCCTAGTCTCACATGAGTTGGACTAGATGATGCCAAAAGGCGCACAACTCAAAGACAATGCACCATCAGAGTATGAGAGCTCGGGGTAAGCCTTTACACTATGGGGACCTCATTTGCCAGGAAAGCTGTCTCGGGTGTTGACCAATCAACTTCAAGGACAGTGCACATTATCAGAGTTATGTCTTTTGTTTGTATTATGACTGCAGGTATTGCGGTCTATGCAAACATGACTCCTTGTAAAAAGGTGTCAGTTTTGTTGCCAGATAGAAGGGTAAAAAAACAATTATTATACTAACGTTACAAAGTATAACTAATACTAAGGGGCTAAAATCTGTAAAATTATGAATAAGTAGACCATATAAAATGTGAAATGTAAAATGTGAATTAACCGTAATAAACAATCTTAAAATACAAAAATACAAATAAGATTACACATTGTAAGTATGGAAAGGTGTAATTATGTAGGTAAAATGTTATAGTAAGTGTAAAAGTCATTTTAAGTGTAAAAGTCATTTTAAGCCCTTGGCCTTGTTGAAGAGGCCAACAGCGGATGGGAAGAAACTGTTTTTATGACGTGAGGTTTTGGTCTTGATGGACCGCAGCCTTCTGCCGGAGGGGAGTAGCTGGAACAGAGAGTATTCAGGGTGAGAGGAATCGTCCACAATCTTCCTCGCTCGCTTCAGGGTCCTCAAAGTGTGCAGGTCCTCAAGGGTTGGTAGATTACAGCCAATCACCTTCTCAGCAGTGCGGATGATACGCTGCAGTCTGCTCTTGTCCTTGGCAGTGGCAGCAGCGTACCAGACGGTGATGGAGGAGGTGAGGATGGACTCAGTGATGGCTGTATAGAAGCGCACCATCATTGTCTTTGGCAGA
Organism: Entosphenus tridentatus; assembly: GCA_014621495.2. NCBI lineage: Eukaryota > Metazoa > Chordata > Hyperoartia > Petromyzontiformes > Petromyzontidae > Entosphenus > Entosphenus tridentatus. Next base: position 14,378,905 of record CM025610.2, on the reverse strand, counting down.
TTAAATTTCTTCAGCTGCCGTAGGAAGTACATCCTCTGTTGAGCTCTCTTGATAAGGGAGCTGATGTTCAGTTCCCACTTGAGGTCCTGGGAAAGAATAGTGCCCAGGAAGCGGAAGGACTCCACATTGTTGACTGGGCAGTCGCAAAGGAAGATGGGGGTGAGTGGGACTGTATTCTTCCTGAAGTCCACAACCATCTCCACGGTCTTAAGAGCATTAAGCTCCAGATTGTTCTGGCTACACCAGGTCACCAGGTTGTCAGCTTCCCTCCTATAGTCAGACTCATCCCCATCAGAAATTAGCCCAATGAGGGTGGTGTCGTCTGCAAACTTCAAGAGTTTGACGGACGGGTGACTGGAGGTGCAGCTGTTGGTGTACAGGGTGAAGAGCAGAGGGGAAAGGATGCAGCCCTGAGGAGATCCGGTGCTGATGAACCTGGAGGCAGAAACTTGTGATCCCAGCTTAACGCACTGCTTCCTGTCAGACAGGAAGTCTGTGATCCATCTGCAGGTGGAGTCTGGCACGTTCAGCAGGGAGAGCTTGTCCTTAAGCAGGGCAGGGATGATGGTGTTAAAAGCCGAGCTAAAGTCCACAAACAGGATCCTGGCGTAGGATGCTGTGGAGTCCAGATGCTGTAGGGTGAAGTGGAGGGCCATGTTAACTGCGTCATCCACAGACCTGTTGGCTCTGTAGGCAAACTGAAGGGGGTCTAGTAGAGGGTCTGTGATGGCTTTGAGGTGTGCCAGGACCAGGCGCTCAAAAGTCTTCATTACCACGGAGGTAAGGGCGATGGGTTTGTAATCATTTAGTCCTGTTGGCCTTGGCTTTTTGGGCACTGGGATGATGATGGAGGACTTGAGACAGGCTGGTACATGGCATGTCTCCATGGAGGTGTTAAAGATGTTGGTGAACACTGGAGACAGCTGGTCCGCACAGTGTCTGAGGGTGGCTGGAGCGATGGAGTTTGGCCCAGCTGCTTTGCGTGGGTTCTGCCTTTTGAAAAGTTTTTTAACTTCTCCCTCCTGAATGGAGATAGTTGTCTCTGTGGTGTGGGGCCAGATAGGGGCCTCTTGGGTGGGAAGGGGTAGTTCAGGACAGTCCAAGTGTCTTTCAAATCTGCAGTAGAACTCGTTCAGGTCGTTGGCCAGGCGGGAGTCGTTAGTGGTGTGGGGGGCTCTGGGCTTGTAGTTGGTGATCTGTCTGAGCCCTCTCCAGACAGAAGCAGAGTCGTTAGCAGAGAACTGGTGTTTCAGTCTCTCTGAGTACAGTCGTTTAGCCTCTTTCACCGCCTTGCTAAACCTGTTCTACGACTCCTTGAATCTGTCTCTATTCCCACTCCTAAACGCTTCCTCCTTCTCCAACCTCAACCTTCTGAGCTTTGCTGAGAACCAGGGCTTGTTGTTGTTGAAGTTCACCCTGGTGCGTGTTGGAATACAGCAGTCCTCACAGAAGCTGATGTACGACGTCACAGCCTCTGTGAGTTCATCCAGACTAATGGTAGCAGTCGTGAACATATCCCAGTCAGTACAGTCCAAGCACACCCGCAATTCCTCTATAGCCTCACTGGTCCACTGTTTAAATGTCCTCACAGCAGGTTTACAGAGCTTTAGTTTCTGCCTGTATGCTGGAATTAGGTGGACCATGACATGGTCAGAGTGTCCCAGTGCTGCTCTGGGGACGGTGTGGTAGGCTCCACTGACTGTAGTGTAACAGTGATCCAGAGTGTTCCCTTCTCTGGTAGGGCATTTAATGAATTATCTGTATTTGGGGAGTTCGTGGCTGAGATTACCTTTGTTAAAGTCGCCAAGTACGATAACCAGCGAATCTGTATTTGCTCGCTCCACACTCAGAATCTGGTCGGCGAGCATACGTTGGGCCTCTTTAACCTGAGGACCCGGCGGCAAATATACTCCGACGATAATGAGCGACGCGAACTCGCGAGGCGAGTAGAAAGGTTTACAGTTTATAAAAAATGATTCAAGGAACGGAGAACAATGTTGCAGAATCACTGTGACATCTACACACCAGCCACTATTAATGTAAAAACATATACCACCGCCTTTCGTCTTGTCGGAGAGTGCTATGTCCCGATCCGATCTTACGAGTTGGAAGCCTGCCAGTTGTAACGCAGTGTCTGGGATCAAATCACACAGCCATGTCTCTGTGAAGCATAAGATAGAAGATGAAATAAAGTCTCTGTTTTTCACCATCAGTAGCTGAAGTTCGTCCATTTTGTTACATAGTGAACGTACGTTGGAGAGGAAAAAGCTCGGAAGCACTGTTCGGATCCCGCGTCTGCGTAGCCGTAATTAGCGCCCCCGACCGTTTACCCCTTCGGCGGCGTTTTGCTGCTTGAGTAAAGCCTTGCGCGGTTTTGACTAGAATGCTCACTAATTCTGCCGCTGGAAGCAGAAAAGTGGGAAATAAGTCCACAGGAGTTGTTTCCCTGATGTTTAGAAGTTCGTCTCTTGTCAGAGAACTCCGAAAATCTTGGCAGAACACTGAATTAACAGACAAAACAAGACAAAACAGGGCGCACCGACTGGCTGAGGCTACCATCATTGGCGCCATCTTCTCACCAGCACGGGGGTGCTGAGCAGCAGGCCTCTCTCACCAGCACGGGTGTGCTGAGCAGCAGGCCCCTCACTAGCGCGGGTGCGCTGAGCAGCAGGCCTCCCTCACCAGCACGGGTGTGCTGAGCAGCAGCCCCTCTCACCAGCACGGGTGTGCTGAGCAGCA
>CM025610.2:14354890-14376156 GCA_014621495.2 Entosphenus tridentatus | reverse complement strand
GTGCTGAGCAGCAGCCCCTCTCACCAGCACGGGTGTGCTGAGCAGCAGGCCCCTCACCAGCACGGGGGTGCTGAGCAGCAGGCCTCTCTCACCAGCATAACTAACGTCTGAATGATAAATGTCATGTTTCTAATAGAGATTAAGGCATGTCTGAAAAGAAGATCACCTTTTATCAATGTAGGATAAAATAATACATTTAGAAATACAGTTTCAAAAGAATGTTGTTCATATGAATGAGATTACCAACCCACCCACGCAAATAGATTATTTATGAGTGTAATCATCAACCAATCTCATACATTAATTTGATAGACAGTCTTAGTCATCTAAAAAAGTGCATGCTTATGATGAGGCCGACACGTTAATAATTGCTACTCTTTGGGAAATGTATGTCTGCAGCAGACACACCACATCTAGTATGCCTCTCACTGGCGATGGCTACGAGTCCCAGTCTCGCAGTGACGTGGAAAATATTCAGTAAGAAATAAAATAATGAAGCCCTGTTTATCACAGATTTTTTTTTATGAAATTCATGAAACCAGGTGATATGAAATTCAGCTTACTTTTCAGAACTATATCATTTTTGAGTCCCACGTTGGCAACAAATACTTCAACACAACGAATAAAAACTATAGCAGCATCATTACCACGCATGCGTTGTAACTGATGTTGCCTCCTGTCCTGGTTTTTGTCCTCTTTTTGAGACTTTTCTCGGAAATCTGCAAGTCTTCTTGGGATATTGTGATATGATGAGTTATTATATTGCAAAATCGTGAGAGGCGGATTTGCTTACCAGCTTGCATTCATATACCATAACTTGGTGTGTAATATTGGTCTTCAATAGAGCATGCAATATTGGTCTCCAATGGGCTATTATCAGACAGATGGATCACATCCCCACTTTGTTATCATCAAGGCCACGGAGACCAGCAGCATTCACGTATGACTGGCACCACGCGAGTCCAACAGTCACACAGCGGAGCCTCAGGCGAACAGATGCAGCTACAGCCAGCACCCCTAGTCCCTGTGTTAGCACACCACATGCAACAAGATGGCGTGGAGGAGACCGTGATGGCGTGGAGGAGGCCGTGATGGCGGAGAGGAGGCCGTGATGGCGTGGAGGAGGCCGTGATGGCGTGGAGGAGGCCGTGATGGCGGGAGGATGCCGTGATACACTCACGCATCTTACACTGACTCACTCACACATCATCACTCACTCACACAACCACTGACCCATTCACTCATCATACACTGATTCACTCATCATACACTCACTTATCATACGCTGACTCACACATCATACACTCACTCACATTACCACTGACTCACACATCATACACTGACTCACTCATCATATGCTGACTCACACATCATACACTGGGAGTGTAATGCTGCCAGTTATGGCTGCAAGTTTGGTCGTACATGTTATGTAGATCGTTTATTGTTAAATTTGAAGCACAGTTCCTATTATTACTGTTGTTACATTGTTTTTATAGCTTTATTTTGATGATTTCTAAAACATATGGTTAAGCCATGTTTCTTGCGGAAGTGCGGAGTTTGCCTGATAACTGTAATCGAAATTGTCTTATGGTTGTTATTGTTTGATTTGCATCATGTTTCTGTTGCCCGTCGTTGCTTTAAGATGTTCTCCGTTAATATTTTGTTTGTTGCGGTTGCACCCGACTCAAGAGCCGCATGGCTCACAGGGCTATACCTAATAAATGAAACTTGAAACTTTGAAAACTTGATAGTCAGGACAGGACAAAGCACAGAGCCAGCACAACATTGAGCTATCTGGCCCAGGTGGCGCCATGATTAAAGCGCCTTTAATAGAGGTTTTTCTCAGGCGGACAGGTCACGAGTTCAAATCCCACCCATCATATCTCCGTGTTCGAATAAAAAAGGTCCTGCTCTGTGAGTGTTAGGAACTGTGAGCGTTGGTCTCAATGACATATTCCATTATTGTACAGCTAATCAATCAAAATTACACTTTATTGGCAGTGTTGCACAAGAACAGAAAACTCAATGCATTTGTCAATAACGCCGCCTTAAAGAAAATAAATATATAACTGGTGACGTTTATCGGACAAGGACCTTTCTTCATAAGCACAGTGGTTTTTAACGGAGGACCTGTCCCATGCCCTGAAATGTGTCATTGTCATGATGAGTCAACCAACACGGTGATTCAACCAACACGGTGAGTCATATATATATCATGCTGTGTGATATTTCCAGGACCCTTCTGAAGAGAGCCACAAGACTCAGAAGGCATCCCCACACCATGTCGGTCATTGGAGTTGTTTGGCTGCTTGTTATAAATGTCCACATGATAATCCACTTTGTTGACCTATCATTTGTGGCAGGTCATTTCTGAAAAGCTAATAGCTCAGTGGGCTTTCACCTGGTATAAAACAAAGCTTTGTTTTAGTGTTTATGTTTGCTTACCTTTCCCATACTTTACGCTCGTCTCGTGTTTTTTGGATTGTTTGTTGTTGTAACTTTCTGACCCGCCCCTATTGAAAATCTGTGAAAAATAGCTTAATAGCTTATCGGATTCCTCCAGTATGAATGAAGATTCTGATTCACTCGCCACTGATGTTTTAGCCGTGGGCCGGTGATTGAACTCAAGTCACCGGGTTCATCTCAGAAGGCGCTCATTTCCGCACCACCGCGCCACTCACTTAAATGTGTAAAATTTTGACTTAAAATGTTCGTGACCACAGGAATTCATATTCTTTGGTTTGATTTAACACAGTACATTAAATTCGTGATCTGATCCCATCTGTGAAGGACAAGATTCCTGACATGCAATATCCCGGTGTCTACAAACTAAGCTGTATCTGCGGCAGCAGTTACATTGGGGAAACTAAGCGACATGTCTCGGACCGTGTTCGTGAGCATAAGGCAGATTTGAAACACGGTAGGACCAATACTTCTGCCGTGGCTGATCATTATTTTAATGCGGCTGGCTCACACAAAATTTATTTTTCTAAGATGATGGTACTTTGCAAGCCCAATGGCTATCAACAAAAATTCGTTCATGAAGCCATCCATATATACAGATGCAATTTCAACCGAGAGGATGGTTATAAACTCAGCAATCATTGGAAAGATGTCATCAACCACTTTGGGTCGTGACTTGATTTGTTTTCTTGTCGGGGGAGCACAGGTCAAGTCATGACTTGATTTGTGTATTTTTCTTGTCTTGCCCCACGGCACATGTGCCCTGCCCACTTTGTTCTGACATCGAGACGTCTTGTGACACTGCATGTTCCGTGCTTCACATTGGTGATCTCTGACCCCAGGGCACATATGCCCCGCCCACTTCGTTGCGCCGCAGGAGCTCTTGCTCTTGTGCCACGCCCATTTTCCAAACCCTTTTGTAATAAAAGACTAAGACTTCCACGACGATGCTTGTCAGAGTGCTTCTTTAATTAACGGCAGTACGGCAGAGCTCTGCTCCCTACCCCTCCGGGTGATTTCCCTCTTCTCAACACCGTAGATGAGGCATCCCTTTCCGAGTACCCCCGTGGCTCACTCCACTCTTCCGGCCTCGCCGCTGACTGATGGCGTGCCGGAAGGAGGGGTGAGCTCCGTTGGAGGATCCGCCACGTGGCCCGTGGCGAGGAGGGGATGAGTAGCTACGCAGTCCAGAACCCAGGCTTCCCACACCGACCCCGAGTCGTCCCCTCCCTCTCCTTATATTCCCCTGCCGGAGCTAGGCTCCGCCTCTAGCCACGCCCCCTCGTGGAACCTTCCCGATGGTTTCAGAACGTCTATGTGCGACTCTGCCCGTCCTCCCTGGCCCAGATATTATCCCCCCTTCGGATTGGATACTGATTACGTAATGGTGCCTGTCCCCGTTACCCTCTGACACCCTCCGGATGGCGCTCTCTCATTACACCTTTATAAACGGTTGCCTTAGGTGACCATCTCCCTCTTTCCTCCTGAAGACGATCGCTTGTGTTGTGATCGAAACGTCGTGGTTTTTGTAAATTTTTTAAAATCTTCATTTTGTATAATTTTTATTTTATTTATTACTGAAAGAACCAAGAATAAGTCTACATTATAGACTGCCAGTACGCTCATTCAGGTTAAGAACCGGGCTACAGTCTACATTATAGACTGCCAGTACACTCACCCAGCTTAATAACCATTAACTACAGTCTACACTATAGACTGGCAGTACACTCACCAAACTTAATAACCAGGCTACAGACTACATTGTAGACTGCCAGTACACTCGCTCCGATTAAGAACCAGGCTACAGTCTACATTAATGGGTTTTTTCATCATTTTTATTCACTTAAATTGTTTTCTATCTACGTTACTTAAACCGACAAAACCAAATAATTGAAATGTGTTAATTTAAAGGTTACAGCGCCCTCAGATGGTGACGCATAGAAAGCACAACCACTAAAATCTGTGCCAAGTTATTTTAGCAATATCGCCCAAAATAATGAAGGGTTTTTTTTCTCCTGGTAGTCCGGGTTCTTCTACATGCAAAACTATCCAAGGAATGTACCGAACATCCCAAGGAGGACCTTCCTGAAAAAAATATTATATGCTGTTTTGTATAACATTAACTGCTATACTATGGGAACCTCATTTGCCAGTAAAAATATGATAATTGTTTTTTTACCCTTCTATCTGGCAACAAAACTGACACCTTTTTACAAGGTAAAAATGTGTCAGTTTTGTTGCCAATTATCATTAACTTTTATGTTTAATTTAACCTGAATGACTACGTATTGAAACTATAATACGTCTATTTTGCAATGTCGTTGCAGGGGAGTCAGAATACAGCAAATAGCGACTATAAACATTATCTTGTAGAACAACAATATCAAGATGTGCCAGACAAAAACCAACAAGCCGTTTATTATATTCCATCGATGCATTTTAGAAGTATGAGTTATTTAAGTGATAAACAACGACTCAAAACCGTGTGCCCCATAATTTCCATATGCTGCAATTACATAAAAACACATTTAAGTGATAACCCCACCCCTCAAAATACAATCCTTCCACTATTCTTGTCATTGTTAGCAGCTTGAAAACAACATCATTTCAACATGAGTATCTATAAAGCATATACATGTGACTGCACTTCTGAACGTTGTACACATACGGTTGCATGCACATCACAGGGACTCTGAAGAGAGGAGGACGAGGGTGGTAGGGGCCTGTAGTGCAGAGACGGAAAAGAGATGATGGTATGGTAAGGTGCACATTTATTAATTTCATAGAGAAGAGACAGCCAGTCATAGTAAAAGACCAGATGGGTGATGGACTTGGACTTGAACAGATGAAGGAAATCTCTAGTGTAGAGAGCCAGCAAAAGTAATCTTCCATTGAGCAGAGGTTGACAGGTTTCAACAGGATTATTTGGTTACTGAAGAGATGTCGATTGAGATGAAATTGGAGAGGTAGGTGGGGGCGAGTCCATGGAGGATCTTGAAGGTATTGTAGTTGATCTGGATTGAAAGCAGTTTCAAACAACACACAAAACGTGTAATAAGCACTCAAATTTTGGCCATTCTGAAAAGCCATCAGCAGTTCCGGGGAAATGTACATTGTGGCCCTCTTGCCTAAGGTCACTCTCAAATTTAGTTTTAGAAAAAATGTCATCGAATAACAGGCAGCAGCGAAAACTGTAGATCAGTTGTGTTCTTTTAGGACTCATCAATACAAATATAGTCACTCATGCTCAATAATGTTCAAGATGACAACAATGTCAAACCATCAACGTTGCATCAGGCACAAAGGCAGAGCACTTTTTACCCATTTTCGTGTCTTGTTTGAAAATTCTTGTTTCCAGCCTGTATTGTTTTTGACATAAGTGCTTTACAAATTAGATTTTTGAGAGTTGCGTTGGGAACTGGGTTTTGGAGTTATAGTCTCATCTGTGCATTCATTTGTGATGTTTTATTTAGCTCTGTGGACAGAAAAGAACCACAGGAGGCATTTGTGCTTGAGAGAATTGTCTTTCTCAGTTCATGGGGACCTCAATGATACCAGATGTTCCTCCCAGCCAGTGTAGGCGGGCAGGATGCGTCACCGCTGGGACATTAAAGTCCACGTTTTGGTGCAATCTTCATAAACTGGTGCCAAGGCTTCTAATGGGAAATGTGCATCAGACAGTATAAACTGTGACTCCACAGGCTGTCTCATTGTGCACGATTGTTCATTTGTTACGTGGGGTGTTTGATTATGTGTTGATGGGTAGTTGTGCAGCCAAGCAAACAGAGCACAAACTGCTGTGGCAGTTAGTTTCTCGAAGGAGACAATTACCAAAGCACGGCTGTATGCTGCAAAGCAGACTTTAAATATCCGGTGACATAATTGAAAAGAGTCAGCCACTGTATGGAGATCACAGGCCAAATCACAAATGTGAACGCTCCCACAACTGTTTAACACGTAGGCTTTCGCGACCAATACCATCCATAAGAGCTTTTGGGTTAGATCGCGTAAATATATAAACGTGTCATTAAAACCCGCCACCACCCGACACAGCCAACTAGCAAGGGTTGTCACGTAAACAGAACATGCCAATTCGTCACTAGTATAGCACACCGGTGTGTTGGAGAACCAAGCCACAACATTTACAATCTGAGTACGACGTTTCGCCAGTCGTTAAGACTAGCTTCATCAGGCGACAGCTACTTAGACATTTTTAAAGAGTTTAGATTACAACTTTCAATGCCTGCCTTTTGCGCTGACCATTATTATTATTCTATCTACGTGACTTTACCGAAAGAACCAAAGAATATATATAAAATATACTTGACATCAAATTTCATATATGGGGGGGGGGAGGTGTTGGGCATAGCTGAAATTTAGAGCGAGAAATTCCCTCCAGAGTAATAAACCTTGAACCGGAATCTCTGATAGGCAGCAGTAACGGTGACCAGAAAAGCAAAAAGATTTGTTTAGATTACGACAGACAAACGACATATTTGTGTATGAGTAATATGAAACATATTATAACACGTTTCAGACAAGGCAATGGATAGTTAATATTCCCTTGCCATATGTTGTTGATTCTTTTAAAAGCCCCATTACTAATGCTTCGCTGCTGCACTTTGCAAGGAAGTTATGGGACCTAATGGGTCGTACCAAATGGATAGGTGCTTCACAAAACAACCTGTCGATTGGCAAGGACTATGCACACAACATCCTCTACAGTTATACGCAGTTGTAGGTTATTTTCAAGCCAGTGCAGATGATAATCCCGCACTCCCTCGCCAGCCAGGGTTCTGTTCAGAACCACTCTCACTCAATATGTGAGATGTTCTGTTGGGTCCCCATGAAAACAAGTATGGCTGAAACCAGAGAACTTCGATCAGTTTAATTGCGACATAAAGAAAGATGTGTCCATCATCATCACGATCCATAGGCAGATAGCCCGTAGGTGTACACTGCACGTTTCGTTATTTCTTTCCACTTTCCTCTGTCTTGTACCAATATGCTCAATTAGTGCACATCTTTCAGGCACCAATTTGTGAGGTCTTTCTTTCCGGTTCCTTCTATTTTTCCGAACACACTTTTAAATTGTCCTGTTGTTGTCTATCCTACATATGTGTCCAAGTAGTGGCAATTTCCTTCTCGTCACTGCCTGCATCACGTCTTCTTCTATGTGCAACCTTCTTCTTACTACTACATTGGTCATTCTTTGGGTCCAGTTTAGATGCAGTATCCTTCTCTAGCAATACATTTCAAATGCCAATATCTTATCTCTGTTAGTATTTTTAACGTCCAAGTCTCGCAGCCATACAAAGCTGTACTGAACACGCATGTTCTTAAGATGTTCATTTTGGTCTTGTAGCTGATTTGCTTGCTTCTCCAGATGTTGAATCCTGCCATGACTCATTTTGTCTTTGCGATCCTCGCTCATATGTCTTTGTGCAGTCGTTGTCCCATGCCAGTAGACTTCCTAAGTATATAAATTCCTTTACTTTCAAAATCTTGCTGCTTTTTAGTATTACTTGTTTCTCAATGTCCTCCCTTCCGAACACCATTGTCTTTGTCTTTTACACGTTAATCTTCAGTCCTACATCCTCTTACTTATTCAGCATGTGAACACTTTCCTGCAATACTACGCAACTTTCTTCCATCAGATCTATGTCGTCCGCGAATCTCGGGTTCTTTATTATTTCTCCTTGTAAAGATATGCCTGTACCATGGTCCTGAATGGCATCTATCACTCTTTCCAGGTAGTTGATGAAAGTTGTTTGGTGATAATGGATCTCCCTGTATCATACCCATTGTTGTTGGGAACTAGTCTCCTATTTCCTGTCCAAACTTTACCGCTGACTTTGACCTTTCACCTATATCCTGCAGAATGTGTCAGTCTTTTCCCTACACCGTATGATCTTGATTTTGTCCACGTTATATGCTTTGTTGTATTGAATGCTTTCTGGAAATATATTAAACATGTGTAAACCAGCCTATTCTCTCTCTTTGCTTTCTCTGCTATAAGCCTTCACATTAAGATGTTCTGTAATGTGTTCCTATCTTTCCTAAACCCTGCCTGGTCATCCGCCAAATAATCCTCAGTCTGTGCTTGCGTGGACCCAAATAGTTAAAACATGAGATTCATAATTTAAACAATCCCATAAAATGTATTGATACCTGTTGCACTTGGTTCCTTTAAAAAAAAAGCTTAATTCAAAGTTGTCCTGGAAAAAACTCGATAAGCAACACATATTACTAAGATAACCCACACTATTTTAATTTAAACACTTTAGAATCTACTTTTTATTGTTTCTCTCCACAGATAGTTGCGAAATAAACTTAATAATTTAAATGTTTTCACAAATGTACAGGAATTAACCTGTTCTTATTTAAACCCTACTTTTTAGTCAATGACATTTTGTAATTTGTCGAGTTTTTACACAGCACCCCTCAAGTATGCATACTGTAGTAACATAATCAATCCTTTATATTTTATGAATTGTTTCATTTAAGAAAATGTGGTAGCCCAAAATATATATTTTGAGTCAGTGTTATATGTTGACACAATATAAACAAAAACCCACGTCTTTTGCAGTCATTACCCATTATAAAGACTTTTTGTTTACATTTTGTAAATGTAACCTACATTTTATACTTCCTATAAAACTTTATCTGTTTGTGACCATATGCGACTGAAAATAAATTATACAAACCTGGATCAGTTGAAGCAGAAACTATTTATTTGAATGGCTATATAAATGTATTTACCTTCCCCCCCCCAAAACAAATCTGCAAGAAGTAGTTAATGCATACAATGTGTCGTGTTAAATTGATTGTAAATTATCAGAAAGCAAATCGGATATAAACAGGGTCTGTCCTGTGCTTTCTATACGCTCCTTGACTCAGCCTTTCAGTCACCACAGAAGACGACTCCACTGAGATCTGCACCTCTGAAATGTAAGTGCCGTGCACAGGAAACGATACACAAGCTTCTTCGTTAGAATGCGTCAAACCAGAGAGGCATGTCTTCCATAGTAAGCCTACAGGAATATGGCAATACGGTGTATGATTTATACAGCATTTACTATGAAAGGTTATATTGAGTAAATGTGAGGGGGGGGGGGAGTGGTGGCCCAGTGGTTAGCAGAGTGCACTCACAAGTGTATCTGACAAGGTGAATAACTGAACAATTCTGGGTTTACCTATCACCAACTTACAGTGACCAGCATGGTGGAGTACAGTGAAATAAACCCCCATGGCCAATATGGAGTGGGGGAGGTCTTCATCCAGCAATGGATTGACAAAAGGCTGTAATGTTTTACATTAAATAATACCGTTCATGTCGTCCACTATTAGGGTATGTAGCAAACTACACCGGGCAGTAAACCACTGGTATGCAAAACCATTTAAATATTTGCATCCGTTTCAGCATGTTTTGTCATCGCATAATCTTAAGGTAACTTAAACAATGTTATATGATTTAAACTGGTGTTGTACAATTATAAATGTCAGTTGTTAATTACAGTAAAATATAACGTTTCATTTGGATTTTGCTCAAGAATCTATAATTAATCTTGATTTGAAGCTTTCATGACTGCAGGAATCCATTCTCTTTGGTTCTTTCGGTAAAGTCACGTAGATAGAAAAATAATAGAAATTGACTATAATTAGGAATACAAAATTTTATTGAAATTCTGTAATATATGCATACCTACAGTAAATATAAATTGAATGTTTCCCAATATTCAATGGTTATATTCTAATCGAAATGTTGTACAAAGCATTCACTGACTGCATTTCCAGCATACGTATATAAACAAGCAAAATTAAAAATGTATCCAGCCTCGTAAGTAAGTACTCAATTAACTCTTACAATTGATTCAAAAAATTAAACGTTCAGCAACTGTGATTTAGGAACTTGTCAAAAGCCCACCAGCTTTTTGCATTATTCAAAATTATAATGCTTGTCATTGCCAATAATTTGTTCGACACAACAAAAGGGTCTATGAATGAGCCTTTAATTAAAGATCAAACATCTATTGACACAAGCCGATTACAATACACGTGTAGTATTTTGTAAAATCACTCAGACTGACACGTTGTAACAGGTCACTTGCTTACTCTTTATTCACCTATTATTGCACCAGTTGTAGGCGCTCCTATAACTATCTGGACGGTCACGAAAATTCAACTTCTCCCCGTTCCTATCTATTCTGTACCTCACATAGCCTGCACTCAGCAGCTCTGCGACTCCGCACACAGCATCTTCTCCAAATCCACCGCTGCCCTTGCCTACTCTCCCTCAGACCCATTCACTCGTCTGTCCCGGGCCGGAGGTTCAACCATCACCCGCCCGGCGACTCGTGAGGGTTGAGGTCCGTTGACGGCTTGAGTGGCAACGGCGAGATGTCTTTACTCTTGTCCCCAGCAACAACTCTCTAACTCCGCTCACACAAACACACACGTCCTTTTATCCTCCGGCCAATTTACCGAGAGCTCTCGTGTGTCTCTTTAAGGCTAGCCAGGCTGGCGCCTGTCAGCCCATTAATCAACCTTTATCTCCCGTCTCCCTGGCAACACCTCCGGTACTCTATACTATTTGTTTTTTTCGGTAAAGTCACGTAGGTAAAAAAATTTAAACTACTAAATGAAATCACAAAATAAAAAATGAAAACAACTCAATTAAATCACAAAATAAAAAATGAAAACAACTATTTAGTTGTTTTCATTTTTAGTTGTTTTCATTTTTTATTTTGTGATTTAATTTAGTTGTTTTTATTTTTTAACCTACGTGACTTTACCGAAAAAAACAAATAATATGGATCCTTGCAGTCACGAAAACTTAAAATCTAGAATTAACACCGCCGGTGTCAGCGTGCACAACCGGTCGACCCGGTTTGCACCCGCTTATCCCCTTAATTAGGTGGCGGCCTATCCGTGCAAACCCCGTGTTGCACACGCGCACCTGCTTGCCCTCAGTTGCCCTCGGTCATCTGTGCCCCCCGCATATTTCACTCCTCTACACACGTGTTGCTTCTGTTGCGTCCTCCTAGAACTATCCTCCAAGAAGAGTCATGAATACTTCGGGCACCCTGCTGTCGTACATGGTCATGATGCTGCTCGGCCTCACCTTGGCATCACTGGTGCCACACGAGCCAGATGGCGGTGACCTCAGGTGCGATGATAAATCGTGTGCCGTGTGGGAACGCACTCAGAGCACCAGATGGGTGTGAGGATGCGAAGCTCGCCTGCTGTGTAATGGGCAGCCATGGCTTTAATATTCTGCAATGTTTGGTCAATATAAAATTATTTTGATTTCACTCATATTATCCTAATGTATATGAATGTAAGTGGTGGTATGTTTAGGTGATCAGACAGGGTAACAAAATGCTCATCTTATTTCTATTGGGAAGACATTTATGGTGTTTTTGTTTTCACAATGCAGTGCAGAGATTGCACTCGCCAAGCGCCACTCACAGGGCTCCTTCACGAGTGACTACAGCAAATACCTGGATTCGAAGCAGGCCAATGACTTTCTGACCTGGCTCATGAACACAAAGCGCAGCGGGTAAGTGTGTGGTGACTTCTCAGCGATAGTACAACCCGCCTGCCTGCCTTCTTCTTCTCTTGGGTGGGAAAGGTCGCACATTCCCGCCCGAATTGTGGACAATGAACACATGTGTTGCGTTCAGGGCGGTCAAAACACTTAGAATGGGAAATGAATAACATGGGCTTTTTGTGCCAGGCATGATTCTCAAAATGTATTGTTGTGTTTGTCAGATCTCTGTTGAAATAGAAATGTAATCTCAATGGAGTCTCACCTGGATTTACATATACAACGAGCATCTTTGCCCGTCCTAGGACGGAAGCTGTAATATTTACGAACAAATTGAGCATAGTATAACTGTAGCATGTGTACATTTAATGGCAGTGAATATTGCACGAAAGTATGTCATCAAACACGTAACTGCATTTCACTGTAGCACTGTATTAATGGCAGTGAATCTGGCACAAAAATAAGTCATATAACACCTCACTTCATATCACTGAAACACTGTATATAAACTGACCTTCAATTGGTTAAAATTCACTACTCTGATACTTTATTCTCTTCTGCTTTCGGTCGCTGTTTTAAATAAATTGGAAGTCGATACAATATCTGAAAAATCACCAAGAAATGTCTCCATAAAGAAGAGGCAATTTGCGTTATAAAATGTCTTTTGCGCCTAAACAAATTCAATACCTTTAGGTGCAGTGCTCTGACACTTATGGTGTGCTGTAGCTCGCCGGAGTAGCAAACAATTTTAATAAGAGGCAATGGTGGAAAAACAACAGATACATGTTTGCAAGCGTCAAGTTGACCTTGCTTTTGTTTGACGTGGCGAATAAATAAATGAAGGCAGAAAATGCAGTGGGATGTGGCTTGGAATTAATTGTCTGGTGAGCTCTAGATAAAGAGGGGACTGTTAAAAAAATGTAATTTGTGTCTAAACAAATTTTCATTTCCGCTCCACGTTTCTCCTTGCGGAGTGACGATTATTAATTAGCTGGATGTAATGGCGGGGAATATTGGCAAAAACAAATGCATAAAACACCGCACTGCATGTAACTGTATCACTGTATTAATATGAGTTAATGTAGCACAAAGGGAAGGCATAAACCACCTCAACGTTAGACTGCAGCACTGCAGTGATGGCAGTGATTGTTGCGCGCAACAATGTGATAAAACAGCTGACGCAATGCCGCTGTGCCACTGTATTAGGGCCGTCCATAAATTATGTCACGCACCTCGTGGGGGGGGGGGGGGTCACACATTTGTCGATGTGTGTCGCGGGGGGGGGTCGAGAAATGTGACGTCACATCAAAATGCGCAACTTTAATATATATAGACAACACGTTCTACTTAATTAAATAGACGTTTTAATAAATGTTTCTCCTACAACATCAGAGTGCAACGCCACATTAAATACGCACTACAATTACAATAGTTTAAAGCGATTCGAAGCATGTTTGATATTTTTTCGGGGTGGGGCAGAGCTTTGTGACGTCATATTTGAGGGGGGGGTCTGACTTTTTGTGACGTCGTGTGACGAAAGGGGGGGGGGGGTCAAAAATCGTGCAAAATCGCGTGACGTCATTTATGGACGGCCCCTTAAACGGACACTCAAAAGACTTTAGGTGCAGTGCTCTGAGACGTAGTCTCGGAGTTGCAAACAATTGTAATTGGAGTCAATGGCCGCAAAGCAGCTGAAAATTTTCGATTTTAGAATACATTTCATTTCAGCATAATTTGACCTCCCTTTTGTTAGACGTGGCGAAGAAGGAAATGAAGCCAGGAGTTGCTGCGCGAAGTGACGTTGCATTAATGCAATGGTTAACTCTATAAAGATGGGTGAATTGGCGTTACAAAAGCAGCAACAGTAGCTCCAACTTCCTCGGCTTTAGTCATGAAATGCAGCGACACGTGAATATTTATGAGTGGAGGGCCGCACGTGGAGTGAAGTGACACGCACACGGACGTTACATAAGGCTACTTTATAATAGTGGCAAAGTGCAAGCAATTGTGCCTCAACAAATTTGTTTCCGCTCCACCTTTCTGCTTGTGGAGTCACGTAATGACACGGGGGGGGGGGGGGCCCCCCAAGAAACCCCCCCCCCCCCCCACCCCCCCCCCCCCCCCCCCGCCCGTCCATTTTCAGGACGGCACCTGCTCATGAATATTAATGAGGGGGGCTGGTCGACGTGGAGTGACGTCACGAGCATTAAGGACGTTCCTGGGTGATTATAGGATGTACGGTATTAATAATGATGTCTAACTTATTTCCCTTCTACGTTACTTTACCGAAAGAACCAAGAAGATGAATCCCTGCAGTCACGAAAGCTTTAAATCGAAATTGTGCTCAGTGTCAATGAATGTGTACAAATCTGATCACATCTACTAGATTACAATGTGCACCACCAACTCTTGCTTTAAAATAGAGGGGGAAAGTACATCTTATAATACAGAGAATACATGTATAATTCACTCCCTTGTGTACCAACCAATTATAACACATTCCTGCGGAGGGAACTGGTAGGAACGTTGGGTTGCTCGGTCAATGGCCAGGGTCAACGGCGACGTGGTGTATTCCGCAAATATGCCCGACTGTGAGGGCGGGCACAAGCCGGCGTGAGTAGGTTAAACGTTGAGTTTTATAAGGGCACCACGGGGTGACCAGCCCCTCCCCACCCAACCACTCCCCACCCTCCCCTCTCCACCCAGCCCCACCCCTCCCATTTTTGGATGCACGACGGACGGACGGACACAATAATCCCCTGTGGGCTGGTGTAACCAGGTTCCTACCAGTATTATTGGTTATTTCGATAAAGTCACGTAGATAGAAAACAAAAAAATAAAAAATACAGTTAAATTAAAATAATACAAATAAAATCAAAAATAAATTGAAAATAATAAAAGCAAAAACTCACGACGTTTCGATTGCAACACAAGCGGTCTTCATCAGACGGAGAGAAAAGAGGAGGCAAGCCTCCAAATGCAACTGCTGATAAGGGTTCCAAAGTGAGTGGGCAGTGGAAAGAGCTGCACAAGCCGTCCCTTGATGTGGACCAATCAGTTTCAAGGACAATGCATTTGTTATCATAGTGTTTTTTGTTTGCATTTTGACTGCCACACGCTAATGTTACAATTTGGGCTCACAATCCAACAATTATTTTAACATTGCGGTGTATTTTAGCACCGAAATGCGCACCTCCGATTAGCACATTTGACAACGTTTGGTGCGACATAAGTTCAACATACATACACCTCTCAGGGCTGTAGAGGTCACATGAATTTCGTTCATGAAAAAAACCCACATGCAATTTGATGCACTTATTGCGGGGGCAAGAATCAGCGTCACCCCTAAATCTTCACTCCATCAATAATAAATATATACGCACACATCTCACACGCATCCTGGACCACCCTTCCCACCCAGGTTTTCTGTCATGATGACCTGGTGCAGTTGTAAACATCAGCACGGGGGAGACGTCGGTAGTTGGACACAGTGCATGTCACAACCACCCTCTGGCATGCCACGTTGGCCTTCATAAGCGCTCACGAGGAGCATTTACCAGAAGCCTGTTAAATATGAAAAGGTGATTGTCACTCACCATTCTGCAGGCCGGTAGTTCCCCTTATTGTCAATAGGGGACAGAAGCGTTAACACGCCGAGGCGAATGTCCATGGGCCAGAAAGGGGCCAACGACAGATCCTATAGGATAATCTCTGTTGGTGTTTGTTCCATAGGGTGAATGCGCAGGACGGCGCGGGTTTGGAGAAGCGACACGCAGACGGCAGCTTCACCAATGACATGAACGTGATGCTGGACAGAATGTCAGCCAAGAACTTCCTGGAGTGGCTCAAACAGCAGGAGCACAGTTAGCTCCTAGGTAATCGAATAAGCCACACAACCCTGTGTAGGTTCCAAGAAAAAGTTTAATTATGCTGTTGAAACGGTATTCATTGCTTGCTTCCCTATGTTTGGAATTTCATCACAGAATAACTTTGTTTTCAATACTTTTATTCCATTTTCAATGTTTTAAAATTACGGGTAATGCAAGCCAATGGATTTCTTGAATAAGGCACACGATTTGTTTGGATGATAAAAAATATTCAGTTTGATACAATCTACGTGTATTGCAAAAACTATTTTACGTTCGAATAAAACACTGGTGACAGCATTTGTGCATGGTGTTGTACATTTATTAAACTGTACAGTGTGATTGAGATGCTGATATGCTATGCATTCAAAAATACAAGCATACAAAGTGCAAGAAACTAAACGGGAAACGTTTATTTCGCAAAAAATATATAACACAACTTACAAAGGTGCCACAGGCTGGCATGACCAAATGTTTACATATTCTTGACAACATTCAGAAATTCTACTTTTGTTCATTCACCCGAAGGGAGCATGTGGGGTGGTCTTCTTTGTGAGCACCTCTTGCTTAAAGAACTCGGTCGGATCTCCGACAAACTCCAGCGGGAAGGTTTCACATGGGATGCTCGACAACTGATCATCGTCCTCGCGTAAAGTCCAAAGCTTCTCCAACTCCAAGCGCTCGCGCACATCCTCCAACATGAAGTGAACGACAATGTTACCTGTTTTAAACACACACAGATCACTATGAGCCACAGCTGAATTGAAGTGCACACATACATTTTTGTATACACCAATATTAGAAAGGCATTTGATAACATTGATAAGATTTATGGAATAAAACTTATGTAGTTGGTGACTGCAATATATTTACAACGTACCAAAGTCTATACACATCCAGTCGTCAGTGTTGTGGCCTTCTATGCGTACATGTTCATACTTTGTCATTTTCAGATATTTGTACTGTTGGAAGGACAAAAAACATTCCAAATACATTAAACATGCTAAATGTATATTTGGCTCTTGATTTACCTAAGCTATTAGGAATTGTAAAACATGCTGTAATGGTATTAACCGGCACATTTTTTTTTATTTTACCGTTTACCACAGGGTTTTGCAAATACCAGTTTTTGAAATCCACCGCAGTTCGCCCTTCCACATTTTCCAATTCTCTCCGATTAAACTAAATGTAAATCACACTACATGCCTAATAATGTATAAACGTGTACGCCACGTTAATTCATTTTAAGTTTAACCAGTTATTTGTGAAAGTGGGATATGTACACAAGATCTCTCTTACTTTCGATCAATGCTGTCTGCATCACATGGAATGAGTTTAAGAATCATGAGACATGAGCAGCATGCCGATGATCTCAGTAAATGTGGCTAGACAGTAGTGGGTCACCAGGATTGGAGTTTTGGAAAGCCCTGCTTTTCCAAGCTATTGCAAACATCTTCAGTAAAGGCCTTACACAGTTTTGGAAATTAACACTTGCCAATGCTGTCAAACCTTGGCAACTCCCACTGTTAAACTGAAGTCATTAAACATCAGCCTTACAAAAGCTGCTCCACCTCTCGGTGGCAGTGTGGTCGTCATAGCATTGGTTCAAGGGATGAAATGGGACCCCCTTTTCCAATTCCTTCCCTCTGTAACACAGGGCTCAGGCCATTTCTGCCCATTGGCCTCGATTCAGTTTCACTGCCTGCACGCTCGATTACTACGCCACTCCCACTGCTCCTACTGGGCATCTGTGAAAAGAGCTTCATAGCTCATCGAATTTCTCCAGTCTAAAGATTCTGATTCTGCTCGCTCACGCCACCGCACCAAGTTGTGCGTGTATTCGGCCATGGCGCGCAGGTGTCGCGTTGAGCTCCCGGTGACAACCACAAAGTAGTCCACGTAGTTGAGCTCTGGCGGAACATTAATGACACAGAGGTCACGTCCGTTCTCTTGATGCAGAGCAGCGACAAGAACGTCCAGAGACATCCCCACGATGTCCCCCGCCACATGCGCTCTGGGATCCAGCATGGCCTCCATCTCAGACAAGTGCTGCTGTTGTTGCTGCTGCTCATCCATGTCCTCGCCAGACTCTGTCGCTGCAAATTATGGCACACAGACGCAACTATCAAACAAGCCAAGCATTTGAGAATCATGACAACCATTGCGTCAAAACTGTACATTGCTGGATGGATCGTGGGGGTTATTTTAACCATAGGTCAGCATGCTGATTAGTGCGGGTTGGTGAAATTGGGGAGAGTACACGTGGGAGCATAGAATAAAAAAACACAATTTGTTTCTTTAACTACCCTTTGCTGACCACCACATATCACAACCTTGCATCAGTCTACAACAACCTCTTCGTGCAAGGTTATAAATCGTTCTTAGGCTTTCACCATGCTCCTGCTGTTATTAAATTTGTTTACCCGAGAAAGCCTCAGTCTCATGACATTGTTCAGGAGGGTCCTGCCACGTTTTCGTCGCAGTAGGGGGACGATGCTATTTAGAATCAAATTGAGTAAGTTGTGCAAGTACAGATTTTTGTTGAAATGTTCAACCGCTTTATTTGCACGTCTCCCCATCCCAGGTGTCTCGTCAATGGGCACCTGAAGCGCAGTCTTGCTCGTTCAGCAGGCTTAAGAATGGTTGCGCTCCACTATAATGAACGCTCACTCAAGCACCGCTCCAGCCGAATGACATCATCGACCAATCGCAGGTCCCACGCACAACACGCTTTCTGGGAATCGCTCAGTCCAGTAGTGTAAGGCCCCCTAATGCAAAAAAATATGACAGCAGACGACCGCTTTCCTGTATAGAGCGAATCAGAACTACCACCAGAAGGTGAAGAGTGATGGTGCATTGATTCTTGCCCTCCGATGTGACCTTGGCCTCCGATGTGACCTTGGCCAACGGAGTTTGATTCCTGTCCATAGCGAATGTCAGTAGCGATTGCTGATCAGCAAGGGTCCCTGGACGAACTCTCCTTCACCAACCCGGCAAGACGCGAAGTGTGGTCAAACAACCCCACGAACAGCAAGGCGCCGAGGCGACCCTTATCCACAGCAGTGGATTAACAAATGGCTGATAACTTCATCATGGGACCTCCTTTACCAGTACCAAAATATGAGAATCGGTTTTCCACTTTTTATCTGGCAACAAAACAGGTGGTTAAGATGTTAAAACACTCAAACTGAAACCTTTTACAATTAATCATGTCTGCATTAACCACAATACTTGTGGTCAGAATGCAAACAATAAACATACTCTTGATAATATATGCATTGTCTTTGAAACTTATTGGTCCACACCAGAGAGAGCTTTCAAAGACAATGCATATATTATCAGAGTATTTTTTTGTTTGCATTCTGACCACAAGTATTGTGGTTAATGCAGATATGACTCCTTGTAAAAGGTTTCAGTTTGGCGTTTTGACATCTTAACAAAGCTGTTTTGTTGCCAGAAAAAAGGGGAAAACCGCTTCTCACGGCTGAGAACTTGTTCGGTTTAAAATGCAATTCTCATTATCATCAGCCACGAATGCCGCCCCAACGCAGTGGCCCATTCATTGCTTCAGACCGGTCACCGCTTGGCCACTCTCACCGGTCGGATCCCAAATCTTCTTCCTCCTCCTCCTGCCGCTCGTCGCCTCATCATCATCATCCTCTTCCCCCTCGTCGTCACCACGGGCTCCGCTAGAAAACGCACGCGAAGGGCCGCTCGGTGTGCTTGTAGAAGCCCCCCGAGGGGGTACAACTGAGGTAGGACTGCGCAAAAACGGATTTGGGCTGACCCCGGAGACGAACACAGTGACCGCAGAACCGCGAGAGGGGACTGCGGAGCGATGCATCGCGGGGATTGTGGAGATCTTCGTGGGAGTCAAAGTTGCCAGCGAGGCCAGGCGGGGAAGAGCGGGGGGAGGACGAGAGGCTCCCGTAGAGACCGTGGAGGCGGCGAGGCAGGGAAGAGCGGCGGCCAGGAAGATACCGCGCCTAGAGACCGCAGCCGCCATTGAGACGCACGTGGTGGTGGGGGGGGGGTTGTGGTGGGGGGGTTCGCACGTGGTGGGTGGGGGGGGTTCGCGATTGGTTCACCAAATCTAACCCCGCCCCCACCGCCTTTGCATTACGCGCATTGATTGGCTCCCTCGCGCTCAACTGAACGACGGCCGCTCGTGATTGGCCGGCAGCTCGGCGTGAGCGGAAGTGGCAAATTACAGCGCCCCGCCCCCCGCCACGGCTGCGGCGTTTGGGGGCTTCGATTCGGGAGGGCATCGCACGCCGATTCGCGATGAATTCGATGAATTGGTATAGCCCCGTGAGCTATTCAGCTTTTGAATCGGGTGCAACCGCAACAACAAAAAAAAACGTGAGCAAGAAAGCATCTTAAAGTGACTGTGCAAACAGAAAAATCCCAGGAAAATACTGCAAAGTCTTCGAGAAAAAAAGCATTAAAAGATGTATTTTCAAGATAAAAACGAATGTATCTCTACCAAGAGCGAATGAAAAGGGGACAGTGCACTCGTCCAAAATTGTGCAAACTGCTGTCGTGCGGAATGGCATAATGGGACAGCTTTCAAACCAAAATCCAGACCCTTTTGGGCCACCCCGTGCCCCTTATAATTCACAACGTTCACCCGACAAAGTCACCGTCACAAGGGAGAAACACAAACAAATAGACATTTAATCAAACATTGACGATGCATCCCCGTCGTGGGATTGGATTGTCACCAATTCCTTGGTTATAAACGCGATTCAAGAATCTAAACATTGAGTCTCATGGCTCGTTCCGATCGGTTGTTCGAACGTAATATTTGCTTAACGTTTGAAGAAACAAAAACTCGGAAAGTAAAAGAATAATCCCACATTCATTATTATCGAAGTACAGTACCTATACTGGATTGTCATTGACACCGACTCTGGAAACGATTTCTTTGTATCGATTCTACGACTGCTTCCCGTGTTGCTGCCTCGAGGATGACCGTCGTGGTTGTGGCCGGGCTCGGTCAAAATCCAAAGTGAACAGGATCCCAAATATAAACAACAACCACAACAACAACCACCACCATCACCGTCTACCGTCGCGTCCCTCGCCAGCTTCGTTCATGTCCACGAGTGGACGCAGGGAGAACACTACGGAGACAAGAGGAGTGAGGAAGCACGCACTCAGGGGTTGTGGGGTGAGTGGTGGCGATGGTGGTATTGGTAGCGTGGTGATGGGGGTGTTTGGTGGTGTTGGTAGTATGTTGATGGGGGTGTAGTGATGGTGGTGTGGTGAAGGTGGTGATGGGGGTGTTGATAGTATGGTGATGGTGGTATTGGTAGTGTGGTGAAGGTGGTGTTGGTAGTGTGGTGATGGTGGTGTTGGTAGTGTGGTGATGGTGGTGATAGTAG
>CM025610.2:14330491-14354880 GCA_014621495.2 Entosphenus tridentatus | reverse complement strand
TGGTGAAGGTGGTTTTGGTGGTGTGGCGATGGGGGTGTGGTGTTGGTAGTGTGTTGATGGTGGTGATGGTGATGTGGTGATGGTGGTGTTGGTAGTGTGGTGATGGTGATAGGGGTGTGGTGAAGGTGGTGTTGGTAGTGTGATGGTCGTGTGGTGATGGGGGTGTGGTGATGGTGGTGTTGGTAGTGTGGCGATGGGGTGTGGTAATGGGGGTGTGGTGAAGGTGGTGTTGGTAGTATGGTGATGGTGATGGGGGTGTGGTGAAGGTGGTGTTGGTACCGTGGTGATGGCCACCCTACCCCCTCATGTGCCGTGCCGGCCTTCATATGTGCTCTCTAACAGCACTTGCCCCTACAGTCTATCAAGGCTATACGGGGGATCTTTGTGTTTGGTAATGGTGGCCAGGCGTTGGTTTTGGTGGTGGAGCTGAGTGGTCATAGTGGTGGTGTTTGGTATTGCTAGTGATGGAGCGAGTGGTGATGTTATTGGTGACGTAAAGTGGTGGAAATGTTAGCATTATTGGTGAATGCTGATGGTAGTGGTGGAGCGAGTGGGAATGTAAGTGGTGATGTACTCGTATTAGTGATGATGATGGTGGTGGTGATGTGAGTATTGGAGGTGAGTGTGATGGTGGTGTTCGTAGGTCTTCGTAGGCGCTGCTACTCACTAACATAACTTTCCCCAATAGTCAGGACTACACGGGGGATCCTTGTAAGTGGTGGTGGTGGTGGTATTCGTGATGTTATGGCTGGCAATGTTAAAGTGTAACTTGCATATACTGTACTGTAACCAGCCTGTGATGATTTACTGTATTTAATATGTTGAGGACAGACATCCTTGGCAATCTGAGGATATTAAGAAATATCGAGATATTGTCATTTGTCTCCGTTTGAGCTCTTCTACGTCCATGTTCTTGCATCCTTTAAAACAAATGTGTTACTTATCTTCATGTCCCTCCTTGCAGGCTGAAATTAGACCTAAGACCAACGAGGAGAGAGTGATGACGTCTCTGGCTCATGCCCAGCAAGGCATTGGATTGTGGCTTTGCAGGACCATGATGGATCGGCACAGGGGGAGGGCCTTCATCCAGCAGTTTATAGATCACGGATGATGATTATTCCAGTTTGATCTTGATTTCACATACATGTGGCATTCAGAATGTATGTGACGTCCGCACTCTGCCTCATATGCCTTTATGGCATTGGTGATGCATGGAAATCAGTGACGGGACGTGTATTTTACACCGAGGCCTTCAGTGCTATCCTCGCGCAATTAAACCGCCTTCGAATAACCTTACCATGACACTAGGGATATAGGCTATTGTCATTCGACGTAACCATCCCATATTCACCGTGACAGTAACCTTTATCGAGTGGAATAAAGTGATTTAACACGAGGCTCAACACCTATGAGAGTTACAATACACTAATTGCAGAGACATGAATACATGGTTACTGAAACCATCAAGAATGTACCACTGTTACACAGGATGACAGGATGCTGCATCACAAATTTACATCACATAGCCCAAATCAATGTCATTACCAAAGAAACAAGAACAAACTCAAAACTAGTCACATTTAGTCGTACGACCACCAAGCAAGCAAAAATGCCGTAAAACACAAATAACACAATCAGGATTCAACAGGCTTCCCCACAAAAAAAAATCGAAAGCACTACATCTAAAAATCTAAATGTCACGAAAGAAAGTTTAAATAAATGTTAGATTACGTTACGTGCTAGCTAGTTTTACTTCAGTTAGCTAATTGGCTCTCCAATCAAGCCACACGAAAAATACTCACGTAGGCGCAAGGCCAGCGAGAAGGCTCCGGCGTGTCAAAGAATGCGCCCAGCATGGCAAACTCGAAATCTGATTGGTTAAAGAATATGACAACAACATCGTCCCCATTTGCTTCAACAGCAGAGAGGGGATTCACTCGACATTCTGAAGGCCTCGGGGTAGATTTTTCACCCGGAGAGGCGGAGACCAAACAGGTGGAAAATCTGATTGAATAAAAGCTCTAATTTATTAGCTGTACTGAAATCAGCGCAACTGAGGGAGAGAGTAGCAATGAAATCACCTTAATAAACTGATGGGAACGAACTTCGTAAAATGCATATAGCATTAATGAAAATATATATGAAATAATAAACATATATTTTTCTGATTCTGACAATCTCTAGGCCAGCAGAGAAGGCCTTACTGGCCCTGACGGCCCGCCTCTGATGGAAATCATTTGAAATTGCATGCTGGTGGTGTGTGCTTTGTGCAGACATTGACGAGTGACAATGCATCGCAGAGGAGTTGGAGCTGGAGCCATTGCCAAGAAAAAGCTGGCTGAGGTGATGTGTTTAGGCTGCCCACTGCTCACAGCAAATGCATATTAAACATGAAAAGTTTCCTTTTAAGTGAAGAGTTTATCACATTAAAGTGGCAACGTGAGGTTAAATCATTAATATTTTAAACAACTTTTTTTTAAACGCGCTTTTATGAAATGTACTAGTAATAGCAGAACTCCACGACTCCAGGAAGTGGCCCCGAAGCTTGCCATAACACAAGGGACCGTGGTGATTTACAGCCAACGTGAGTTGAGCGTGGACAATTAGACCCAAGCCGAAACATAACATATAAAAAATAATGTTTAAAAATATATATTTTTATGATAGAATATAGTATTGTCATCAGTATGACATAAGTATACCACGTTTGCAGTCGATACCACATTGGGAAGTGGGTTAAAATTGAGTTACAATATTTGAGGATACAACGACAACAACAACAGCGAGTTAAAATAATGCGTGTAAAATAGTTGACATATCACTGCATTGCGCTTAGTGCATGTTAATTGGTAGATGTCACAACATGTTTTGTGTAATATATTTATCATGGTAAATGCAATTATGACAAGTCACTCATTTCCTGTGATATGTACGGTGAATGTATTAAAATGCAATAAAAGCATCAATGTATGTTCTCTACAGGCTAGATATAAGGAAAGGGGGAATGTCATGGCCGAAGATCAGCTCTCACAGGTTTAATCTTTCATTTCATATTCCAATATTAAATATTACTTTATTATAAATGTCTACACATATAACAAATATTATGTTTCATTGTAATAAAGTAAAGTAAATATACTGTCACATATCTCCACTGACCAATTAACTTTGCTCTTAACTTTGCACACCCAATGCAGTAATTGTATATGGTTTAACCAATTTCCCCTAATTGTTTACACATCCAACTTTTTAAACATATGGCTACACCTCAGTCCCTAACAAGTTGGGTATGTGATTTTTGTACTGTCCACCAAAAAAGAATGTGCAACTGTGTAAATAAGGTTGTTGTCATGTAAATGTGTAAAAAATGTGATTCATCTTACCATTGCAAATGTGTGGCTTTCACATCAGATGTCCAAGCAGCTGGAGACTTTTAGGACCAACCTGGAGGAGTTTGCCAGCAAACATAAGCAGGAGATCCGCCGCAACCCACAATTCAGAGTGCAGTTCCAGGACATGTGTGCCACCATTGGCGTTGATCCTCTTGCATGTTCGTACCCACAGTCATACCATCACATGCTCTTGGATTTTGTATGGCCAATTAAGAACATCTATTTATTTTTATAAGGAGAAATCCATTGTTTCCTCCACATATGAATAATATTACCCAGCCACATTTATTTAAGCAAGAAAACATTAAACCGGTTTGATCTTCTAGGTTTCATAATCATCGTAGTGCTTATTAAACACACTAGCCTTTTGCCCGTCCAAGGACAGGTGTATTTCAGTAAATCTGAAATTTACAAGCGAAAAGCAGACCGTGATGTGATATTCATTGCATTAATGCGTGTGTAATTTGTAAGGGCGCGGTGACACAGACTTATTTAATGTGAAGGTTATAATCCCTTGTTCATCATGACGTCCTTTTTACTTCGATGTCTCAATAGCGTTACGGAGATCGCTTGACGTGAGGGTTCTGCCTTTGTAGTGAGGGTTGTGAGTTGATGCTGAGGAGGGGGGAGGAGGCGCCTCGCCCCCCCATGTGGAGTGACGTTAACTCGCTAATTAATATTAATGGCGGGGGTGTCCATTTGGAAGACTGTCACCTCTTCATAATTATTAATGTGAGGGGCTGTTCGATGTGGAGTAACGTCACCTGCTTATGATTATATAATTGAGGGGGGGTGCTACATGTGGAGGACGTCACCTGTTCATGAGTATTAATGACGGGGGCTGGCCGACGTAGGGTGACGTCGCTCGCGGGACACAGACATTCTTGGCTTGATCACTTTAAATTGTGGCCTTCAACAAAAAAATCTATATTGTGTACAAAATAATGCTTTCTTGTGGAACATTATGGGTAAAAACATAAAGAGATTACTTCCCTGTGCCACATGTTAACTTTTGTAATTAACTGTGGATTTAATGTGCTCATGTGTTTCCATGCATCATAAAATGAGTGGCCACATTTCCGCATGCACGAATAACAAATGTGCCTTATCATCTGCAGCTGGGAAGGGGTTCTGGTCGGAGATGCTCGGAGTGGGAGATTTTTACTATGAGCTGGGTGTGCAGATCGTGGAGGTCTGCCTTGCCCTTCGTCACCGAAATGGAGGTGAGTTTTCCCAGTTAAATATTGGGAAGCATTTACGACTGGCACTTTAACACATAGCCTTAAGCATTTGTACAACAGGGGTCCACCGAATATTAGCTTCATATTCAGCTCTGCACAAAATCCTGCCATTTTTCTTTCTTTAGAAAACAAAAAAAATGTTTTAGCCATTATGTTAATTGTCACACATTTCTATGAACCAATTTTTATTTACCGTATTTTCCTGCATATAGCCGCATATGCATATAACCCGCAGACGCATATACCCCGCAAAAAATAGCGTTTTATGTAAAACAAATTTCAGATAGCCCGCACCTCCATGTACCCCGCATGCATTCATATCTTTAACGTCGTTACCGCAGCTTAATTCCATCATATTAATACAAAATTTACATTTATAATAAATTCCACTATCAATTGTTAACATTAAAATCATAACGTGCACAAAGAAAACAAACTAACCGGATACGAGTGAACTTAAAACAGTAAATAAGTAACAAACATAAATATCCAATAAATAAGTAACACATAATTTGTAGATAAGTACCGTAAGTAAGCGTAATGTTAGGCTTACCAGCATTCGACCTCATCATATTACAGCTACTGGACCGGTAGTTACCCCTGTACAGTTTTAGCACTGGTAGATTGCGCACTGCGCAGATAATAGCGGCACTATGGTAACGCCATTGCCTGCTAGCAACAAAGCCATTGGAGGTTTGAAACAAAGCTCATGGTCGCGACTAGGCCTCGGCAAGGTAAGGTAAAAGTTAAAAGGTAAAAACAACGAGCCTACCTTTACCCTACCTTTTACCTTACCACAATACAATCACTCTACCCTTACCTTTTACCCTTTAGCAGGTAAGGTAAAAAGCAACGAGTCTACCTTTTACCCTACCTTTTACCCTTACCCCATACAAATTACCCGATTACAGGGTAATTACTGGGGTACTACGACATGAAAAAGGTTTATAACGGTAAATGCTAGGTAGAGCGCTTTATTCATATAGAATACTCTCGATGATTCCAATTTTACACGCTTTCTTTGAACTCAATCTGTCTGTTGTCGTTATTGTTGTCGTTGTCATTGTCGTCGTCGTCGCTTTCATATCCTCAAATCTTGTAACTCAATTTTAACCCACTTCCTAATGTGGTATCGACTGCAAACTTGGTATACGTATGTCATAATGGTGACAATACTATATTATATCACAAAAAATACATATTTTTAAACGATCTTTTTTTTATGTTATGTTTCGGCTTGGCTCTAATTGTCCACGCTCAACTGACGTTGGCTGTAAATCACCAAGGCCCCTTATGTTATGGCAAGCCTCGGGGCCACTTCCTGGAGTTGTGGAGTTGTCATTACTCGCACATTTAATAAAAGCATGTTTTTTTTTTCAAGTTTGTTTTTAAATATTATTTATTAAATGGAGGCCACGGACTGCGCCACTGAGCTTCTAGCGGTAAACAAGGTACCGTATTTACCGGGTAATACTTCGCGCTATCTTTACCCTACCGGGTAATTCTTCCGAGCTACCTTTACCCTACCCTTTACCTTACCCCTTGGCATGTCGACACCTTTACCCTTTTACCCGGTAAAAACGGTAATTTACCTTACCTTGCCGAGGCCTAGTCGCGACTGTATAGTGCTCAGCTAATAGCAGCGGCCTAACGGACTCAGCAATTATGATTCCGTGTCTGGTAGAGGCTTGTTAAGACCCTCAGCTGAAACTTTCGCACCCCCCTACAACCACTGAAAGTATTACGGTAAACAAAGTGCGCCCACTTCAAACATTGTCGTTTCATTGTACAATTAGAATCATTTAAAACATAATAACATGTGCAATTTTAGTGTGAGTGGTTTATTCAGCAGTGCTTTAGTCAAAGGTAAGTGTTGCATAGTGTGGATAGTCTTACCATGAAAACATTAAACGAGTTATTACATGTCACACGTGTAAAAAAAATTTTGGGATTGCCCGCACCTCCATATACCCCGCAGGGTTTTGTTTTGTTTGTAAAAAGTGGGAAATCCCGCGGGTTATATGCAGGAAAATACGGTACTGTGCAGTGCATTGGGTGTTGGGGTTGGTGCATGAACAATATCGGATGATTCTCCATGTTTATTTAAAAAAAACTTTACAAATATCTCCTATCACTGCATTATATGGATACTGTAATCTCTAGTCAACCTTTTTACTCTGCCTCTGTTCAATTTTACCTGAACACTGCGTTTTACTTTTAGGCGGTGATATAGCCCACTGGTAGTGCATTCACCGCATGTTGCAGAGGTTCTCAGTTCTATTTCAGCATTCGCCCTGATTAATACTGCAGGTACGTTAACCATACATTATGCATCATCTGCTTCACAATAAACGTTAAGAGATCCCATGAAGTGATTCACAAGAGTAAGCCATTGTGTGCTGGCATCATGGTCCACATTTGTTCTATTTGAAAAATTTGCTGAAAATTACTCCTTTTGAGTCTACATCGCAATCATGGCAACCTTCTGAAAAAACTTGTCAGGACCCTCCTGTTACGTGTAATGAGAGGCAGTGAGGCTCTGGGTAAACAAACGTAATCAACCACATCCACCTTGGACAGCAGAGCTCTTACATAGCACTGCTGTTCAAGGTTCCATTACATGGAACACAAAATAATTCAACACCATTTTTAGAAAGCATAAATTCCGTTTAAAAAAATCTTTTAAAAGCACATTCATAATTCTTAAATTAATTTCCCCACCACAATTTTCCCATCGCCACCACCACCTTCCTTTCCAGAACCGCCACCACATGGAAAAACTGTTTAGAGAAAAGTTTTTCCAGTATTTGTTTAATATGATGGGTAAATGAGTTATGGATCTGGAGCTGTTCGAGTCATTGATGGCTCGTGATGGTTTAATTAGAAGTGGTTAGTTTGATTCTTTAGATGTGCTTGGAATCTTTCCAGTGGATAAAGAAAGATTAATCAAGTGTGATTGCCGAGGTGATTATCGGAAGAGCCTGTATTCTAAGAAAGGTTGGCCAGCGGTTAGTATTTGATGTACTGGGTTTATCATGTTTGACTGTCTACTGTTGGAGTAAAATGTTGTATTGCCAGTTTTGAGTTTGGTAGCTGATTGGTAATTTTTCTTCAGTTATAGTCTGTACTGCAACTTTCTTTGCTCTCCCATCGGATGTCCCATTCTGATCCTTCTTCGTTCATACATAAGCTTTAATTTGACCAGTGGCTCATTAAATATATATTACTGTTCTGTTTTGGCTCCAGCTCTGGCCAGTGTATCATTTAACTTATCAATAAAACATGAACAAAACTTAACTTAAAATGTTAATGGTTCTTTTCCTAGGGCTGATGATGCTGGAGGAGCTACACAATCATGTGCTGAAGAGTAGGGGCAAGTACGGCCAGGAACTTAGTCAGTGAGTGCTCAAACCCCTCTCAATGACCTATGGCCCTACAGCACACCCATCTAAAGACATGCATTTGCTGCTGTTAAAGAGTACTTGCTGTAACCCTCACATCTTACTGTTGCATTTTAAATACAAATTTGGCATCACAAGCAAAACATTTGCAAAAGTCAAGCATAGAATAAAATTTTATATTTTAATATAAAATATAAAACTTTCAGTTTTGTATATCTCACCATCTTATTTAATTCCTGATCAAGTAAATGAAACGAATTAAATATTGTATGAAAATCTGAATTTTACCCTGAGACTTTCTTGTTGTAGCTTTATTCTACTTCCCATGCCAATGTTTACAGAGATGACCTAATCCGAGCCATAAAAAAGCTCAAGGTGCTGGGTAATGGCTTCTGCATGATCCCCATGGGTGGAACCTACCTGGTGCAGTCTGTTCCTGCTGAGCTCAACATGGACCACACCACAGTGCTCCAAATCGCCGAGGTCAGCACACATGTAGCACAACGAGTGCCCTGATTGTTATATTTTTTTTGCTCAAGTTAATGTCTGTTTTTGCTTTTACCCGAATAACAGAAAAAGGGCTATGTGAGCGTTGAGGAAATAAAATCTTCTCTGAAGTGGGAAACGGAGCGTACAAACCACGTGTTGGTAAGTACCTGCCTTTTATTCATGCGAGTTTAATTTAAAAGGTAACAGTGCTAATGCTGTTTCATTGTAATTTATAAACAAAAATATATATATTGGCAAGGGTCACTTGCTTCAAGGACTTGGCTGAACGTTCACCATTGTCAGCATCTACACTGTAATTTTTTGGGATTTTCCACAGCTCATAAAACATTGTTCTTGTGCTAACCGAAGATCAAATGTTGCACAGGCTCACTTGCTGAGGGAAGGACTGGCCTGGATAGACCAGCAGGCACTCGGGGGAGCGCAGTACTGGTTCCCTGCTCTCTTCACCGACCTGTACAGCCAGGACATCAGTCCCGACGAAGCCAGCTCGTAGCGCAGTGCATTCTTGCAAATGTGTCCTTTATGGAACTATGAGTGAATAAAGGCAGCTGTTATCTCCAAATGTATATCATTTTGACACGAGCTTTGTATTTCACGGAGAACACTTTTTAATTTTACACTCCCAAGTTCATGGAGGATTGTTTTTAAGTCAGCTGTCTCCTTAACTGCTGGATAAAGGCTGGGTCATAATTATGACCAATATATGATTGCACATCATCTTGCTGTTAAGTTCCCTGCTATGGTCTGTTTTAAAGCTCTGATTATGTAATCCTGAAGATACAACACTCATTTGTTAACATTAAACTTGATTGTTCCTGTAGAATTATTTCACAGCAGTCAGGCTTTGTGTTGACAAGTGTCCAAATGTGGTTACCAAATAAGAGCTAAGTGCCAACAGTAGGGCTAAAGGATTACCCTGACATGTTCATTGCTTAGTGTAGGGGGATTGTCTGTACCAGTTCGTAAAGGGTTTTGTACATTTTTGCATTGGACTGCTTTATTGACATTTCCACTAAACCTTAAATGTGAATTCCAAAATTAAACTGCACAGTAAACTTTTTAAAGCCAATGTTTTCACCTCTGGTTCTGCCCATGCAGCTCCCACCCAACACGCATGCACCATAATATATTTCCATTATTGTGGATCCAGGAATAAGTTAAAATTAAGGTTTAGGAAACACGTGGCCCGATGCTTCCATTGATAATACATTTTACTATCATTCAGAATCTGGGAAAGCTATCACTTAAAGAGCATTTAAGCTTCTCTTTATCTTTATCCATAAGAGGTTCTTGGGTGCGATCGTGTAAATTCACAAGAGTACTTAAAATGATCACCCTAAATGTATCCACGTGTATTTGAGGGGGGAAACAATTACATTCCTTCAAAACGTTGATCATTTTCCATTACTAAATAACTGTAAAAAAAACTATTCTTACAAACTGCAAATCTTTTATAGTAACAGCCCATGACATTGATTTGTGAAAATGGCATGTTAACTGAGTGGAATTTGCACATGAAGCAGTTCTAAATGTTTTGCGATTAGAAAATTACACGCAAGAAAAATAATCAGGAAGCCAGTCTCCATTTCTTAAACTTGCATTTAAGGGAGCTGCAAAGGTTTGAAACATGCATACATTTGGTTCATAATTTGTGGTTTTCAAGACTAAACAAGAAATACAATATTTACAATATTTGCATTGACCTTCCTCCCAGCTGTACAAGCTTGCTCTGCAAAACTTTACAGCCTTGCACAAGCCAATGAATACAGGAATTTTTATCATTACCATCAGTGCAACTGAAAACACCTGGAGAAATTACCAGATCACTGCAGATGTCAGCAATTTCCAAAATTCTCAGTCACCAATTGATGAACAACTTAAAAGCAGTGTTCACACGTGCGACAATTACCAGCGGTTTACTTTGACTTGCATACGAATAAAATTGATATGGTCTAAAAGAAATATGGCATATACAGACCATTTAAATTATGTTAACCAACGTCCACAATTGTTGCAAGTGCACCTTGTAGTTTGTACAACACCCAAGCTGTGGTTTTGTCTTAAGAAAGAAGTATGCAGTGCCAGTAATTATAGGCGTCTTCATGGGGCTGCTCCCTTGTGTAAATGTAGAGTGGTTTCAAGAGTGAGCAAGCTGCTTCAGTGATTGACATTGACTTTTCCCCTTTAAAGCTCCTTTCCAAGCTGTACAGGATTGCTTGCAAACTTGGTATGTGCATTAACACAGGGTAAGTCTAGTGCATGTCTTGCTGTTGGTGCCGCTAAAACATTACATCTAATTGTCATTAAATAATGTAGGTTACATTCATAGCAGGACACTCCATGTAGGACATAATTTTCTATTACATTTAAAATTGGTGGACCCGACCTCAACATTTCTGCACTTATTGCGAGATTGGTAAAGAGATGCATATTTAATATGCCAACACCAAAATAGAATGTGCGGCGAGTTGAATGGTAGGAGCTTCAGTGCTGCTTGAGTTGGGAATGCAGTTGGTTCAGTGTGCGACTTGTCCCAAAGCAACTGCTCTGGGCACACACTAACACATGTCCAGAGTTTCGATTTTCAAAGCCAACAATGCAGGTTAACAATAATGAAACTATATGAAATCATGCTTTTCCTTTTTTTAATCACAGATGTCTTTGCCCAGCGTCGGTAGTTTTCCGGTCCTTGCTTTTCAAGCTAAAACCCCTCGAGGTGTGGGGGAAGTGCCTGTGAAGCAGGTGGCGAGTGTGGCCCAAAGCCCCAGGCTAGGACACACTGCGAGCTTCGCTCTCTGTGCCCGCACTGCTCGTGCTGGAATCCGAGTCAGGATCGGAAAGCTTTTCTTCCAGCCGGATGTGCAGCCGCTGCCGCACTGCCTGGAGGCGGACCAGCAAGCCCTGGTAGTCAAAGTGGCCGCGCTTCTCCCCAAAAGGATCCTGTGCAAATTCAGGGCAGCAACCGTGATAACAGATTGAGAGCAAAATATCAGTTCCAGGCTTCAACTTCAATTCCTTATAACAGAAATACATCACGACAGCAACTTCAGGCACACACGTCTTTTAATACGTATTGGTTACAGCAAGCAGACTGTAGTGATTATATTATTTTTAATTTCACCACTAGTTAGCTTAAATATAGGGAACGAAAGGGAGGGAATTAAATAGGAGTGGGCAGTTATTTATACAGCTCAATTTCCATTGTGCCCAAAGACCCACTACTTTACAGACACCGGTTTTCAGATACACATGCATATTGAGCATTTACAAAGCATTGGAAATTGAGCTGTATATATTGTGTAATACACTGCTAACTTTGTCGTGAACATTTATATTTACCTTAGTCCTGCACTCCACTCGCCATACTATTAAAATCATGCAAGATGTTAACACGTCTTTAACATCTTAGAAGAATTCTGACATTTGTCACTGGGCAAACGTGCTGTTTATAACACATGCTGAAGAGTGTCAGTATTAATACCAAGAAAACTGGTAACACTGATCGGGTATCAATATTCACACATCATTAGATCCCCACTTGTAAATACAAAGCTGCATTACTACATTATCAATGTAAAATGTAATGACTACAATTGCTTTACCTGCATTGCCTGGCCTTGCGTATGCACCTTTTCTTTGCACACGGTTTCATAAAATTCATAGTACTCAAGAAAAGACTTTTCCATGACACTCCTGAAGAAAAAAAAATATCATTAAATAATATGTATACAAATGGTGTATATAGCTACATGTTTTAATAATGTAACTGTACCAAGTATAATCATTACACGTAAATATATGTTCTGCATGGAAAATGTATGGATATGTACTCTTGAATTACATTTATGGTTCATTCTCAGCATTGTATACTGGAAAGGCTTAGTGCGCGAGCTAGTATTTCTCCGGTGATCCATCGACAGCACAAAAAGATTAGTGATTGTATGCAAGCCTGAGTTTGTAACTTTTCAAATTTTCTCTTGCAGTAGCTTATAAAAATGTTTCCATCGAGATGGGCTATCATAGTGAGATATTTCAGACACTGTAAAATATTGTACAAGCATCTAAAGCTTTATAGGAAAGAAAAATCATTGACAATCGACAGCTTACACCTTACCGTAAGGCATCGGGACAAAGACATCTTCCCTCCAACATGTCGCACACAGCCACACGAATAGTCTCGTGCTGGATGCACTCATTGTAGCGCTTGCTATCTCCCGAGTGCCGTTCCTACACAAACAGCATCACATCAAATTTAAATACATTTTGCCCTTTGAATTTAAATCCCTTTGTTGTTGATTGCTTGATAAAGGCCTCAAGTGTTTTGGTCATGAAGGTTGTTTCACCAATATGGTGGTCTGTGAGTTTAAGGGGGTCGAGGGCCATGACCAGTTAAGATACCACTTGCCACTGATGTTAGCTGTGGCCGGGAAACTAACTCGGTTTGCTGGGTTCATAGCACAGAGCACTAACGACGATGCGCTAACACTCAACCTGACATCCCGTGTAACACTAAAATCAATTTTACAAAATGTCTTCACTCACGTACCACGTTAAACCCCCATGAAATGCTTTGTATATTCCTTCGTCTCATGCATGTTTCCACGCACCTGTTCAAAGCCTGGCTCGTTGTGGTATGGGTTTTCTGTCATAAGCGACTGTATTGAGATCAGAACAGATGAGATGCTCTGGGCTGGGCTCCATGCAGGACCCGACCAAGTCCTAAGCATTAGATCGCACACCAATAGTAATTAACATACGTACCTTGTGATTGCTACATCACATGTAAAATGCACAGCAACAGAATAATTATTACACGCAGTTAGTATACAAGTGCCCAGTGTAGAGTTTCACACAGCCAACATGAATGAGGAAACCAGGTAATCGGTCTCAGTTTATTCTTCCAAAAGTACTTTGTAAAAATGGCGGTGTGTTAGCTGTGGGCAATGTCTTAACTCAGACAAAAATCCCAGCTGTGTTATGTTAATCCAAATTATGTCAGAATCAGAATATTTTGCATGAACTAGGCCTCAAACCAAATTGTCCTCTTTTTGTTTATAAGTCAATGCAATATAAACAAATACAAGACAACCAGCCCAAATGGCAGACACCACCAATTCATCAAACATGTTATGAGATTACCGAGTCAAGTTATTTTAATAAAAGAAAAAATAGTGAAAAAATGTAACAGGATGCAAGGCTTAACATTCTGAAGTCTGTAGGACAGTAACGTTACTTGTGCAGAACTTACCCGAGGATGCTCAGGCAGACCTTGCCATTGCGGTAGAAGTTGGGGTTAAAGCGCACTGTGTTGCTGCCCGTGGTGAGTAGCTTGACACGGGGGGGTTTGATTGGGTAGTCGGGTGGACAGCGGAACAGGAAAAGGAAAAAGCCACCCTCGTAAGGGGTATCAAATGGCCCAGTAATCAACGCGTGGATCTGCAGCACACAAACACACAGTTGTATGTGTAATAAATAACCATAGGGCCATTACAGCAGCAATAATAATAGTATTCTCTGCTGTTGATATTGAGACGGGTCATTGTCTGAATTGTTTGAGATCTCCAGGGCCTGGTAAGACCACACCCAGTTTGGGTACAAAAATACAACTGAATGACTGGATTAAGTTTCCACACTGTAAATCAACATAAAACAAAACATATCTTACCCATCAAGGGCATCAGTGCCAAGGAACGCCATGGCACAAAAAAGTGTAATTTAACATACTACACGGTTAATATTATAAATGGAATGTCAATATCACTTTCGAAGCAGATGACAGCCCACTGGAAGAGACCCCCCCCCCGCCCACTTTTCGAAGGTGACCTTAAAAAAAATTTCTGTTGATAAGATTGACTGAAAAGCATCAATGAGACTAAACATGCTGAGTAATACTGTAAATAGTACCAAATATATCATACTGCAGGTCATTGTCATCATTTTGTACAATACATGCTTATTCTAAAATTCAAGTTGTTTAAAAAGACCACCTTATTGGTAGAAAAAGGAAAGAAGGACATACGTTTTAATCAGCAGCACCACTTATAACCAGGGCCATATTTTACCTTAGTCATGTCTTCTGGGTCGGGCACCACAAACATTCCGGGAGGAGGCTCCTTGTATATGCTCATTATGTCCCTAAAAGTCATACACATCGCACACACCGAACGCTAGTTTAGTACATTCACTCGCTCAAAGATACCAACCACCTGGTGGTGCAGCTACATCCACTGCCCACTCATCGAGCAGCACACGGAAAACTGCAGCAGCTTGCATTACATAACTGGCTGCACAATCCAGCGACCGCAGGCGATTTCTTTACAGCAGCTGAACTATTTCAAGTCAACGTGACTTCTTTCTCAAATAAGCATTGAGGCAATGCTCATCTATCTCCTGACAGAGATGAGTCTACCAATAGGACACGTGCAGTTGACGTCCCCAAAACAATGAGCTTAGTCAACTCCCAACCGGAATTTGAACTCACGACTTTATGATTGCAAGCATCTCACTCTACAACTGAATCACCAAACAATGACTACAGTACATGGCTTCTTGGCAATAGGATACGACCGACGCACCAACAAATTATGACATTCCTTATGTTAACGATCCTTTTCATTTAACTTTTTTCACCACTTCAAGGTGATGGTCTATGTGTAATGTGAATACAGAATAACTTACCAAACATTGATGCATGAATCTCAAAAATGAATTGACAAGTGAGCCTTCCATGATTAAAGAACAATATTCAATTCATTTAACAAATATTAACACATCTTTAATTTTAAAAGATGAAAACCCTCTTTAAAGAGTTGTAGGTAATGTACACTAAATCTCTAATGACGATAGTATTCCTGTACTACTTGATCACACATGTCTATTCTCACACTTCCAAAAAGCAGTCAACCGCATTGTACTAAACTAAAAGACTCTTGGATACTAGTCTAGTCATAGGTGAACAACACACTACAGCAATGGGCGGGGTAGTAGACACATTTTGTGACATTCAGAAACAGTACTGGCAAGCATTAACATGGCACTTTAAAAGCCTCATTGTTGAAAACTAGCCTTTTGTCCGTCCAAGGCCGGGTGTATTACAGTAAATCTGAAACTTGCAAACGAAAAGCAGACCGCGACGTGATATTCATTGCATTGATGCGTGTGCAATTTATAAGGGCGCGGTGACACAGACCGATTTCATTTTAAGGTTATAATCCCTTGTTCATCATGACGTCCTTTTTACTTTGGTCGCGTGACGTGAAGGTTCTGCCTTTGTAGTGAGGGTCGTAAGTTGACGCCGAGGAGGGGGGAGGAGGCGCCTCGGCCCCCCATGTGGAGTGACGTCAGCCGCTAATTATTATGAATGAGGGGGGGGTCCATTTGGAGGGCGTCACCTTATAATTATTCATAATAGAGTTTTGGTTAGATCGCATAAATATATGAATATGTCGTTAAAACCCGCCACCACCTGACACAGCCAACTAGTAAGGGTTGTCACGTAAACAGAACGTGGCCAATTCGTACAGCACACCGGTGTGTTGAAGAGCCAAGCCACAACATGTACAATCTGAGTACGACTTTTTGCCAGTAATTACAACTAGCTTCATCAGACGAGAGTCAGATTTGTGGAGAAATCTTACTATTTCGTTCCTTATATAGAGGCGTAGATGTGTTGGCCACACTTCTGCGCTCTTGCAAAATGTGTGGGGGGGGTTACTGAGACAACGTACATTATGCATGTGCATTATGCGAGCCCTTTTAACTTGTCCTTCCTGTCTATTGTGTTTATTAAAATAGCCCTCCATAAGAGAGGTCTCTGGGTTAGATCGCGTAAATATATAAATGTGTCGTTAAAACCCGCCACCACCCAACACAGCCAACTAGTAAGGGTTGTTATGTAAACAGAACATGCCAATTCGTCACTAGTACAGCACACCGGTGTGTTGAAGAGCCTGCCTATCAGAGATTCCGGTTCAGGGTTTATTACTCTGGAGGGAATTTCTCGCTCTAAATTTCAGCTCTGCCCAACACCTCCCCCACCCCATATTTGAAATTTGATGTCAAGTATATTGTCTATATATTGTTTGGTTCTTTCGGTAAAGTCACATAGATAGAAAAATAATAATGGTGAGCGCAAAAGGCAGGCATTGAAAGTTGTAATCTAAACTCTTTAAAAATGTCTAAGTAGCCGTCGCCTGATGAAGCTAGTTTAAATTATTGGTGAAACGTCGTACTCAGTTTGTAAATGTTGTGGCTTGGCTCTCCAATACACCGGTGTGCTGTACTAGTGACG
The DNA here is from genome assembly GCA_014621495.2 of Entosphenus tridentatus. Taxonomy (NCBI): domain Eukaryota; kingdom Metazoa; phylum Chordata; class Hyperoartia; order Petromyzontiformes; family Petromyzontidae; genus Entosphenus; species Entosphenus tridentatus. Next base: position 14,338,046 of record CM025610.2, on the reverse strand, counting down.
AATTGGCCACGTTCTGTTTCTATGGCAACCCTTACTAGTTGGCTGTGTCGGGTGGTGGCGGGTTTTAACGACACATTTATATATTTACGCGAGCTAACCAAAAAACCTCAATTATGGATATTGGTCGCGAAAGCCTACGTGTTAAACTAAAATAGCCCTACCAACGGTAATCCCTATTGAAGTACGCTGCCCTTTGTAGGCATACATTTAAATAATGTATTATTTGATGATTCGCTTCCACGCAGCACTAAGGCGGTAGCTATCCTACCGGTTAAAGTTATTTTGACTTCTTTCAATTTAGATAAATTCTCTAATTAGTTTTGGCCAGCAGTATCTAGTTTTGCACAAAACTTCAACATCAAAATCAATTGAGTGTCCTTGTTGGCACACGTGTTCTGCTACTGCTGACAGTTGTATTTGGGACAATTTAATATTTCTGTTATTTTAGTCTCGTGCTGATCATTCGTCCTGTTTTCCCAACATAACATTTACCACTCGTGCAGTTAATCCTGTACACGCCTTCTGTTGATAGCTTCGGTAATACATCTTTTGGTAGGGCTATTTTAATAAACATAATAGACAGGAAGGACAAGTTCAAAGGGCTCGCATAATACACATGCATAATGTACGTTGCCTCAGTAATCCCCCCCCCTCACATTGTGCAAGAGCGCAGAAGCGTGGTCAACACATCAACGCCTCTATATAAGGAACGAAATAGTAAGATTTCTCCACAAATATGATTAAGCTAGTTGTACTTACTGGCAAAACGTCGTACTCAGATTGTAAATGTCGTGGCTTGGCTCTCTAACACACCAGTGTGCTGTACTAGTAACGAATTGGCATGTTCTGTTTACGTGACAACCCTTACTAATTGGCTGTGGTGGGTGGTAGCGGGTTTAACGACACATTTATATCTTTACGTGATCTAACCCAAAAACCTCTTTATGGATATTGGTTGCGAAAGTATACGTATTAAACTGCTCATTATTAATGAGGGGTGGGGGGGGTGTCCATTTGGAGGACGTCACCTGCTCATGAATATAAATGAGGGGGGCTGGTCGATGTGAAGTGACGTCACGAGCGTTAATGACAGACATTCCTGGGTGATTATAATAGGTATGTAGCTGGAACCCAAAATGACTAATGGATTCTACCACTCAACCCGGTTTGTTTTATCATGAGAGATCAGTTGGCCAGGCACAGTTGTGCTTCGAAGCTGGTTATTTTTCAGCAGTCTCACACTGCATCTCAAGATGCATTTTCAGGAGGGTACTGGAGGTATGGTTCAATGGGCTGAGCGCTCTGCCATGGTGCTATGAGGGGGAAGTTAGCTCTTATTCAAAAGGTGTTGGGGGGGGAGCTCTTTATAAAATGGCAAAGAAAATTGCACAGGCAAAGGGTTCTAAATTAATATTAATTTTAAGTTATTTACATGTACTAGGTAAAATATAAATTCACCCCAAACAATGCAATATATTGTTTAGATGTGATTCACGTATAAAGTGTACGGTATATTTAATTTTTTTTACAAAGCTATAACTCTAGCAGCCTCTAGCAGATTGTAGGGATCACATGAACATATTAAGTATTTAAGTAGAACAATTCATACGGAAATTGTAATTAATGACACCCCTTCCCTCTGCAAAACAATCTAATACGACCACATGAATCTCAGCGAGGTGGCTGCTCAGACCGTTAGCTCCTGTTTACGATGTGCCCTGGGCTAGCGAGCGGCTCGTTTAACAGACGCATTCTAGATTGCTGTCTATTTAACGCACCCCTGAACTTTGGGATTAATTATATTGGTCGGTTCCCTCATTGGGTGGCTTTTCGGGTGGAAGGAAACTGGAGAGCCCGTATATAAAACGCACGCAAAGCGATAACTATCAATCAACAGTTATCTACTTGGCCTCGTGTCTTCTATATCGATGTTTGTTAATCACAAACTCACGCCTACAATGCACTGCATGCACTACATTGGTGCACAATGCACGGCACGACGTGCATGCAGGACCACCCTGGCCTGGAGCACATGCTCACCGCATCTAAAGTGATCCGGTGTGTTCACGAGCCCGCGTATTCAATCGTGTACTTGATCAATCCGTGAACCCGAGTCGGTGAACAGAGTCAGCCCTTGTACTCGGTGTACTCACTGGATGTGTATCAATTAAGTCTGTGAACCCAGTGAGCCCATGTCAACGGGCCCGTGTAGTGCTTATTAAGTCTGTGTCCCTTGTAGATCTGTTTAACCAATGAGTCGGCGTACTCTGTTGGATCTATGTGTCCAGTGAGCCTGAGTAGCAAGTGAGCTTAAATACAGCCTCATAGGGGGCATCCATTTAGTGCGTACGCATGGAGGGGAGGGGGGAGTTAACCCAAATACATACGCTTGAGTATGGGGGGGTCTACTGACAATGTACGCAGAAGGAAACGGTTTCGGGGGGGTGAAGCCTCAATAATAATTTGTCTACATTAGCCTTCAAATTAAGTTAGTCTGGCGGTGGTCTGTTTGCTTAAACACGTTCATATTATTAATCCTTGATCGTTTCTGCGTGGATTAAATATCGGCCGTTCAATAGGATTCGGGGGAGGGGGGTGCGTCAAGCGTACGAATGCAGGTGGGTGGGGGGGTATAAAAAGGTACGCGTGCGAAGTTGACAGATTTTGGGTACGTACTAAATGAATGGCCCCTTATCACGTGAATCCGTACACCCAGTGGGTGTGCCCCCGAGTCCCGTGTGCGCCCCCGCACCTCTTGATCCGCAGCAGGCAGGCCGAAGAAGCGGGCTCAGTGTCCCAGTCCTTGCTCTGGCTCGGGTCCCACGTGGCGCCACCTCCGCCCTGGAGGCTCTGCGCCAGCCCGTCCACCCCCTCGGGCAGCGGCACCGCAGCTGCCGAACTCAGGCCCTCACCCACGGGGGGCGCCTCTGCCATGGCTCTCTCTCTCTCCTCCTTGTCCTTTCTCCCCGTCACTTTTTTTATCCGAATCCAAGCGAGTCCTCCTCCCAAGTCCTTCACCACTCCCTCACCACCGCGGGCTGAAGGAATGAACACCCCGGGGGGACACGGCCTCGGTTCGGAGTTCGGCGTGGGAACCCAGGCAAGGGGGAGTGTCGAGGTGGTCTGCACACTCGAGTGGGGAACCTGGGAAGGCAGACCAGACGGGGTCAAGGAGACTCGATGCGACCCAGGCAGGGAGGACAGAGAGGAGGAGGTCAGGATGACGTCGCCAGGAGACCCCAGGGGTAGGCAGGCGAGGTGGTGGTCGAGTGACAGCAGATCCGCCACGATGCGCTTTACGCAGTCGTCGCCGGGCCTGTAGGCGCGGGGAGGCCGGAAAGATTAACACGGGGGCCGCGAGGAGAGGTCGAGCCTAGGGGGGGGGGGGCGGTAGGGGATGTAAGAGGCGAGGGGTGCGTAAGGTGGAGGAGCTGTTGCCGAGAGCCGAGGACGCGCAACTCCGCAGCGTTTCCCGCAACTCCCCAGCGGTGCCGCGACCTCCTCGCAGCGCTGGGGCGGGTGGGAGGGGGGAGAGGTCCGCATCGCGCGCTCCCATTGGCCGAGAGGGCGAGGCGGGCAGCCAATCACAGCGCGCGGCACGCTCATTCTCGCTCAGCTGTTTAATACAGTGCGCCACTGTAGTCGCGATGCGGTCCCACCACGCAGCACCGCCGATTGCCTCGCACGGTGCGAAACAAGTTCAGCAGACATTGACAACTCCTCTTACACAGGGCTGGCCCACACACAAGTGCCAGATTGCCTCGCACGGTGCGAACGAAGTTCAGCAGACATTGAGGTGTGCTGGCCCGCACACAACTGCGCTACCGGAGCACGCACGCTCGCGTTACGCACTCAGCAGATATAACTCTGTACTACAACTATGGCACTCGTGGGCAATACTTTTATCCACTGCTCCCCACACACTACTGTTCTTAATGTTATTGGGACTAATACGTCACTGCGCGCCATACAACACTGGCGTATTGGGTTTTAAGAGTTAATCTTAAACTGGGCCCCATCATTGGATTATGGATGTTAAAACAATGGCTCGTGGAAAGCCACCGGAGTTAAGCCCCACTTAACGTTGTACGCCGAGGCGCAGTCACAACTATTGTTTACTTAAGGCATTAGCCATGGTGATTTCTAGATCCTAATAATTTTTGCAAGGGATTTCACGGAGCTAGATATGTTCCTGTAACCGATGTATTACAAGGCCAATTATTCATGAGCTGGTGTTGTAACGGTCTAGTCCTGGATTGTCGCCGAACAGGAAACAGAAACACTGCAATGTCTCATTGCGGTAGTGTTGACATCGCTGTGATACTGCACGATGACTTCGTGTGGCTAAAACAATCACGCACCGTGCACTCGGGCACAACCAGTGACGGCTTGCTGATGAATGCTAACAGCACACAACTTCTTAAAGTGTACTGTACTTAAAACTTTCGTGACTGCATGGATTCATATTCTTTGGTTCTTTCGATAAAGTTACGTAGATATAAAGTAATACAATAAAATGTATTTTTAGAAAAGTTAAAATATTTTTTTAATAATAAAAACCAAAAACTGACGACGTTTCGATCGCAACACAAGCGGTCGTCTCCGCCTGATGACGACCGCTTGTATTGCGATCGAAACGTCGTGAGTTTTTGGTATTTTTCATTATTTTCATTTGATTATTTTCTATCTACGTGACTTCACCGAAATAACCAAATAATTATTAAAGTACGTATGGTTTCATGAAACATTCATGAGCAATGGCTTGTCTGATGTTCATTTCTTATTTAAAGTTCAGTTGTGATATTTGAGACCTATTTTTTCCGTTTGTTGAATATTTACTATTTGCACAACTTGTATGACGCGAGTGGAAATGTATGTAATTAATGTGTCCACCTACACAGGTGACTAAGATGCCATCGCCCGAATTCATCCAAATGCGTCGTACATTGCAGTGAGAAAAACTCGTTTTATCAAATGCTATTTATTCAATGCATCTCCACAAAGAAGGACATAGCTTTTAAATCTAGTTTTTGGAAATATTAACCAGACGTGGGTATACACTATATCACAATAAAAGTTAAATTCAAGCATCTGTTCGCCTGCGACCATGAGGACAAGACCTTCCTTGCACTCCACATATGCGTATACGGCAATGGGCTCTACTTCGTTAATATCAGGGCATACAGCTCGGCAATAATTCCTCCCACTCGACTGGTTGTAAGTGAATATGCCACTGTACTTTGAATCCACTTCGCTCGCACGACTTGTAAACACTGGGTGTGTGAATTATGAATTGATGGCCTGACTTGCTGCCCAAATACTGTACAATACTTCACAGAGTTGTCTTTTGCGAGAATTGTATATCCCATTTGCATGAACTCATCATGATTGCTGATGGAAACATCAATGCGCAACTAAACATCCCAGGTGTTTTTCAAATACATTTTCACCATGAATCTTCACAATTGTTTAGCAGATATTTAATGCACTCAAATGAGGTATAATCCACGAGGGTAAACAATAAAACATACCCATCTTGCAAACAAGCATAATTTCATTTCTCTAGATCAGTGGTGGGGACGTAAGGCCCACGAAATCTTTTGGTGTGGCCCTGCCAAGGCAACCGCAGGCGGGACTCGAAATTCAATAAATCTAGGAGCAAACCTGGAAAAGCAGTTGCGAGTTGCAACATTCATCAATACCAGCTAACATCAAACGCCTCGCCAAAGAGAAGCAGTTCCAGCCATCACATTAGGGGTGAGTTAATTAAATGTTTGACGAAATATAACAGGCAATTGTTTTAGTTGATAATTATGTATGGCCCACGAATGATGTTATAAACATCCAAATGGCCCTTGGCAGAAAAAAGGTTCCCCACCACCGCTCTAGATGGTTGTAACGGTGCAATAAAACACCGTAGTTCCATTTAAAAACGCACATTATTAACCATTGCGCCCACCGAGGAAAGTTACTTTTCATATAAACTAATTAAAATAAAATAGTAAAACACAACCTTGTCAACAGGTCTCATTTTAGTAGCATAGTTTTATTCTTTATCGACCCAACAAACCCTCAGTTCGTAGTTTTCCTGAAGGATCCTGCATGGAAAAAGTTTACATCTTTAGTGTCCTAGATGGTGTTAGAAGAAGAAAAAGCTGAATAATTCACACGATGGGCTGCAAACCTTCTTGATGTATGGCCACATGACCATCACCACTCTATCTATACATGACCATTTCATTAAATGTTGGCCATTCCATTGAGACTATTCGAGCCAACATCAGATGCCTTTATCCTCTAATAGTGAATTCAAAAAGTAGAATTGTAGTACATTAATGTGCATAAAGCGTGAGGAAAATGAACTTGCATTTGGTGGAGATGCCTGCTACCGATTTGTTGTAACAACCGTCGGAAATGCACTCCAGGTAGTGATTAAATAACTTTATGAAGAACGCAAAATGAGAAAAAGCCAACTGGAAACATCAGAACACTAGGAGGGATGGCGACATCAATGGATTCTGATTGAGTGTTGTCAATGCATATCAATATTGCTGTATTCGTACCGTGTTCGTAATATATAGTATTTGTATTGTTGCATTAGATTTAGTGCTGTAGTCTAATAGAAAATCATATAACCAGGTCACCCGAAATACGCACCATCTCAATTCTTGGAAGATAAGTCGTACATTACAATATTTATCCTGGATAGTGCTGGAATAGGCAACCAGTCAGAGTGTTTAATTAGACTGGAGGAATCCAATGAGCTATGAAGATCTTCTTTGCACAGCTGTCTCCATGCACAAGTGCCGTTATAGTCTACGGAGATACGTTGTGGGCAGCAAACAGTACAGCAACATTGTCGTATTGTACACGAATGCTTCCATATCACATTACCCCGCCTTCAAACGGCGGTCAAACAACCACGACCACCACGCACGACGAGAAGGCCGTCATCCAGCAGTGTATCGATCAGCAATAATGGCTGTACGTGTATAGTATCAGCGCTGTAGCTTTGTACTGCGTCGTTTCGCACTCGCGTTCGTAATGAAATCACAATATTAATGTATCCGATGAGCTATAAAAGTCAGAACGTTAAAACAAAACAAAAACACAATCGGGGTGCAAAGAAAAAAAAGTGTAAAGAAACCACTTAATTATAAACACACACACATACAAACTAAACTAATAAAAATTTCGATTTAAAGCTTTCGTGACTGCAGCGATTCATATTCTTGTTTCTTTCGGTAAAGTCACGTAGAAGGGAAATAATAAAGTAATACTAAAAATCAAACAATAACATGTTATTGCTTTTTTATTTGATTATTTCCCTTCTACGTGACTTCACCGAAAGACCCAAGAATATAAACTAATACACTTTTTTTGTTAATCTTACCAGGTAAAGCCCACGGAGCTTATCAACATGCTTCAGAGGCGACCTGACCGCCAAGGCCTACACCGCGCAGCCTTTGGCAGGGCCCCAGCACGCGCGAGCTGCGACTCGCCACGGCCATCTTACCTGGGGAGAGGGGGCGGGGCGTGCCGAGCGCGCGCACCG
>CM025610.2:14292243-14330481 GCA_014621495.2 Entosphenus tridentatus | reverse complement strand
TTTTGATTGACGAGGCACGCTTTGTGACGTCATGGTTGTAGGCCAATCAGTTTCAAAGACAATGCCATATCGATGTTTCGATTTAAAGCTTTCGTGACTGCAGGGATTCATCTTTTTGATTCTTTCGGTAAAGTCACGTAGAAGGGAAATAATAAAGTAATACAAATTCAACATAATAAAATACAATTCTCACGACGTTTCGGCCACAACGCAAGCAGCCGTCCTCAGGTAAAGAACAGAGAAAGACAGCGTCCGGACGCTTTCCGACAGCCCTGTTCTTCACCTGAGGACGGCTGCTTGCGTTGTGGCCGAAACGTTGTGAGAATTGTATTTTATTATGTTGAATTTGTATTACTTTATTATTTCCCTTCTACGTGACTTTACAGAGCATGCTTTTTTTGTTTGCGTGTTCGCCACAAGTACCGTGTGCGGTTAATGCAGACTTGATTCCTTGAAAAAAGGGTTTCTATTTGGTGTTTGAACTTTTATTACCAGAAAGGGTAACGCCTATTATTATTCATAATCAACGTTCTTGTGTTTACGTGTTAAACTGCCTATTATTATGTTTTCATGACGTCATAGCATTTGGACCCCCCCCCCGCCCTTGCCATTGGTCGTATTGCGCACATGACGCCCCCCCCCCCGCTCCGCGATTAAATGTTCATTGGGAAATTAATCAAGCCGCCGTGATCGTTCCACTCGCTGCTTGATAGCTTATCTCTCACTGTCTTACGATATGATAATCCATCGAGCGCACGAGGTGATTTCATCGCTCCGTCTACTTCGGACGCGTTCCATCCCGTTTGCTGTCACTCCGTTGTTCGTCTCGACCTCCGACCAGTTTGCATTGTGCCAAATTTAAATTTGATGCCAGATTAACTGCAATTCACCAAATGAACCTTATGGCGGAACCCCGGAGTCCCGAATAAACGGAAGTCAAAATCGTAATTAATGTATTTACTTTTGTACTTAAGCTTTCGTGGCTGCAGCAATTCATATTCTTTGGGTATTTCGGAAAATTCACGTAGATAGGTAAAAAAAATGTTTTTATAATTTATTTTATTACATTTTGAAGCTATCTACTGTACCTGACTATACTCATTGGCTCTTTTGGGTAAAGTCACGTATGTAGAAATAAATAATAAAGAAATAAAATCACAAAGAATTTTTTATTTAAATAAATCGCGACGTTTCGAACGCAACAAAAGCGCTCATCATCAGGTGAAAATGGGGCAAAACACATAGCGAGGAAACACACGGAGGGACATTACACAGAGCACACAGATAATGGCAAACTGCATGGAGGCAAATACAGAAAGAAGATGGGAGACGCGAACTCAACAAAACCTTAGAAATGTAATGCGATGCAAACCAACACAGGTAGACACTAACCTGGTTGACCACGTATTTCAAAAGACTGCTAAATTTTGTGTTCATCTTCTGGGCTGAACATACCAACGTAAACAGAGGACAAGGACTCGTGAACAGACACGAGGTACAAGGTAGCAGAGATACGTACACAGAGAAGACACACAGGTTTTGGGCAGCACAGAGGGACAACCAGAGCAACACCACACCAAAAGACGTACACACATGGAGAGGCACACACAGAAAGACGCCCGGAGGAATAACGTAAGGGACTTATATAGGCTGTAGAGGTGGGGGAAGGGAAGGGGCAGAGAGAACGACCAATGCAGGCAACAAATCGTGGGAAACATTGGGGAAACGAAAACAGAAAGCATATAGGAAAACGAAAATGGAGACACCAACCACGGTAAACGAAAACGAAGCAAAATTACAACAAACAGAGATACATACACAGAGCAGACAACACAGGGAAAGATGTTTTGGACATAATTGTAAGGACAACCTCCCCGTAGAGGTGAATTAATCTAGAATTTAAGCTTTCATGACAGCAGGAATTACTGTACTCATTGTTTTTTTCGGTAAAGTCACGTAAGTAGAAATAAAATAAATAAGCCCCAATTCGTAGCCTTTCAATAATTTCCTGAAACTCATTGGCATTGGTTACAATTCCTGTGATCAGCAAATTTCTAATGGTTAATGTATTCTCCACTTATGTTTCAGGCTTAATATAGCCATTATTTTCGGAAATCTTGCAATTTGTCAGTAATTACTCTTGGCTAGAGCATATCTCCAAAAAAAAAAATTGTAATTGATGCATAGATTCATCGTTACATACAAATGCATGCCTCTGAGCTGGAGGGAGAGATGAGGGAGTAGGTGTGTGTGTGGGGAGATCGTGGGGGAACAGAATAGGCGATAGGCTAAGAGGGAAGTAGAGATGCGATAAAGAAAGTTACGTTTATTTAGTTTAACTTGGTGAGACCTCAAGAAACAAGCTCATTCGCAAAAGTGTCGTGTAAGTAGAAGATCATGATTGCTGTGTATAATCCCAATGGAGTAATTTTCAGGTAATTTTCGAATTGTCAAATTTGGATTCAGAAGCCAGAACACAGTGGCCTACTTTTGCGAATTACCTCAGGGGACCTTTAACGATCACTCTGAAGGAGACGGTCTCTGGATTCGAGTACCTCGGCCTTAAGATTTGCATTGAACTGCCCATATAGGACCCACCACTGCGATCTCTACATTGGGTCAAACTTAACATCTCTTAATGGTCGACGGCTTGTGCATCAGATAGGATTTATTCGCGATCTACTTACAAAAAAAATCAGCAGACTACCTACTGGATCTCCTCACTGTTTCGAAGAACAAATGTGACCTAAGGTCCTTGCTCATTTACCAGCTTCACATTCCTTATTGCCGTACAAATACTGGAGGAAGGGCCTTTGCTGTTGATACCCCCAGGGTCTGGATTGCTATCGCCAATTAACTGTAACTTGGATCACTACCTGTGAGATCTTCACTCAAAACTGCTCTTGAAGAGCTGTACACCCCTAGCTGTCACTGCTATACAGAGTGGCCTGGAATAAAACGCATCGCTCCGGATGACTGTTGCAAAGTATGATCTTGAGTTTTAATTATTGTGTGCTGATCTTTAAAGGTGCATTGCATTTTTTTGATACTCCTGCTGATACTCCTGCTGTTATGGAGTGACTCATGCTGTCAGTTATGGCTGCAAAGTTTAGTCGTACATGTTATGTATATCGTTTATTGTTACATTTTAATCACGGTTCCTATGATCACTGTTACATTGTTCCTCATGCTTTTTGTTATTGTCTTTTATCTTACTGAAAAATATTAACGTATTCTAATGACCTCAACTCAGTTACATTAATTAAGCGATTAAAAGTTATATGAGAAGACGCAAAAGAAGGTGACATTTGTTACACAATTATTTATTTGATGCAATTAAACAAATAAAGTCCTACAAATTTTTTTTCTCATGTATCAATGTTTCTGCCCATCCCTAGAGGGAAGGGAGTAAGGGAGCAGAATAAGATTAAGACGGGCTGCTGCCCGCTCATTATACATGTTTCGTTTCGTGCAGTTTGAGATGGGTTTTTTTGTCATTTGAGCAGGAGACATAAATTTTGACTTTATGGCAAATGCTTAACGGCAAAGGCTAAACAGGGGTGGTGTGGGGGATAAGATAGGGGGAGGAGCTTGATGGTAAATGGGAGGGGCTTAATTCTAGACCTGAAGTTTTCGTGACTGCAAGGATTCATACGTAGGTAAAAAAAATACAAAATAATAGAAATAATAATAGAAATCAAATAATAAATCACGACGTTTCGGAGGCAACACAAGTCTCCGTCATCAGGTGGGACCGTCACAGCTAGACAGTAAATCTAGCTGTGACGGTCCCAAAAACGTCGTGATTTTTTATTTTATTTATATTATTATTTATATTATTTTTTACCTACGTGACTTTACCGAAAAAAACCTAAGAGTGGGAGGGGCTTAGTTGGGAAAGGGGAAGGGCGAGGAGGAGGGGGAGGAGCTACGAGGGGGGGGGCTACGAGGGGGGAGGGGCTACGAGGGGAGCTGAGTTCGGCCTCAGCCTCGGTTCACGCTGCCTCCGTTGCCGCGCCGAGCGACCTCTGCCCCGGGTGAGGAGGCAGGAGAGAGCCACAGGAGAAGCGGCCCCCTCCATTAATCAGGCGATGTTAATCCGTGTTGTTGTGCGCTATCATTTGTAGCGATCTGTGCCGTTTTTGTACGCTTTCGTGTGGCGGAAACAGGAGAGCCTGAGAGCTGCCCGGCCCCGCGGCGGCTGGGCCCTGTTGGACAGCGGGGTAACTCGCAATTGTGACATAATCGCCCCATTATTGTTGCTTCTCTCATCATTGTTATTACTATTGCACTCGTTTGTTATCGTCGCCTATGGCAGGAGTAAATGTACGCTGAAGAGAGCAAGCGGTGCGATGTGGAATGGGCGAATCTGCGGCCGAGTGATTAATATGCACGCGTGGTGTGTAGGAGGAGGAGGGTGTCGGAATGACTGTAATAGGTGCTCGCTAACTCCGTTGAACCACAAACAACGTGTTAATTGTCTTTTCTCTTATTGTATGTCTTGGGGGGGGGGGGGGGTGCGAGAGAGCGGTGGAGCAATGGTCAGCGCACTGCGCTACGAACCTGGCGGCCAGAGTTCCATTCGCGGTCGCGGAAATGAATCTGTGCCGAGTGATATTACAACCGGTCGTGGACCTCACTTAAGTCGCCGATCAGCTTTTAAATGAGGACTTGGTGTTGTGGGTAAACGTCAGCACTGGGAAGACAAATGCAGTCGAGTGTGGTGCTTGCTGGCCATGCCATTCCCTCTCGCATCGCATCGGCCTTGATGTTCCCTACCAGCACTTAGCCACAACAGTCAAACAATGCAGCTGTACGTGAAATGTTTGCCAATGTATAACTCTTGCCTGTATAATGTGCGTGTCTTTAACCGCCAGTGGCTGGATTACAGCAATTAATGAAATTTCTCCGATGACATCATTGTGATTTCAGTGTGTCCGTGGGTCTTATGTGAAAATTAGTAGGAAGACAAGTGGCACACGTGGCATTGAACCTGGCCTGCTTTACTCTTAGGCAAACCCAGTCGAAACATTCGTATGAACCGCGATTTTCATTAACATTAATTACATAATCACCTCGGAAGGCAAACAAGCATGTAGCTGCTTGTCCCACTACAGTCTCGTTTGACGTGGTGGTGGTCGCCTGTAATAGGCACTTGCTTGTCAACGTTTTTACCAACAAGTCTGTGTATAGAGTTGTCACTAATGCCACTTTTACTACGAATACTGGGTAACCAAAACTGGCTATTTAAACCCCGTGGCTTTTGAAAAATAAAGTTGTATTTCAGAAAGAATTCGGATGAGACTGAAGGTTAACGTCTCATTTACCAATATTCGTATGAATGAACGAGGCCATGCTGGCCTGTCTTGACTGAAGCAGAAATACGTGATTAGCGTTAGGGTCAGTGCTCGGGAAATCCATAATATAACTATAACCAGGTCAGTATCTTACGGGAGTAATACGTTAGTTTACTCTCATTGTCACAAAAGGACTTGTGGTACATGATAAACGCGTAAGTTCTGAAGAGCCTTACATTTTTATAACGGCACTCTTTCTTTACCCTCAGTTTAAATATGGTTAGTTTAATGCATAATAATTGAAGGGGCCGCATTCGTTTTTGCATTAAGCTTTCTTAGGCCACACAAAATGAAGTATTACACACATTTAAGTGTACATACCTTAATTGTTATCATACCTTCTTGCAGTATGAATTTGTATGCATTAACTATATTGATTTTAAGTAGTATTTCAGATATTCCTCTGTGCATATAGTGTGTTTTATTGAAGGAGCTTCAACTTGCTGGTGGAAAGTGCAACACATATAATGTTGCAGATGGTTATTCCAAATTATGTATGATGTAGATCCATTGCCTTTTACCTGAATTACAATGCCAAATCCATAACATATCTATAGTATTGGTCTTAGTGGTATGCATACATATCTTTATATTGACTTGGACACTGTTTTCAATATGAAGCACAGTATATGCAGTAAACAACCGCTTGCGTACGTGACAGCACATCAGAAAAATAATGGAAAAGCACATTTGATGAAATGCCAAGGTGGTGGTATTGCTGAGCTGTTGTCGTTTAAGGAAATTAGATTGGAGCCGTATCTCTACCTCCTTAACTAATGGCTTCAGTGTAAAGGGTGCCGTGCACAGTCTCATTTATGTTGATGAGCACAGTGTTGATAATAAATCACATTAAACAACTACTTTCGCAAATATATTAATTTACATTCCTGGCTCAAAAATTTGAACGTCCATGGCAAGTAGCTGGAAGGTGCTATTTGACAGTTTTAACACCAACAGCATAGTAAAATTAAGTTTTGGCATGTATCCAATACACTACTCGCCTTTTGCCTGTCCTAGGACGGAAGCTGTAATATTTACGAAAAAATCTAGCAGAGTATAATTGTATCTTGTGTAAATTTAATGGCAGTGAATCTTGCACGAAAGAATGTCATCAAACACTACACTTCATTTCACTGTAGCACTATATTAATGGCAGTGAATCTTGCACAAAACTACGTCATCAAACACTTCACTGAATTTCACCGTAGTACTGTATTAATGGCAGTGATGCTTGCACAAACTATGTCATAAAACACCTCACTTCATGTCACTGTAGCACTGTATTTAGCTAACCTTCAATTAGCCTTTTGCCTGTCCTAGGACAGAAGATGTAATATTAAAGATGTACATTTACGTTTTCTTGCGTGATTGTACATTATTTTAGGAATTGTTGCAGGTAAATACATTTTTCTTAACTTAAAAAAATGAAACCTTGGTATATGATATTTTGTGTGAATCTCTTGTACTGTCTTAATGGCAGTGATTATTGCACAAAACTATGTCATAAAACACCTCACTTCATGTCACTGTAGCACTGCATTTAACTCGCCTTCAATTAATTCAAAATCACTGCTCTGATACTTTATTTTCTTCTGCTTTCGCTCGATGAGGTTGTAATAAATTTGAATTCGATACAATGTCTGGAAAATCACAGAGAAATGTATATATTTTATCATAATTTAGAAGCAAAAATTTGACTTACATTTTGTTTCAAGTGCTGAAGAAATAAAGACAGCAAATACACTTTTTTGCTGCGCAGAATTATTTATTTGATTAACTTTAAATAAAGAAACGTCAAATTGAAAGCGAATTTGCGTAAAAAAATGTCTTATGATATTACATTTTTTACCGACACTTTCTGTAAAGAAACATCATATTTGAAGCGACTTTGCGAATAATAATATTTTTACGCTCGACCTTCCGCGTGATTGTAAAAATCCACCTGCTCATGATTACTTAATTATTAATGACGGGGGGGGGGGGGGTGCGGCATGTGGAGTGACGTCACGCGCGTTACACACATTTCTAGGCTATTATAGTAGTAATTTGAACAGTAGGTGGACAACGTGGTTGTTAGGTACCAAGAGGAAAATGGATATGCTAAGTATTCAAGTTCTGAGGATGACATTTGTTTTTAATCCCTCAAGCTACATGCAAATATAGTTTTTCATCGGTAAAATTAGAATTGTTTCACCTCCCATTGTGTTTGTTTGTTAAAAAAAATTATCTCTGAAAAGTGCATTATTTCCCTCGCCAAACCACCACCCAGAGTACTCCTCTCCTTTGTTGGCCCTAAGCCAGTGGTGGGAAAATCCACATTCTGATGGCAGGGAACAGTATCCACGGAGGATAATCACTATTTTATCGATACTGTATTTATAGAAAATTCGTTTGGCGTTGTTTTGTGAAATTAATGTTTTACTAGTATTATTAATCAAGACACAAGAACATAAGACGTGTTTTACAGTTTAGTTTGGATGGAACACAAAATTACGTGTTACTACTGATGTATGATATGTACCATAGATGTGTGACAGGTGTATTAAATGTTGGAGTTGAATAACTTAAATAAACCCAACAGCCCAGACTTTCCAAAACCGCACAATTATTCACTGGTGCTAGACTATACAGTTTTAAAAGTCCATAATACAGGTTTTTTGGGTTGGGTCGTGTAAATGTATACGTCATTAAACCCGCCACCACTCGACGCAGACAATTAGTAAGGTTTGTCACGTAAACAGAACACTTTTAAAACTGCCAATTCGTTACTAGTACAGCACACCGGTGTGTTGGAGATTAACGAATTGACATTTTTAATAGTGTTACTTTTGTACTTAAATTTTTGTTACAGGGTGCTATATTTTTCATGAACTAAAGTCTTAATTTGGTTAATTTAATTGTGCATATTAAGCTGCCTATTGGGAAAGCTTTCACTTTTCTGTGTGTAGGGGCAGACAGTACTGTATTTGGATTAGGGGCTTAATGCTTACAGCATTTAGTTGGTTCATCCATTCTGAAATAAATGACATTGAAGTAATGGAAACTGTACATCTGCACAGGTGATTGTAGTGTTCCTTCAGTTGGAAGAAAACAATTATATATACAGTGTGGATTCGTAAGAGCTACAGCACAATCATTGCTTCTCTATTTTACAAGCAAAATAATTTTCAGTCGAGCTGATCTTCTCAAGTGCCGTAAATGTGTGTGGCTGTTGGTTTATTGGTAATTTTAAGTGCAATACTGCATATTTCCATGTTCGACAATATAATCCCTTTTTGTATCCACTGTTGGATGAAGGTGACCCCATAACATGTCGGTCGTGGGAGTCTGACCATAACGCCACCATGTTGGGTGGTGCAGTTTGCTGAAAGGACCATACAGGACAGTTTAGATATAATTTGCCACTGATGTTAGCTGTGGTTGAGAGCTGAACTCCACCTGCTGGATTCATAGCTTAGTGTGTTAATTACCATGCCACCATTGTCCCACTTGTTAGAAATATGACTAATGTTTTTATATTCCAAACCATTGTTGAATACCTTCCCACCCCTTGCATAAATTCCCTACATCTCAGACATTAAATACATTAGCTGCTTCATAGCCTTTTGGTTTCTGAAATTTGCTTGATGCCACATTTCTATGTTCTTTGGTTCTTTCGGTAAAGTCACGTAGATAAAAAAAATACCAAAAACTCATGACGATTCGATCGCAACACAAGCAATCGTCTTCAGGTGAAAAAATACAGCAGGTGGACTGCTCAGGCAGGAAGAAATATAGCGAGAGAGCTACTGCAGCCAAAGGTTATATAGGTTTGAGATGGGTACAACCCAAGGGTAAGTGGGCGGGGTACTTTCTTATTGGAATTGTTTTATTATTTATTATTATAACTTTATTTATTTAACAAAAAAAATAGTTGTATGTTTGATTGTTCTATTTCAATTAAAACATTTTAATAAATACATGTTGGAAGCAATTCATATCTTTTAAGCTCTCATCCTTGCATTTGAATATATAGAGCAGTTCATATTTTGATGGTATCATGTGGTAATGCCCAATCACATGTTTTAAATTCTATTACACAGTGAATATTGAACGGAAGCTTGACTTAAATACATGTAATCGCAAATCAAATCGCAATATCTGTCAGAAAAATCGCAAATAAATGTGTTCCCCAAATCGTTCAGCCCTAGTTGACATGCTACACACTTGGACTACACCGCTCGCCGCTCAGCTCGAACGTTCATGCCGCTCCGCAGCTCTTGTGCCCCGCCCACTCACAACTTTAGCTCGTCCATTCATGCTGCTCCACGGCTCTTGCCCCCCACTCCTTCTGACACTTGGGCTACGCCCATTTTAAACCTTTATAAACAGTTGCATTTAGAGGCTTACCTCCCTTTTCTCTCCGTCTGATGACGACCGCTTGTGTTGCGATCGAAACGTCGTGAGTTTTTGGTTTAAAATGTTTTTATATTTTTTTCTATGTGACTTTACCGAAAGAACCAAAGAATATGAATTCCTGCAGTCACGAAAGTTCACATTTATTTGAATGAGAAATATTGTTGTGCTTCGTGCAGTATTATATCCAGAAATGCTTCTCTTTATTGGATGTGGTGTCTCATGTTTGAAGTGCAGCTGAAAATAAATGCATAGCATGTTAAGTAATTTCATGGTGTGATTTTTATACTTGCCATTAATATTTAATGTTGCTTTTTTTAGTTGCATCATTGTGGCAAGCTTCACTACCTTTTATTACGTCTTTAATTCAGTTATTGCATAATAAATAAATTATATCAATGACATGGATCAGAAACATGGTTATTCATGAAAAAATTTAGTAAACTTGGAAGTGTTCAGAGAAGCGTGAAAAATCGCATGCTTGGAAATACAAACGCCGGGCTACAGCCCAGCCAGTCAGCCTTCCCGCCCGCCCCACAAACCACCCGTGCCTGCCCCATCACAACAAGTTTAATGACAATAATAATATTAGTTTATACTTGTAAATTATTATTATTGCATCCGTAATATCCCACCAATGCGCCACCACCGCCGTGTATGGAAAGCAGAAGAAAAAAACAGATCGGGTAAACGGCCAACACGAGGCGTGGTGTAAAGGCCAATTTAGAAAGATGAGTTTTCAAGATTATTTCAATTATTTAGATTATTAAAAAATTGCATGCTTGGAATTACATTAAGAAACAGAAAAAGAAGAATCAGAGAACATACGCAGGTTTAAAACGCATAACACGTCGCTTGAAAGGATGATTGCTGACGTTCAAGAATAATTACATAGTGGTGGCCAAGGAATGCAGCACATCTGAGTGTCGACTGGGGAGCTAGATCAGAGGTCGCAATCGGGTACCCGATACCCATACCCTACCCGATACCCGGCTACCCGTACCCGGCCGGGTACGGGTACCCGTTTGCGACCCTGGTGCGGCCGGGTACAGGTAGGCCGTGAGTCACTGGTGAGTAACCGTTTGTCACTCATTTCCCAACGTCTTGTCTCTTCTCATAATTCAAGTTCCTAGAATCAACCCACCCGCGCCTGCAACATGGCTTCATCCCAGAGGTCGCAATCGGGTACCCGTACCCTACCAGATGCCGGGTACGGGTAGCCGGGTATCAGGTAGGGTACGGGTACCCGTTTGCGACCCTGGTGCGGCCGGGTACGGGTAAGGAATCAAAACCCGTTTGCGACCTCTGAGCTAGATTAAATAATCTCATGCAGATGTGTAGGTGGATTATTACACCACGAGGTCACTAGAGGATAGCGACTTGTGGAGGCCTTCATCCAGCCATGGACTTGAGCATGGCCAATAATAATATAGTGTGTGAAAGCACCTGTTTGCACTCGTGTTTGCGTAGTATTTTTTTAAGTGCCCACAATAAACATCTCATTGTACTCAAATATAGTTTGGAAAATTGTTGTGTTGTTGTTTGGAGGTTAAACAGCATGAGGTAAATGTTGCTGCTTTCATGAAATTACATAAAAAAATAACATCTGAATAAATAAACAGTTGATTTCCTGTCACTGCGAGGAAAGAAAGATCTTGACGTTTTGGCTCGCTGGCCTTAACAATATTTCCTTTTTCAAGATAACACAGCATGCACACACAGCATTGTGCCTGCCTTTGCATTCATGATAATTTGTCCGACAATATTTTACCATCGGTTATGTCCTTTTGTTTTTTTTATCAAAATTGTCTGGCTTTTAAAACATAAATTGACATTTTAATGTTTGCTAATCATGGAACATATATATAAAAAACCGAACTATTTCATTAAACTTCAGTATGTCTTTTCATGTCCTGGAAAAGACATTTAAAGCTATCTGGAATATTGTGTATTGAGTGGGCAAACTAGCTTACAGTTTCAAATTACTGCCCTTGGCCAAAACATATTTTTCTGCATTGTAAATGTTTTGGTTTCCAGACTTTAAAGCAAAATATTTCTTTCACAAGCACTGATATTTACTGAACAATGTAAAACATACAAGTAGAGAGATTACCAAATTAGACACGTCAGCAGTTACACATGCTATGTCATCCTGTAATCAGTGCTGTGCACCATGTATTCATGATTGCACATACACGAATGTCACACACAGCTGGACAGGTTTCACATCAGTCATATGATAGGGAAATACAAACATGTATTCTTTGTTAATCTTCTCTGCCCTTTGTTGTTGCAGGATAGGCCTGGGGCTTTTGGAAAAACGTACTAACCATGGACAAGGGTGTTGTGGAAGATTGGCTTTCAGAGTTCAAGGTACAAAGCTGTATGTGCTACATACATGTGGGCCTACATGTCTTTTTGCAAAATATTACCAACAATGAGTGACGTAATTTCAATTAATAAGTCACTTTATTTTATTATCGATTACTGATCTGGTCATTTGTTAATGAAGTGAAAAGAAAGAGAAGCAGGCTGTTCTCACCCTGGGTGTGCCAGGCGGTGGTGGATATGTACGCCGGTAATCCAGCACAGGACACGAGGGTTGGTGGGTCTCACACATGTTGTGAAACTCCCTTCCTGTGGGTGTTGAGGTGCCATACATTGGTTCGTGAGAAGGCAGTACAGCAATTGGACTAATTTCCATCTGTTTATGCCCTCTGGTGTGTGAGGTTTCTCCAGGTGTTCCGGTTTCCTCCCACTTGTATAAACAGTCTTTGATTAGCTTAAAACATTATTAAAAAAACACTCAATGCAGGAACTCTTGGAAAAGAGTCCTATGACTCGGTGTGGCTTTCATGGATAAGTAAAAAAAAAATCTTCAATATTATGGAGCCAATTTTTTTTTTGCTGCAATCACTTGTGGTTGATAATGAAAAATAACATACAGATCACATGTTTTTTATACGAAATTTACAAACAGGTTTCTTAGATCCTGTCACTATTCTAAGTGCTATAGCTTTGTAGCATTTATCAACAGCCTTAGTTTGTAAAATCATAATGGGAAAACATTGAGAAAGTAAGTTTCGGCTTTGTCATTGCTTGACCTTGTTATCCAAGTGTTTTTTATAGTGGAAGTATTGGTTAAAAAATTTACTCGGTGGTATTTTTCCCAATTGTAATGGAAGTGAAATCTGCCTCTAATGTGTCTCTACAGGCTCTACCAGAATCCTCAATCTCCAGTTATGCAGTGACAGTCCATCAGAAAACAGCTCTCGTGTCTGCACTTTACAAAGTGATAGGAGCGCTAAACAGTGAAGTATGAAGGAGCAGAAAGTGCACCACGCACACAATACTTTTTACATTACCCTTTCTGTCATCAAACGATACTTGATGAATGTATTCTACTTGGTCATATGTGTACAGCAATGAAACCTTGAACATTTCAAGCTAGCATTATCAATCTCACTATGTTTAGAATAAAACAAATATTTTTACCCTGAATAAATTCTCAATAACTTAAAAATAACATCATGGCATAAATAGCAATTGTACTTAGAATGTTTAATTGTTGTACAATTTCCTCAGTGGCCTTTGGCCACTGACAGAGATGAGCATATACCTCTAATCCATTTGGCCAAATAGATGCTTAGTTTTAAAATGTATTTCTTTTAAACTAAAGATGTTGCTAAACATTTGTAAATTGAGGAAATCGAACAATTTACGGTGGTATTTTAAACACAAAATGGAATGACAAACTGTCAACGCTACATTTAAACCAAAAGTGATGTTTTGCCATCTCATTTTTCTCGTTTTACAGCTGCTGGAGCCCGTGTGCCACCAGTTGTTCGAGTTTGTGCGCAGTGGTGAGGCTCGCCTGCGCCACTTTGCCCTGCAGTTCTTGCCAGCGCTCATTAGCCGGTACCTGGCGGGCAGCGCGCCTTATGGCCTCCGTGTGCAAAGCCACGGCTGTGTGGATGCCCTGCTGCTGGGCCTCTATAACCTGGTGAGGAGTCATGCTGTGTGCACGTAGGCTTTATGAACTGCATGTGCATTCATGACAACATGCATTCATAAAGCCAACGTGCACACAGCATGTTATCATGAATGCACATGCAGTTCAAAATATGGCAACAGCTGGCCATACCCATTTGATGTTTAGTATCACACACACGTGGTATATTGTGTAATATTTGTGTATCATGCATGTTTAAATATTTTATTAAATTATTCATTTTATTATCTGAAACTATTTTTCCAATATGTGAACACATTCGTAACATTATTTCCTTGTAGTGTAGCGACATTGATCCATGAAAAAAGTATTAAGTCAATGACAGGATACGATGGTTGCATTCATAAGAGATGAAATGTAATTGTTTTCATTCTTTCTTATTCAGGAGATTGTGGAAGCTGATGGAAACAGCAAGGTGCTGGCCTTCACCATTCCCACACTTGCCAAACCTTCTCTTTACCATGAGGTGAGCCTGGTGCAATAAAAAAAATGTAGATATGTATAAAACAGTATTACACACTGACCAGAGTGGTTTGATTCTAGATTTGAAGCTTCGCTCGCTACAGTTATTTTGCTGTGCCTTTTTTACACCTGATGAAGGAAGCTTGTGTTGCCTCCGACACGTCGTGATATAATTTAGTTATTTTCATCTATTATTATTTTTTTTACCTACGTGACTTTACCATGCTGCTTGTGTTGATTATGTCTGCCTTTAGCCTGGGAGTTTGGGCTCCATTGCAATGATGGAAGCTGTATTGTCTGGAAGAGAGGCAGTGAGGGTTGCTTATGCTGGTCCCCTGCCACAGAGGGAAGCTTTCACTGCTCAGAACAGGTGAAACACCAGCAGTCACAGTGAAGTTCACTGCATGCATAAATGTGAGCACATACAAAGTCATAAAGCACGTTGCATTGCAGATGCTGCATGGGGGTTATGCAATTTCCATTAATGTTGTGCCGCGTTTGTTTCGTCAGGTTTGAGGTTCTGAGTTTCCTGATGCTCTGCTACAATGCAGCCATTGCTCACATGCCTCCGTCTTCCCACCAAGCCCTGTGTCATATGTGTTCTCGGTAATGTATTTCCCTATTCTGGTAGTTTGTACCATTACCATTAGAATTCTAAACTGCTTAATGAACATAATGTATATATGTAGCCACATTGAATCGACTGTGGGATTGCTTATTTGTTTTACACTTTTCTGTCCAGGGTGTGCGTGAGTGGCTTCCCACGGCAAAAGAAAAGGTGGCGGGAGCACCGTACCAAGATATCACTGTCTCCAGAGTTCATTGTTGATCTCTTAACAGGCGTCTATTATTCTATGTATGTCACACTGCAGTCGCATATCGCTTTTCGACTGTAATTTTAAAATATGCATAAGCTTAATTGAAGGTCACCTGCTCATCGTTTGTATGCAATGCTTAATAATATTGTGGGTACACTGACTTTTGGTTTTGCAGATATAATGGACAATGGGAATTGGGACAGGAGGCCTTGGAGGATGTGCTGTATCGAGCTCAGCTGGAGCTATATACTGAGCCATTGCTGGTGAGCCCTCACTACAAAATTAGTCACTCACCATTGCAAAGTATTTGCACAATTTGACGATTGTTTTCATCTTTCACTCGTCTTAAGGTGGGAAATGCAATGCGCAGCTCGCTGAAGAACAGCACGCCTGAAACCATTCATCAGGGACAGCAGTGTATACAGGTGGACGTCACGCCTACCTTCCGCAGGCTGTCTCGTGGCGCCGTAACCAGCGCGTCCATACGCCGTCACCGCTGGCGGAAGGATGGTCAGGAACATTTCATATCACCATTGTTTACACTCGTGTCCATATATTTATCAGCTGACCTAGCACTTGCATGGTTTAGTTCATGTCATGGAAAGGCAGTTTTCATCGATTTTTGGTGAAAGAAAAACTGGTCACCTATAGCAAATGCCTTGAATTAGTAATTTTTTGTGATACATGGTATGAAACTGCCCCATAACATTGGTATTAGGGGTCCTGAATGTATTTTTGTTTGATTGCGTTTTAAGTTGCATGCAAGGAATTGTCCACCTAATTTTGCATTTAAATTGTCATTGGGTCCTGTGTGTGCAGTGCTGGAAGAACAATCCACAGAAGACAGTCTGCAGGTTGTAGAGGCTGATGAAGGATTTTCTTCACTAGCGTCAACTTCCAGCCATTCTGCTTCAGCCAGCACAAGCAAATCATTTGCTCAAAAATCCAGCACACGGAAAGTAGAAATAGTGAGTAACTGGGTAGGCCGAGGCGAAAAGGGTAGCAAGGGTAAAATAAAAAATTCACCTCTGGCCTCTCGGCATGATACTAAGCCAGCAATTACAGATTTAGTAGCAGATTCCATTTCACACTTTAAAGGTTTAGGTGAAAAAGATGAACATTTACCCTTGCTAGGACTTACAGCAGCAGCAGGCCAAACCAGGAAGTATTTTCCTCCATTGGCAGGCCACGGGTCCTCTCCCCACTCAAAGTCAGATGCCAGTGAGGTAGCTACTGAGACGAGTTACTTACAGCAAGACAGCATATCAGCGACAGCAGATACAGAAACGCAGAGAGTGAACCTGAGTCTCGGCATGTCCACACTAAAGCCAAGGGAGTTTAGTTTGAGTTCTGAATCTGCTGCCATCCATTCATGTGAGCATAATTTAAGTGGCGCCAATGCTTCTGACCCACTGCTGAGAGCCACCGACGACATGCAGGAAGGAAGCAGCGAGATGAACACTGAGAATGTGGGGCTTCTGTCTGCCAGCAGCCTGCAGGATATGAGTTTGGAACTTGTCGAGTTCTCTCCCAGCCACCAGCTCAACCAACAAGCTCGCTCACCAAGCTTGAATGCTCATCTCATCACTTAAGTTTAATAGTTTAGCTGATGTAATATTAGATTGTTTTTATTATATGGAAACGGAGGCAATCCTCTAGCCCATCCATTATTGCTTTGCCACCATCAACATTGTACTCACCTGGTTTGATATACCAGATGGGACATAGAATATATATATTGTACGTCAGTGTCAGAGTAAATCAATGGTGCATTTGTGTCCAGCCTACTGGATCCTTGACCTCTAAATCTTATGGTTTAGCCGTGATTAGCAGTGGTGGCTTTGCTTTTCAACTTTAGTTATATTAACGTGCATAATTATTCATTTTTTGTTAAGTTATATGTATTTCCAATCAGCCTCAACCTCTACCTCTTTGTAATATCATTATAGTTGCTTGTATATTGCCAGGTCTTGCCACGTTGAAAGAAAGCTGAGATACGTTCACATTGGCTTGGTAAGGTGCCATAGTTAAATGACCTTTATTCCAATTACACTATTTCGAGTTTTAGTGTGGTAATCGTCATCTGAAGCGGTTATTTGTGGAGATCAGGTACACAAAGTGTAATTTTACCTGTTCTCGTTATTGGTCTTCCACTTGTAAGCCTTAAGTCAGTTGTGTATATTGATAATGTATTTGGGTATTGTTTCCAATATTTTATTGCTCTGTAACATACAACGTAGAAAAGTAACTCCTTAAACATTCCCAAACCGAAATTATTTTCATAAACATTCTCACCTTTGTACTGTAATTTTCTTTTTTGCGAGTGTTTGAAAGTAGAATTTAAATATTACCCAAAGTGAAAGTATTCATTTAACGCAAATACAAGTCCTATTAGCGATTGTGATCATTTTGAATGTGTAAGGAAATTGTCAAGGAGTGATGCAATCCCAATACTATGTTACAAATTCACTGAATGTAAATGTTTTGATGCACTGTATAGCTATTATCCATTCCTTTATTTTATTGTTTACGGTTAGTGGGTTGTCACACTATAAGCAATGCATAATACACATGCTTTACTGGATTGTATAGGCAAGCAGTTGTGTTTGTGAACAAAGTGTCATCAACCTTTATTTATTGTGCATTTATTTATCAGAAGCACTTTTGGGTTTTTGATTAGTCAATGTTTATGCTTAACCTAAAAAAATGAATTAACATATTTTGGCATTCAATGTATACTATAATTTGTCAACGTTGATATATACAAGATAATTATTTAGACTGCACAGTCTAGAGGTTGGTATTTTAATCAGTTATTAAAATTATTTGTTGCAAGAAAACTATATTGTCATGTTAAATTAGTGAAACCCCTTCATTTGATTTCACCAATCTCTTTTGCAATAAGAGTATAAATGTAACGAATTTAAAATAAAAATTTAAAGAACTACACTGTGTTTGGGAAAGCTGATATTTAGGCTTGTATGTATATTCTGTAACTATCTCTGATTCATCTGTTGAAAATTAAAGCTTTTTGTGAAAGTAGAATATAGAAACTTGCATAATTGATTACTTGTGGAAAAAAATGCCTTCCTGGCTTCATGTCAAAAGATATACGGAAGTGCAATTTGAATCTAGACTTCGAGACAGTGGTAATGCAAGGCAAGCGTGAAAATAATGCACAATACACGATGAAATGAAGCTATAATTTTATTTCACAATTATGGAGAACTGCTGACAGTTTTGTTATATTTCAGTACAGTACAATGCTCAATGTTATCTGTGTACACGTGTCGCCGGTGATGAATTAGTGATGTCCTCCCTTGTTGGGTGGAGAAACGGTGTACTCGACGGCCAGGGCCACCGCAAATGCTGCAAAGCCATACTTGAAGCCCTTGAAGACAACTTTCCAAAACGTAGGTGGGTTGGCAAACGACCCACTGTATCGCCATGCTTCATTGCTGCAAAGAGAATACAGAGCACGTCATTGGCATGTTAAAGTGTGAGCTGTGTGTACACTATTTGGCAAAGATATATTGCTTTACAAATTAGACTGATGTAGTACAGTTACATTTCAAATGGTTTCAAATATAATTTTGGGAGAATCCAGAACATCAATGTTCTTACTAAGATGAGAAAGTGGAAGTCTTCAGCCAGCAGTAAATAAACGGCTGTTTTTGAACAGTTTACGCCAAAAGTGCAGTAAAATTACGTCAAAGACTAAGATTGGCAGATCCCAAAGACTTAGTTGCGATTGAGCATCACTTAACCCAACAAGGCCTTTCTGAAATTTGTCAAAAGTTCCTCTTGCCATTTTTGTTAAAGGAGAAACCCCAACTGGGAATTACACTCGTGGGTTTGCTTAACAACTGAGCTTGAAGTGCATTATGAGTGCATGTAATGCACTCAATAGCAACACATTACAAAGTAGACTTGGGTATTAATCATGTCTTTTTTTGCCATTTGCATTTTACCCGAGGCAAAATTCACTTAACTGTGCTTAAAGGTTTTTAAACCGGATAAATTGGCTGGAATCCGGTACAACGCTAGAAATAAAGTCAAACGTCAAATAAATATTTTAGAACACTAGTACACTGAATAACTTGCACCTGGCGCCAAATATGCCGTCGGCTCATTCGACGTCGCAACACATGGAAGATATCACGCTTTTGTTTGGTGTATTACTGTACATAGAATATATATAAAGACCTTAATCTGAATGTCCCAAAAACCTCTAGGATACTTCCCGACAAGGTATAAAGCTGAAATTTGGCCCCCAAATCTATATTTAAGTTGCCTCATAAAAGTGCCCCGTGAAAATGTTTGTCAGTCAGAAACCGTTTAAAATATAAGATTGCGTTTTTTTCCCCTTTGATCGAGCGTTGAACAGCAAATAAAATTAATACTCTTTAATACGACGTTTCGATCGCCACACAAATAATCGTCTTCAGGTGGGAGAGAAGACGATTGCTTGTGTGGCGATCGAAACGTCGTGATCTATTATTTTTTTCTACCTACGAGAACCATTGCTCTATATTTTATTGTCTAACATATTTCGGATTAACAAAACTACACATTTTCTCATGTTCAAATCTGAATTTTTTTTTAAAACGGTCTAAGATAGGAGCTTCCCCTCTTTGGGTTAAGTTAATTAATTTGTATTTCTAATAAAAAAAGAACGGAATCTTTAAATTGAGGGGTTGAATCAAGTCAATTCGTTTTTTTGTGGAAAAATACAAATTTGTGGAGTGCAAGTGTCTGATCGTAGATAAAACAGTAAAACAATTACATCAGGTTCATTATATTTCTTTAAAACTTTTGCCTGGCGAAGACAGGCTTTATGAACTAGGATAATATAATCTTGATATAGAAATGAAAGTCTGTTCCGAATAGAAATCCACAACGTTAAAGCTATCGCCACCAAGATTTGGTCTGGTTACCTTTTAAAGCCCCGCGAAAAACCTTAAATACATGGCGAGCCGACAGTTAATATAGAGGGGGCCCGGAGCCCCCCAAACGGCACCCCACACGCTCCCAGGGACGTCACCATCCCTAACCCAGCACATATTAACCTGCCCCCCCCCCAATCAAGTTAAACTAACAATTGCCCCAAAACCCGTTGAATTAAATTAATGGTCAACCTCCATGAGCACCCCCGTCGTCTTTCCGTGCGAGGCAAATGGCATAATTCACGCTTCAAAAAAAGCTTCTGTATATATCGTAGCCCCATTGTGGCACGTTATATTATACATTTATTACAGGCCCTGTGGCACAGCAAAATCTTAACAGTTGCTGGAACGCGCCAGTGACTCCCTCCTTCAGAATGCAGTGACTCAGCCAGATTTGAAGCTTTCGTGACTGCAAGGATTCATACTCTTTCATACTTTACCGAAAAAACCAAAGAGTATGTGACCGAGCCACTCTACATTCACAAGCAACCGGGCAATGCCCGGTATTTCCTGCTAGTGGCATATCAGTACAACAATGTACATTATGTACAACTCAAAGGTGCTTTTAACCAATACCTGAAGGTAGGTGGTAAGAGGGGGAATCCGGTAATTCCCCCCCGATATCTTGCAATTCACACGCTTGAACCCATGCTTTTCAAAAACGCTTTCTGTCTGCATCGTGAACAAATATCGCTTTAGTCAGAGGGAATTTCCACTTTCTTGTATGGGGGCACAGTTATATCGCAGGATTACTGTGCTGCATAATTCATATTTTGTGATGAGATAATTGTACTCTTCAAACAATGTTGATGTGAATGCGCTGTCCCGAGACTGCACGACTCATCATGATTCACCACAACCAACCACCATCTCCCCGTTACTACCGCGACACAAACAAACCCAGAGGGGACATCCCTTCGACGACCGTCATCACCATTCTTAGCAACTGGGCATTGGGCCCCCATAGGTGCTTACCCCCCTACCATATACTTCAAAGTCGTTTCGATGTGACCACATCGGCTACCACGAGCCTGGTTACACATCCACCACTATCTGCAGCCGACACCGCAAGCAACACAAAGGGGCCCCCCTATGAGGGCCGTATCAACAACCATCATGTGAGCTCCCATCAGCTACCTGACATGGATCCCCAACGCTACAAACCCCTCTACGATCCCCCTAAATGACCGCTTCAAACCTTCCCACGTCTTTGGGCAAGGGGGGGCTTAGGAATTCAACAGTCGCGTGGCTCTTCCCTTGGTTACGAATGTCTTTCACTGCTCGCCGTGGGGTCCCCGTGATCCCCGTCCCTGCGTCCCGTGGATCCCCGTTGGGCAGTGGAAGAGGAGGAGGAGGGGGGTGGTGTGGATATGGTCTCTAACCGGAGCCAAGGGTCCCGCAGGCCACGCTTCGCCAGCCGCTGCTGCACGACCTCCAGCGGCGTCCCCTCCACCTTCCACGTCTTCCAGTCCGGCATATCCACGCCGGGCACGTTCCCGCGGACCCCGTGGGCCCCGTGGGCAGCCTCGTGTCCGTGAGCCATGGGCGTCTCAGACAAGAGAATGAAGAGTGCGGAGGAGTCAGAAGCCGGTGCGGAGGACGAGGAGGTCACGCCGAGGCCTTCTCTCTTGGTGGCGGTGTTGGTGGTGGTGGTGACGTCGCTATGCGGACGCAGCGCAGTGATTCGTCGCCCGACACATTCGCCACTCAATGCGGCGCTGTGATTCGTCGCCAGCCTCATTCGCCACTCAATGCGGCGCTGTGATTCGTCACCAACCTCATTCGCCTCTCACTCAATGCAGCGATGCGGACGCAGCGCAGTGATTCGTCGGCCGCCACATTCGTCACTAATTGCAGCGCTGTCACGAAGCAGCAAGGGGAGTGCGTGGGGCTTCACACTCGACGCGGTTCGTCTGAAATAACCTTGTGTGTGTGTGTTGTGTGTGGGAGGCGTGAATGACGCTACTTCTGCTGCTGTGCGATTGGAGGCAGTCACCCGCAAGCAACAACGGAGGAGCGGCGGCGGCGCTCACAACAACGAGTGGAGGCGCCGGGCGGATAAATGCGGCACCGGTAGTTGTGCTACCTACCGCTTGTCTCGCTCAGATAACGCACGGCACCTGCTGGGTGTGTCACGAGACCTCCTGCCAGCGAGACTTGGACACTTCACGTGATAGCCTCAAAAGTGCCCTTAGCCTGGCACAGGCGCCGTGTGGACGTCACCGTCACTTGGTAATATACATAACACGTGTTATGTATATATCGTTTCATCTTCTTGGTTCTTTCGGTAAAGTCACGTAGAAGGGAAATAATAAAATAATAAAAAGAAAACAATAAAATACAATTCTCACGACGTTTCAGCCACAACGCAAGCAGCCGTCCTCAGGTGAAGAACAGGGCTGTCAGATCAGGTCTGTCGGAACGGCTGCTTGCGTTGTGGCCAAAACGTGAGAATTGTATTTTATAATGTTTTATTTTTATTATTTTATTATTTCCCTTCTACGTGACTTTACCAAAAGAACCAAGAAGATGAATCCCTGCAGTCACGAAAGCTTTAAATCGAAATATATCGTTTATTGTAAAATTTCAATCACAGTTCCTCTGATCACTGTTACATTGTTTTTATAGCTTTATTTTGGTGATTTTTAAAACGTTTTGGTTAGGCATGTTTGTTGTAGTACAGAGTTAGACTGATAACTTTAATGTAAATTGTCTTATGGTTGTTATTGTTTGACTTGAATCCCACTGGGATTTTTGCACACAGCGTTGATATTCGGTGCTTTTTCTGGAAGACTTGCTGTTTTTTCCTGGATTTTTCTGTTGCGTGTAGTCACTTTAAGATGTTTTCTTGTTCATGTTTTTGTTTGTTGCGGTTGCACCCGATTCAAGAGCCGAATGACTCACAGGGCTATACCTAACAAATGAAACTGAAACTGGTGGCGAATGGCGCGGGGTATTGGTATTGGTGAGCACCATCTCGAGGTGGGGGACTTCCCTTCCACTCCTTGCGGCGGTAGTAGCGGTGTAGCTCTGCGCTGCTGCGAACCTGGCGACCCGAGTTCGATTCTCGCTCACGGCCAACAATCGGTGACGTTTATCTGAACCAGTCCTGGGCCTCCCCTAGGTCGACTCAGCCTCGAATGAGTGTGCGGTGCGTAAAAAATATCGCCACTGGGGAGACAAAGGCGGCCGGGTGTGTTGCTGTGCCACCCACCTCCTCGTGTACCGTTCTGGCCGTCATAGGTGCTCGCGAACAACACTTGACCCAATCTGCAGCTCTTGAAATGGTGTTGTTTTTACCGAATTCGAAAAAAATGGCCCCTGTTATTTTGGTTGCTGATCCCTGAACTGGGGAAATCCAGTTCACCATGGAATACAGTTTACCATGGAGTCCAGTTTGCCATGAGGTCCAGTTTGCCAGTTCACCATGGAGTCCAGTTCACCATGGGAGTCCGGTTTACCATGGAGTTCAGTTTACCATGGGAGTCCAGTTCACCATGGAGTCCAGTTTACCATTGGCAGGGCAGGGGTCGGCGACCTGCGGCTCATTAAGGATTATTTTGTGACGTTATTAAAGACCGTCTCGTATCCACATTGTATTGCGGCTCTTTAAAAATATATATTTTTTTACCGAATTAGGAAAAAATGACTTGTTATTGTGGTTGCCGACCCCTGGAGTGTAGGTAGTGACATCACACGCGCCAGATGTATGAGTACAAAGCTATGTCTTTTAAACATTCTGCAGCGTGTGGAGTCAGATAGACCCAGAGGGTTG
This sequence comes from Entosphenus tridentatus, assembly GCA_014621495.2. Taxonomy (NCBI): domain Eukaryota; kingdom Metazoa; phylum Chordata; class Hyperoartia; order Petromyzontiformes; family Petromyzontidae; genus Entosphenus; species Entosphenus tridentatus. Next base: position 14,306,716 of record CM025610.2, on the reverse strand, counting down.
ATCATGTGGAAGAACGACCCTTTTGTTTATATTTTAAGAGAAGTGAGATCGAGAGACCATGTATTTATGAGAAAATGTTTCTTAAATACACTTTCGATTCTGGGAATTATGGTCAGAGTACTAGTTGTGTAGTTGTGTTTCGTTGCGGGGATTTGCCCCCCCCCCCCCCGACTTTCATATTCAGTGGTACCTGAATTGTCCTTTCATGCCCCCCATGTATGGGAGATCTTCATCCAGCAGTGGATTTGCAAACGACTGTACGTTGATGTAGAAAGGGTGGTTGCAGCAATCACGAGTTTGGTTCAATCACGAGTCTTGTTCATTCTCTTTGCTATGCAAACAGCGGTTTGGGCAACGTAACGTTATTGGAACCTCAATTGCCAGTAAAAAATATGATAATTGGTTTTTTACCCTTCTATCTGGCAACAAAACTGACACCTTTTTTTTACAAGGAGTCATGTTTGCATAGACCACAATACCTGCAGTCATGCAAACAAAAAACATAACTCTGATAACATAACTCTGAAATTTAACCACCACTACGGGGTGGGATTCCACAAAACTTTAAGATCTTTCAACAAGCTCCGGGATAAGAAGGCTCAGCTAATCGAGTCTCTCACCTTTCTGAAGAGATGCCGCGACTCTAAGGTAATACCAAAATCCTGCATAATGCACGGGCATAATATGACTTTAAACCCCCCGCCCACCTCCTACGCATTTCACAAGTAGTACTAATCGCATATCTGCATTTCCCATAAATATGCAAAATTCCTCTTGATATTCCCCCTCCAACCCAGCTTAAATATACGCTCCAAGCCTGGGGCGTGTCATTCAGACTCTGTCTTCTCGACAGACCTGTTCTTCACCTGAGGACGGCTGCTTGCGTTGTGGCCGAAACGTGAGAATAATTTAATGTTTTATTTTTATTATTTTATTATTTCCATTCTACGTGACTTTACCGAAAGAACCAAGAAGATAGTTCAGAATTGTTTAACTAAATTGTTGTCGCAACGCACGTCATCACAGCTTCCGTTTAAAATAAACCTTAAACTTTGACTTGAAACTTTCGTGACTGCAGGAATTAATATTCTTTGGTTCTTTCGGTGAAGTCACGTAGATAGAAAAATAATTATGAAAAATAAAGTGAATAAACCACTTTGGGTCATGACTTGCTTTGTGTTTTCTTGTCAACCTCCACCGTCAGCAGTGTGTGTGGAACGAGGTGCAATGCTTTGGTGTAGACCTACTGCCGGTGTCAGAGCCCTCTCCTACATTAGCATTGGCTGTCCTGCCCATTTCTAAACCTTAATAAACAGCTTGCCTTTAGAGGCTAGCCAACCTGTTCCTGATGGCGACAGCTTGTGTTCGATCGAAACGTAGTTTATTTTTATTACTGAAAACCAGAATAAGTCTACATTATAGACTACGAGTGCGCTCACTCAAGTTAAGAACCAGGCTACAGTCTACATTAGTATTTTTTTTCTACGTGACTTTACCGAAAGAACCAAAGAATATGAAATAAACCTTATTTGTGGATAACGCGTGGACGTAAAACACGAGACGATTTTACATGTATACAGGGTGCTTCAAAATAGTTTTAACACTTATATGGGACTATGGTTTTTAATGGGAAAAGAACGGGTAATACACTGTAACATGATAACGCATCTATGTGATCTCCAGCCCGGAGGCACATTTCTTGTGGTACTGTTACAAATTCTCAGCAGTAATGAAAAAAATTAAGCAACCTGTACAGCGCCGTACAATGGATGCGTTTTGAATAAAAAAAACATTGTTCAGGACTATTTCCTATCTTTCACAACATCGAATCGTTTTTCTTTTCAGCCGTGAATCGCGTGTCCGTGCTGATAAAAACGACGTCACCCCGATTTGCCATGCGAGACTAAAAAAAAACTGAAAAAAGGAGCACAGATTTACACAATGGCCAAAATATAATGGAGAGTAATTCATATTCTTGGTTTTTTCGGTAAAATCACGTAGATAGACAGTGGAGAGTATTTGTGAAGCATACAATGTTATATTACGATAGTGTATCAAGGCCGTAATAAATTTCGATTTAAAGCTTTCGTGACTGCAGGGATTCATCTTGGTTCTTTCGGTAAAGTCACGTAGAATGGAAATAATAAAAATTAAACAAAATAAAATAATAATTATTTTATTATGTTTTATATAACAATAATTATTTTAATGTTTTATTTTATTATTTCCATTCTACGTGACTTTACCGAAAGAGCCAAGAAGATGAAGGCCGTAATATATATTGTGGGGGACACCCCTAATATTAAAATATCTTCAAAATGTCCCCCCAATATATTGCTATAAACAATTTATGTATATAGAAAACATTCTATGCTATGTTCATTGAAACAAAAATTTGCTAAACCTTGCCCACAATATCTGGACTTGTCTTCATATAACAATGCATGGATTTCTGTTTATATTATTGTGGTTATGGTTGTACTTTATTAATCCCTAACCTCTGTCATTACATACAATGAAACAAGAAAAGGTTAAAAAAGAAAAAACAGCAATGTAATACAATACACTATTTGACATTGTAATTTTTTTTATATAAAAAGTCCATCCTGTGTTAGTGAATTTTTTAATATTTTAGGCAGGAAATTTGCTTCCAAATTTAGATTTTTTTTCTGGGTGGGGGGGGGGCTTAGAACCCCTGGAAGATTTGGTGCCCCCCAATGTTGACTCCATGGTTACGACCTTGCAGTGTTTACGAACTGCAGTGGTTCTCAAAAGTGTGGTGTCGTCACTTCCAGCGGTCCGTGACGGACTTCGAGGTGGTCTGTGCGGCAGCGATGCAAATACATGTTGATCCGCACATAATGGCAAGGTTTATGCATTTTTATTCGAACATTATTTAATGTTTTACTTACGATATTGAATGTAAAAAAAGTCTAAGTTTGGTAAAAAACACCCTGATTAAACTCCCCTAAGATATAAATGCCCCCGCCCCCAGGAAAAAAACCCCTTCTAGCTGGGTTAAAAACAAAATTTCGGTAATATTAATAATAATATTTTCGTGGTATTAAGAAAGATTCGTGAATGCGAATTGCGTCACCAGGGTGGGTGGTTGGGGTGGTGTGGTGAGCTTCTTTGACCCGCGTAAATGTTTGCGTCTTCTTGATTGATCCGCACGGGCTCCACAAGAGTTTTGAGAAACCAATGGGATCTTTCCAGAGCCTCCCGACACACGAATGCCTCTGTATATACTATATAGACAATATCGCGTGGTTTCACTGCTCTGGCCCTGGCCATGTGACACGCAAACGTGTTGAGGACCGCCTTCTGTGACGCAATCAGAAGGGGGATCTCCCTTCAATTCCAACCAACCTGGAATAAGCCTTAGATTTTACGGTGATCTCGCAATCCCACCGTAGGTTCGTTAGGTTCGTATCGCTTAATCGTCATCATAATTCGTTGAAATTCATCCGTCGTTTGCCACAAAATTGTTGTCACAATTGTTTTAAAAGTGAATTCCATTTCGTTGCGCGCGTCTCGTCGAGTGAGGGCCGCGATCGCGGGCAGAGTTTTCGCGACGTTCGTTTGACGTTGAACTTTTACCTCGAACAGATCCTACTCAAGACAGCCGGATCTGCAACCTCGTGACTTGGGGAAGATCTTAAGGTTTCCAAAATGTATATCGTGTGTAAAATATAGCTTTGTTCGCGCTCACTTTGTCGCGTTTGCGTCCTTCCGTAGTCGGCCTAGCGCAGGCTTTGTTAGTTGATAGGCGACGTACGCAATGTGTAAAGTCAATTCTGTGGTTCACGTTGAGAGCGATTTACAGTCAAGATCCAGCTTCAGGCAACATAGGAAATATTCGACGTATTGACAACTTCGAACGCCTCACGTTCGTAATTCGCCTCAAATTTAACAACATCGCCACGCTTCAGGATATTAGGAGAAGACTTCGGAGTTCGGTGACGTGAATCTGCATTGGGATCTCTTCTTCTTAAGTGCACGAATATGGCTTCTTTAGCGATGTCTCATCGGATGGAACTCCAAAGATTATCTGAACAGTTGAGCGAAGAAGAGGTGAGCAGCCTGCGATTCCTGTGTCGTGATGAGCTGCCCACCTGGGCCTCCCTGCCCACAGCCGAGCTGCTGATGGCTCTCTACCAGATGGGGGGCATCGGCCAGCTGACGGCCAAGCTCGGCGCCTTGCACCGCCACGATCTGCTGCGTCGACTGGTCACCCACAACGCCCAGATGGCAGCAGGAGATGGTAATGTTCGTTATGGGACCGTGGCGACAAGTCGTACCGGCTCCAGCTACAGGTGAGAGGAGGAGACCCTTTTTGGTGGTCGCCGTGGCCCCTCGTCACCCTTGCTAACTCGTGTACTCGTGGACATCACCGTTCACATCTCGTTGATGTTACCGCCAGAGCTGGATGTCGGGGTGCGTCTTGGGTCCTGGCCACTTTGAATGATGATTTTACTTGTAAAGTGTCTCCGATCTCAAGCAGTGGTTGGTGGTAATCTCATATTGTGGACCTGGACAAGAATGGGATATGTTCTCATGTTTAAATCATCTTTTCGATGGACACGTCAATCTCAAGAGTGGTACTCTGTGATTTAAATATCTTGAGATGACGGCATCGTCAATGTATATTTGGAATGTGTACAGTGTTCAGCTATTTTTGCAATTAAATATTTACATCAAGAAACTGACCAATATATAAATCCCTCCCCATAACCCCTTCTCACTCTCTTGACCGCTCTGATTGGTTGTGTCTAAAGTTCGCTTGGGTCCTCGGTGTACTCAGCCCTAAGATTATGCTTCCGGCATTAAGTTAATATGCTCTATTAAATCTGGTCCTCGCTTTTTGCGTACCATGACTCTATAAATTGTTTTCCTAAACGTTGTTGGTGTGCCATTTATGACTTTTATTCAGGATCTATCAAAATCGCGTCTCACCTCAAATTAGGAATATTTCTCGTAAAGTAGGCTTTCCATCCAATGTTGACCATTCTTGGTATTTCACCAGTGGATACTGCTTTATTTAAAATTTCCATATTAATTCCAATATGTGAATTGAGATCTTTATGATTTATAAACGTCTCCTTATAAGCATGCTTGGAATTGCACTGAGTGATAAAAAAAATAAGTACACGGATCAGGAAACAAACACGCAAACACAAATATTGACAAGAAAGGTACATGTCTTTGGGTTGAACACAACGCGATATGGAACTTTAGCAGGTGAACAAGACTGATGCTGGAATGGTAGCCAAAGGAGTATGACCACCCTGAGGCTGGGGCAATGAGCTCAGTACATGTGTAGGAGTGATATGGATGGTAGCATTGGATTGTCCGGATTGGTGACAGGATGCCGAGACTTAAATTTAATCAATGAATAAACAGTGGCTGGTCATGATTCACAGTTTGTTGCCTATTTCCTGTTGGTACTTAAAGAGCAACTCATGGATGGCTGGAATCAACAAGAGTAGCAATGTTCATAGTTTGGAATATTCAAATATAGATTTTTTTTTTCTCGTGTAGGTGTTAATTTAAATTAGTGATGTAAGTGATGATTCATCATGCAATTGTTTTATAATCTCAGTTAAATTCCTTGCAATGCTTCCACCAACAGTTTCCACTAAGTTTGACGGTAGTGTTTTTTTATTCTGCAGGGAGTTTTTGGTGGAACTGAATGAAGGAATCTCAAATGATGAACTGTCAAGCATCAAGTACTGCCTACAAGATGACCTTCCTCAAAAAAGGCTAAAGAATGTAAATGTAAGTATCACAATTACACAATAGTATTGTTCCCAATTGACAAAAAATATACTCTGGAGATAGTCCATATTGGTCAACACATCTGTAACAAACTGTATTTGTTTACGAGTTAAAATGTACTTGCAGTAGATTGACAAGAGTGATGAGTGTCTGCAATTATTTCATTAATCCATATGTCTGTGTTGCATTACAGAGTCTATTGGAACTGTGCCATTTACTGGAGGAACAAGGCCAGCTTTCATCAGACAACCTATCGATGCTTGAGCAATGCTTTGAGATTGCTGAAAGACATGATTTGAAAAAAAAATTAAACCGATTCAAACTGAAAAGCCCAGCAGGTACAGTTTTAAGACTACAGTATAACATTGTAACCTCTGATACTGGCCAATTATCTTATTGATATACCAACTTGAATGTCTTGAATTTCAGTGAGGCTTTTATGGATACATAAGTAAACATTTTAATTTTATTCTAAATACTGTAAAATGTCACATGTATCGAAAATCCAAAGGCCCAACATTCAATGTTAAATTGCTTCGTCAAGAATGTTTTGTCCATTCGAAAATATGAGCCATGTTCTTGCTCATGTCATTCATCAGCCTCTCCGCTAGGAACAACTCCCCATGCTCACTGCCTATTTTTGTACTTTGATGTATCGTTTAAGGATCAGAAAGAGCAGCGGATCCTGCTACATATATGAGAATGCCATCTGCAGAGAGGGTGTATGTGAATGCACATCCTGCTTCACTGCCTGACCGATTGATGCATAGTGGTGCCCACAACAGACAGATTAATGGAAGTGGAAGAGGAGTCCAAATGGTAAACAACATTTAGAGTTTTTCAATGTAGTGTTCCCAGCTTTAGTAATATAGGCATATGTGTGCATGTGCTGAGTCCGTCTTGTTAAATGTTAACATCCAATTGAAAAATATGCTTCTAACATTGATCATATTGATTGGATAGAATTGCATTCTATTATTCATTGCTTTTGCTTTATATTGTACACGGTTCTTCATGTGTACATTTTGTGTATTGGACTATAATTATGCAATGAGTATATACAAAACTGTATGATTGCAACAATTGAATAGTTGGGAAATATTCAAATACCAGCAAAATATATGTATTTTCTTATATAGTGGTTGATAAATGAATGTTGAAAATATTTGAGGCATAATTAGACTTTTAAATGGTATGCTAATATATTCAATTGTGGCCTTTTTTCTAGGTTGAGAAACCATACAATTCAGGATCTTCATCTGTACATGGAATTGCTGGCCCATTAATGTCACAATATCCCATTGCATACCCCCATACTCAAATGCGCCAACGTAAGTTGCATATTATGGTCGGCAGGAATTTACACATGACAACAACTGATTGGAGACAATGTGACATCACAATTGTTATTGTGTATTTTAATTGTTATTTTTTCTGCAATTGCACTCTTTAAACACGATTTAGCATTTTGTTGCCACTGATTTCAGTACTAAAGTCGTGTTGCTTGTATTTTGATCGTCTTTTGTGTCTCCAAAAGCAATACCTGTACGTTCATCAGTGGTACAAGCTTCAAGAGACGGGCCAAACGCGACAAGCTCATCCATTGTAAATATGCATTTTTCATCATCACCAACAGTCGATTCACACATTCACCATATCTCACAATCTCAGGGAAAATATTCAATCTCGCGGCAGTGGCGAGATGTGAATTACTTCGCCTGGTATACATGAGGCCATGGGTTTGATCCCGACCCTGACGCCTGTATGTTTGGAGTTTTCATGTTCTCCCCCAGGTCATATGGATTTTTTTCTTCGGGTCCTCGGGTTTTTCCCTCCACATTTAGAAATACATTTCCACTGATAAGCCACTTTGTTGAGCTATCATTTGTGGCCAGGTTGCTTCTGGAAAAGAGCTATATAGCTCAGTGAGCCTTCCCTGGTAAAATAAAAAGTTTCGTTTCAAAAGTGTAGTTTTCATCTATCACAGGCTGCTTTCATCACCCCGTCTCCTCAGCTGACGTCCTCTTGGACACGTTCTCTCCCTTGGCTGCCACACTTCATTATTCTTGATCATCAGCCATCCCTGGTGTCATGTTGCAATGGTAAGCACACTGGACCTGCAATTCAGATGGCTCTGTGTTTGATCTCATGGGTGCGGCAGTTAGAAAAAATGGGCAAGTGTTTTAAATCCCTAGGGCCCCTCCTCATGATTAGTAATGGGTACATAGCTGATCGGCAGGTTGCATGTAGGGGGGTGAGGTGTGGATACTCTCACCTCTTCCAAGATGTCTGGCCAGCATGGAAGAGTAGGCTAAATACCCTCTAGAGGGGCTTTCTAGAACTTACTTTATTGGAGGCCCTTCTGCTAGCAGTGGCATGAGCAAGCAATTGGAGGATGTAAAATTTCATCTTTATTATTGTACTCACCTTGTTTATTTTTCTATAGCTGGAGACGGATAGCTACCCGATGGCTCAACCTCTTGGGCTGTGCCTGCTGGTGGTAAACAAACAAGGACTTCGGAATACAGATGCCTTGTATAAAGATGCAGGTGAGGTTGTGTGGGACATTTGTGGTTTCTTTTTTATTACTACAGAATTATCTTGCTTATTTAGGCAAGCTTTACTGCATTTCAGGGCTTTATTTCAGGAGGGTTCTTTGTTGGTTATTATGGTTGATAAAAAATATTTTATATAAGTCATTGTGATCATCTTAACCGTTGTCTTTTATCGCATTATATTATGGATATGCACTGCCATGCTCAGGTTCGACATAAAACCTTAACAATTTGATGTTTATTCTGGGTGCATGTGTTTTGCAGAAAATATAAGAAAGGCGTTCTCTAACCTTGGCTTTGAAGTGACGATTGTACGTGACCTGTCAAGCCTGGATATGCGAAATCTCCAGAGCCTCTGTCCCTTTAAAAACATGCACAGCTGCTTCGTTTGCTTTGTGCTTGGAAAGGGCACAGATTCTGACATAATTGGCACTGATGGAATTCCTGTTTCAATTGAAGTATGTATTACAATGGGCACCAACAATAAAAAAAATTGCTACCACGTGAGACAAAATATAATCATTGCACTTTATGCATGGGTCTATTGACTATACGAACCAACCACATATTTGGCTTCTTTGCTTATTGGCATGATAAATGTGTAACCACAAATGCACACCTGTTTAATTTGTTTTATAGATGCTGTCAATGAATTTCAATGGACAGCATTGCCCAGCCCTTGTGGGTAAACCCAAGTTGTTCTTCATACTGACGGTGATGGTGGCTGGAACATTGTATGGCCAAAGTTTGCAAGTTGACTCATCAGGGGGTCTTCATTATGATGATTACTTGGAAGCAGATGGGCCAGGCATCCCGATTAATGCTGATGTTTTGGAGTGCAAACACATCGTTGAAGAAGAAGCTTGTAGCAGAAAAGACAAGTCTGATGGAACACCTTTTATAAAACACCTCACTATTTGCTTGAGTGAATTGTGGCCAATGTAAGTACTCTATGTGCGCGGTTCTTTCTCATGCATGTTTTGAAATAGAAAAGTTTCATTCGTACAATGTAGTAACACCAATGTGCAATTTAGTGATGTGCACGGTATTATAAGGCAAGTGTCATTGTTTAAATTAGATGGGCTAATTTACATGATTATCAGCTGTACGCAGTGCGAATGATGTTACAAATATTGTGTACTGTACTGATGGAATATTTTGTTGTCGCAGTGCATGATATATTCTTAGCATTTTGCTGTCTAATGTGCATTGTGTGCCTCTTGTAGGGGTCATGATCTGTTGGAGGTGCTGACAGAGGTGAACAGGAGAGTGAGCATTTGTAACCAAGGGCTGCAACAACGACCCCCAAAGCTATCAAACACGCTGAGGAAGAGGCTCATTCTACCACAGACACAAGGGTCTTTAAAACAGATCTAGACATCGTGCTTGTAGCAATCACACACAACCTAAGTGGATGGCCATGCTGGTAATTTTGAAGCTGTGCAGTGTTACGTGTTATATTGCTGTATATTCTTGAACGTTTTATTTATTACTAAGATGTATTGGAATTTTTTCGGATATTTTGAACAGGAAAGGAGAGCCGAATATATTAAAACCATGTACAAAAACTAAAAATGTCTACATGTTGCAAGCTGTTCAATACCAAAGTTTTATCAGCAGGTGTGCATGCTACATTTTAAAATCTATAGGCTTAATAAAAAAAATGGTGTGTGCTGTAGACTACATGACTTTATACTTGCTGTGTACAGACGTTATGGCATCACATGAGCTGATGTCCATATACTGTACATGTGACCATAAATATGTAACTCTGGTCTGAAATCCCCTATTTCATCTGATGAATCTGTCTGTGTTTTGGCGAGGCATTATCTTAGTGGGACAAGTGCTTTTATGGGCCACTGATTGAAGAAACTGTACATTATTACAGTCTAACCTGATATGGCAGGTGTTTGTGGGTGAACATTGTGTTTCATTGTAGACTTGTTAAAGGTTTCCTCCAGTATTTTGCGTTGATGTATATTGATCATTTTTTACTTTTTCATAACTCTTCAAAAGTAAAATGTTGCCTGACGTGTTGGTGTATTATTTCATAAACACCTGCTATTCTTGATTTGCGTAATATTTGCTATACTATACGTGAATTTAGTATTCAAAACTATTACTTAAACTTTGTAATTTATTAAAATGTTACTAAACCTGATTTTGTTTCCCAACATCACTGGTCAATTTAGTAAATGTATTAGAATGTATTTCAGTAAAACAGCTATTAAATATCTTCACTTGCACATTTTTAGCTGGCATGAACAATTTATTGCTCGACAATCTTAAGATTTACAGATTAAATACGCGGTAGATGTGTTCCTGAAAAGTGCCGCATTAAGCGAAAACTTTCCCCATAAATAACGTAACGATAAAGTTTGGCGATATTCGATGCACGTGTACAGATGGTGGGATAACAGGGTACTGTATCGTTCCATGGTACTGTATCATACCGATCAGCTGCGCAGTTCAAGAAAGTAGTTCGTCGTAGACCACCCAGAAACCACCTTGTAACGTGCGCGTTCTGCGTTATAAAGGGAGCATGCGAAAAATGTACCCAACTGGAATAATCGCGTTATAGTCGCAGCACGTGAAAACTCGTTACATGTTTTAATCACATTTTTAAGAAAAGCAATTTAGGTGTGCATACAGGGTGCTTCAAAACATGTCAACACACATGGGACTATTGTTTTTAATGGAAAAAACGGATAGTACACTGTAACATGATCACATGTAATGTTAATAGCTTCAAAAAGTCAGTCTCCATTTGTTCGCCATCATTGTCAACACATGCCTGGAATCTTCTGCAGGTGGTCTCCAGAGCCCGGAGGCACATTTATTGTGGTATTGTTGCAAATTCTCAAAAGTGTTAAAAAAAATTGAAGCACCCTGTATTATATGATAGATGAAAACGCTGAAAATGTACGATGGAACAAACATATTTGAGCCGAAGATTCACGAAGTAAATGACACCAATACAATTTATGCTGGGGCATTGTCATCCAGAAGCAAGGTGGCTTTCATTTTTCTGAAAATGTTTTATTTGATTTCATAACTGAAAGACACTGGCCTGAATTCCACACACATTTTTCATTCCCACGTGATCGTTCAAACTTGTTTCAACTGATTCCACACTCATGTCGAAGGTGTCTGCTAACTTTGAAAAAGCAGTCTTCGAAACCATCTTGCTTTATCTTGAAGTTTGCTGCATTCACTAGTCGCAGGCCACCCTGATCTGGGATCATCTTCAAGAGTCTGACGAGATGAACTTCTGATGCCCACTTTTTGTTGCAAATGATACATTGTCACAATGCACTTTCAACATACATTCATAAATGTATTCCCTTTATTGTTCTCTACCAACACTTGATGATTGTACGATGCCTGATTTTCTGATATTCACCAAATAACGTATACCTGAATGAGTAAAAATGTAAATAAGGAACAAAGCAATATATAATATCGTGACTTGGCTGTTTGAATACTTTACATTGACTATAAGCTGCAACGTCAACGGTCTTTGGTAAGATTCCGATCTTTTTATACCACCATGCTATATTTCCGGCAATATGTCAATTAGCCTCCAAGTGTTGCGGTAATGCACGCGTCTGCTGAAAAGTGCAATGGGTCCGTGTGAAAAGATGATTTTCATTCGTCTTATTTGCAGTGACCATCCATTTGCATCGTAAGGCAACCATTGTTGACCTCCCACAGTGGTAATCATTTAGAATTTGTAAATGGGCAAAACAATGCTAAAATGTTTCAATCGGTGCATATTCGCAGCTATACCGATAAAAAACATGGACACTGACAAAATAAAACTAAAAAGTTCGAACGTGCATAAAAGCATGGAGAGAGGTGTACGCTTGCAAATATACTCAAGAGAAAGGTGCACATGGATCAGAGGACATGCAATTGACATGGCATGTTTGGACAAGGCACATCGCTTCAAAGGATGGCTGATTGCCGAGATTTGACCATGGCGTAGCAGCCAAAGGAGATAATGTCTAAGAGGATGACCATTCCACAGATGGAGCAATGAGATCTACGTTTCTGTGGGAGATGGATGGAATTTTGTATTACAAGACCTTTAGGAATGGCGACCATTTAGGGCGGCCTTCATTCAGCAGTGGATAGATCACGGATGATGACCAAAATAATACGTTATGTTAGAATTATAATTGAAATAATATGTGCATGGACGTTTTAATTCAGTGTTCAAGATTCAGTTTGGAGTATTTGTACACATTGGAGGAAACACGTTTATGGAGAACATGCATTCAAGTTTATATTGGTCAGCTCCGCATGTACAGACATGCGAACTCCTTGCTTTGTCACCATGAAAGGCATCTATCTCTATTAGGTCGGTGTCTCACGCACGACTCGACTTAAAGCTGCGCATCGAAGACTTCGTATTCCTCCATGAGCGATCAATCCCACTGCCGAGGTATGTGATGTGAAAGTGCATTGTCACCACACAAATGGAGCACGATCATTGAAGGTGATAATGGTGAGTTTTAAATACACTGATATCGTCCAGCGCAACAGCACTTGGGAATACAATAATTGCCATTTTACTGACACTGATGTCTTTATTTATCCGGTCCAGTTTTGATAAATAACTTTAAATGTTGCTGTGAATAGCCTTGATATTTTATCTCTTTTCCGGACTGATATATGTTTTCGCTGCAGTATTCTTGCTATCTTAAGTGGCCGCTTTGAAAGTTTTTCTGTATACCGTACCTAATTTAGTTTCTTATTAATCATATGCCTCGTCATAGGTTCTACAAGGCAGAATATGGATTTTTTTTACACATTGTATTTGTGTTCAATGGTAGAAAACATTTCCTAAATCCAAATTGTTCATATAGCCGGTTGCCCCTTGAAGTTTCCATCCATTTTCCTCTGGTCTTTATTTTATGGGACGCTAATGAGGAATAAAGTACAGTACTTCAGATCAGTATTTCTTCTCTTAACAAAACAATGGGGCATCATTCCATGAAGTATTTAATAGCTGTGCAAACAGTTTAAATTTTTTCGTTAATACTGAGCCATCTCACATTTAATGATAATAAAAAAACAGTAATACTTTTGCAGGAAATTCGCGACCAATTTCCCAAACAAGGCCAAATTAGAATCAAGATACATGTGAACAAGTGAAGTACACGCTTACTAAATAAAGAACATACTAAACTAGATTCGAAGCTTTCGCGACTGCAGGAATCATTCTTTGGTTCTTTCGGTAAAGTCACGTAGAAATAAATAAAATGAAAGAATAAACAAATTATTAACAAATAAATGATTGATTTTCTTTCTACGTGACTTTACCGAAAGAACCAAATAATAAAGAACATACTCTGCTTGCTGGAGGAACGGGGAACGGCAGAATATTCCTGAAAGTAGATCAGGATAAAATTGTTGAAGTAGAGGTGAGCGACCAGCGTGGAGTGATTTTGGAAAACGTGATTTAATAAAAACCAAGGAACCTGCAGTACGATATGGGAATGTCCTACTTCTGTTGAGATGCATTGTTTAGTATGCTTCGCATTTGCATTGAATTGTAGGAATCCTAAATACGGTCTAGTCTGACTTTGTTAATTTTCTACAATCCACAGTTCTTCAATACGCTGGATTTGAAGATATTTAGTTCTACTCTCGAAATTAAGAACGGGTGAATGTTTTCCGTTCTAATAACTTCCTACCGGCCACCAATGTGTGGCGCTGTTGTATAGCATCCTGTTTGTCCGCTGTCGTGTAAAATAATCAATTAGAAATCGAGGTAAGTTTATAGAAAGGTATGTACAGTATGTTGAACTTCTTTCGCACCGTAAGTAGAGATTTTAATTCCCTCGTGTTACAACATGACATGAAGCGCATCCACTTGATACGTTAAATTAGTAGATAATGCGTGGATGATGGAGATTCTGGTGAGCAACAAAGGGGCCGTCCATAAATGACGTCACGCACCTGGGGGGGGGGTCAGACATTTGTGACGATGTGTGACGAGGGGAAATGTGACGTCACATCAAAATGTGCAACTTTAAATAAATATAGACAACACGTTCTACTTAATTAAATAGACTTTTTAATAAATGTTTTCTCCTACAACATCAGAGCGCAGCGCCACGTTAAACACGCAC
>CM025610.2:14272441-14283727 GCA_014621495.2 Entosphenus tridentatus | reverse complement strand
AGCCGCACCTTAACAACTCTGGCACCTCCCAGCTCAACCAGTCTACACAACAAAGGCTCATTCCTAGCAGCAGCCTCAGCCGCACCAACCTTACAATAATAATACAAAACTCCGATCCAGGGGCCTACCTTGGCTCCTCCCCCCTCAACCGGTATATATACAAGGTCGGGTCTCTTGGAATTTCTCTTTACTTGATACAGCAATCGTGCTGTGACGGTTCCACCTGAAGACGGAAGCTTCATTCAACCAATCGTTTGTCCTGAGTACCACTGAGTGGGCATTCGACGCTGGTTGTCTTATGAACAAACTGGCTTCTATCATAGGAATGTGGAATTTCCACAGCTGACTCAGGGTGGTAGTGGTGATTAGTACTGCCCTAGTGCTCATTGAGCGCAGAGAACCATCGACTCGTAACTTTACTTTGGTAAACATTGAACAGCACGTGTACAAAACATTTACACAAAGCTGTGGCGAGACACACCACCCACATGCACGTAAACGCATTCAGAGCACCCACAGACAGTCGAGATTCATCACATGACCACACCACTTGGTCAACAATACGGAGGCTGCATGATCCCTGTGTGTCCGACGCACAGGGTCATGCAGACTCCCTTAATCTCTTTTAATCAAAAGCGAATGTTAAAACATTAAAATATTACAGACACCTTAACTTAACGAGCCTCTATAGAATAACGCCGCCACAGCGCATCGTTACGCAAACAATGTCCGTCTGTCACCACTACCGTTGTGCGGTTTTTTTCCCCAAACAAAGAAAACACTGTTTTAAGACTGAAGGTGTGGTTGTGATAGCCTTGTCACAATAAAGAGCCGTGAGGGTAATAACGATGCATTATTCCATTATTGCACGACACAGTATTGGCGCAAATGTTTTTAAATCCATGTTAGGTTTCTGCAGGCAGTTTGGTGGTCATGATTCTTGGCAGGCAAGGCTTTTATTGCCAATCTATAGCTCTGTGATGTGCGCCAGCCTACTTTAATTTGTCCCCCAGTGCATAAACGCACACGACATGAGGATTAAGCTCTACTCTGCCGAGGACAGAGCGTGCACTCTGACAAAATGAAGGCTGATGTGCATGGTGTGGAAAATGTGCTTGAGACATTTTAGCTTTTCCCTTCCCTCAGGGTGCAGTAACTCACAGGGGAAATAGTGGAGTGCAGAGCGGATCTAAAACGGGAGTGGTGTGGCAGCTACTTTGCCTTGGCTTGAAAAACTTTCAAAATATCTTGTTTTTACTTTTGTTATTCACACTCAAATCTAAATCGTGTCAATGTCATGCAGTCGGTCGAAGAAATTCCAATTAGGGAGCCCTTTTCGGGATCAATGCGATATTTAATCATATTCGAATTATCACGATCCTCAAACATGACATCGCAAGGTTACTTCTGGGACATCTTCAACGGCTGTTTTCACGCCCAACACTAGAGGGAGCACGTCACGTCCGGTAAAAAAACTGAAAGAAGAATGCCGGATTGAGACCATCGATCCATATATTTGATAACCCACGTTAATCGATGGTGGTTGAAGCCCGAATTAAAACCGAAGTACTCAGTGGAGTCGACTTTGTATCAGACACTGGCATTGTCCCACCGAGCCAGCTCTCCCGTGACGTGCAACGCTTAAAACGAACGCCACTAATTCAGAATGAGCGCACATTTGGCGCAGCACGACAGCACAGGCACTTGCAAACGGTGATTGCCTGCCAGATCATTTCCTGCCAGATCATTGCGTGCTTCACGGTGCTGCGCAATAGGGGCATGCAGAGGCATTCACTTCAGTCGGTGGTGGTTGGTCTAATTATAGGTGGAGACAATCTCCATAGAATGGAAAACGTTGCCCCTAAAATTTCCAAGTGTGCTCAGTTCAAAAGGGCATGATGTTTATCTCTCACACACTGGTGCGTTCGGTCAGCTGAACCAAGTCGGCTCTTGACCGTTGACACTGACCTCCACAGATGAGGCAGATGGCACTAAGCAGCCCGGCCTCAGTGTCGTCCATCTCCAGGGGCAGCAGCTGGCTCGCAAATGCGAACACCAGGTCGGTGAGCGGCCCGAAGCCCGCGTTGTGCATCTGCGTGCGGTTGAGCGTCAGCCCATCCGAGAATGTCATCGTGTCCTGCTCGGGCGTGTAGCGCGAACAGATGCGCAGGATCTGGGAGGGAAAGGGTTACACCGGTCGGTGTACGTTTGTTAACTGGCAACGGCGAGAATAAAATGTACGGCTGAAAGTTGTTACGTGCGACATAATGCTGCAACGGTATACTTATTGAATCTTGGGAACGCACAGGCTGTGTAGGAAAAAAACTCCTAAGTGTGTCGGAAAACACGGCAAACCTGTGATACGGTAATAGATTGCAGTAATAAAAAAGCAATTGGAGCGACGGGCTATCATAAAACTCATCTAGCATTACACGAAGCCATCCCTGGAGTGTCAGCTCATTGCTCTCTACCCGTCGGGGGTTCTGGAATTCTGAAACCAAACGTTGCCAGAAATCGATGGTGGGTCCCAATCTCCTCGTGGTTTTGGTGGCCGCGGGGATCAAAGCCATTAGAGCGAGAGAAGCAGTGGCAGCGGAACATCATTCCTGCCGACAGGCCTGAAGGTCAGGCAGACAGAGGCGGGTTATCGTGCAGACATGCACTCAACGCACCAGTGAGCAAACGAATGGGAAGGGACTGAAGCCACGAGATGTTGGTGGAGGGAAATCGGGAGAGGGCAAGGGAATCGAGTGGAGCAGTCACAAATGCACACAAACGATGCCGGTAAATCCAAGGAACCAAATCGATATGTCGAGAACTTTTCATCTACCACCTGAACAGGCAAATCAGTAAGAAATGTGTCACGTTAACAAAACGCCAATTAGTTACTTCTTTAGCCCACCGGTGTGTTTGAAGAGTGAATCCACGACATTTACAATTTGAGTAGTACGACGTTTCGCTGGGAATTACATCCAGAATCTTCAGGCGAATTGCCAGAATAGTGAAGCCATCCACCTGCTTCTGGTCTTAAATAGTGCAGAACGACGTCGTCACTGAACCCCATCAGGTTTTGAGATCAGAGGCGGAGGTGGGGGGTATTGTAATTATATAATAGATTAGTAATGAGTTTATTCGTATGTGATTCCTCTATAAGGAATTGTAATATGTATTGTTTATTACTTAATAATACGCTTCCAGTATGCAGTAAGCCTGTAGCTATCCGAGCGATTAAAATTAATTGTATTTCTCAAAATTTCGATGGATTCTCTAATTAGTCTTGGCGAATAATAATTCGACAGTTGTGTTTGAGATAATTAAATTTTCCTTTGGTGTTCTTTTAGTCTTACGCTAATGTTACGTCCCGTCTGTCAAATATAGCATTTACTGCATATGCAATTGATCCGATATACACCTTCTGTTGATAATTTAGGTAATTCACCTTTAATACAAAACACTAGTTTTTGAATTTTATGTACCGTACCAAATCTTACTTTAATGATAACGTTGAAGTGTTATGTAAAACTAATTATTACTGGCCAAGACTAATTAGAGAATCCATCAAAATTGAGAGAAATACAAATACATTTAACCGCTCTGATAGCTACAGACTTAGTGCAGCCTGGAAGCATATTATTAAGCAATACACAATACATATTACAATTCCTTATAGAGGAATCACATACTAATTAACTGATTACTAATCTATTATATAATTACAATACCCCCCCACCTCCGCTTCTGATCTCGAAACCTGATAGGGTTCAGTGATGACGTCGTCCTGCACTATTTAAGACTGTAAGCAGGTGGATAGCTTCACTATTCTGGCAAATCGCCCGAAGATGCTGGATGTAATTTCCAGCGAGACGTCGTACTCAAATTCTAAATGTTGTGGATTCACTCTTCAAACACACCGGTCGGCTGAAGTAGTAAACTATTTGTCCTTTTGTCAACGTGACACATTTTTTACTGATTGGCCGTGTCAGGTGGTGGAGGGTTGCGACGCATTTATACTTACGCGATCTACCCCAAAAACCTTTATTATGAATTATACCGGTCGCAAAAGCCTACGTGTTAAACTTTTCATCTGTAAGAATGAAACTTAGGATTTTGCAATAACAAAATGGGATTATAATATGCAGTAGTAATAGTGCCTATCAATAGAAGTCGGAGACAAATTATATCAACATGAAATATAAACATTGTGCGCTTTGCATGCATAATGTTTAGCTGACTTTGAAGCCCACTTTCCTAATTGCCCACAAAATAATCAGTAGTTGTCACATGGATAGACTGGCTTCCACCAGAGGTATTTGGAATATTCACTTCTGGATAGAAACCATAAAAAAACATGAACACCACACCAACTCATGATTGAATATGGAGATACAATGAATAACATTTTTGATCAAATGCATTAATGATTGGCATTAATATCAGCCATAGGTAAGTGTCTGTATTTTAAAAAATATATAGACATCGAATCCTTCACTTTTATATTGTGTGTACAATATTTAGTGGTGATATTATTACCTTTAAAGCCCTGGTTTACAGATTGGTACTGGCGAATGTCACAAGTGTGGCGTCAATAAGGAACTGCTAAAGTGTACGTGTGTTTGGCCATTCTCTCTGGCTTTACTCGTTCAGGTATTCAAACCGAAGACCACATGGTTCTCGCACCGAGTGGAGTGAAGGGGAAGGGATAATAAAAAGGAGAGTCAGAGACGCAGAGAAGGTTAAATCATCCCTAAAGGGTTTGAAAAATAATTTCCAATAACCGCCCCGTTCGGTCAGTAAATCTGTCTTACTGGCAGGGCCTGACATTTTAACGGACGACCTTTAACGCCAGAATGAGAAAAAATGCACGAGAGAAATAAATGGGGAAAATAGCAGGCTTGGGTAAACAGTTTGTCAAAAAAGAAAAATTGTTTGAAAATTATAGGCGGTGATTGGGAAGCATAATCGAATAAAAACATTTACCATCTTGAAACCAATAATTTACATTGAATGAAGTGACCAATGAGACACTGTGACGAAAAAAGAACCACGATATTACCAGGACTGCACTGCCACATGCTCATGAAGACTTAAGGATGAATGGAGGTTTCATTAAAAAAATGCGTTGAACATAGAAGCTCCCACGAGTTGGTCCTCTCAACTGAGGGCATGGAAGGGGCATGTGGTTGTTGGGGTAATCATGAGACACACAATTTGAAACATCAACTGTTTTTTGGAAGCACAAATTGTCCTGAAGCACACACTGAGATGTTTATTTTATCTTCTACAAACATTGCATGGGTTTAGCATATTACACATTGTTTTTTTCTGATGTCAGCATCTCACGCTGTTGTGTACCTTACCCTTTTTGGGTATCTGATTGAGGATGTTGGTAGGTGCTCGAGTTTTTTTTTCATCTGTTTGTATGTACTGTATGAGCATATCCTTCATTAGGAGTGTTTCTCCCATTTTCCTGAGGTTTTTGGCAAAGGGTGCTGCTCTGTTGCTGGCAACTTTTCAATCAAGCCTTAGTTCCTCTGCTTAACAATTGGGAAGACAGCTGTTGGAGGTGGCGAGGGAGTTCAGAGGTCAGAGCACTGATCCGGCACCGTTGAGAAACTGGCTTTGAGTATTGGCAACCACCAGCGATTAAACTGATTTCTCAAGTGGAGTAAGTTGATAATCTTAGCCCAAATCGCCCTTGACTGCAGTGAGAATTAGAAATAAATATATATCAGTTTGACTGACATGCAACAAACATTTTTCCATAGCATTGCATGTGCGAAAGTTCACCCCCTCGTGTGTGGCCAAAACGTTAACTTTAAGACATATTAGAAGTAGTTACGTGATGTCTGTTTTCTTGGACTATTCTCTAACCGCATAGCTTATGAATTGTGCTATTGGAGTCCCGAATGGCTAACTTCATCCCAAGACATGATGCAAGCTGGCACAATGGAAGTAAAACTAGGAAATAACCAAGAGCATTATGAAAGCTGAAAATATGTAGCTTTAAAGAGGAGGTGGATATGCGGATTGGGGTGGATGCCCACCAGAATGTCGAGGCAGGCGGCCTTGAGTAGCGTGATCTGGTCGGCTATGGTGAGGCTGGGGAAGCCCGGCATACGCTTGGCGAACTCCACGATCTTGACGATGCACTTGGTGGAGAGCTCGCTGAACTTGTCCCACAGGCCCAGGTCCAGCTGCACGCGGTGGTCCGCGCACGAGTTCTGCACGAGACGAAACATGCGCAGTTGGCATCAGCGCTTCGGGACGTACGCAGGCAGTTGCGAGCGCTTCGGCTCGTGCCCTGTTAATGAAGGGCTTTGGCAGTCTGGCCTTGAGCTTGCATGTTCGCTGTTGATTTATCTGTTTTTAATGATTCATTCTCAAAATATGTATTCATCCTGGTGGAATTCGATGAGCTATGAAGCTCCTTTTCACAGATGTACAATGGGGGCAGGTAAGAAAGTTACAACAGCAATTCTACTGTTAAAATACTTTAGTGTTAATGTATTATAGGTTTAAAAACACATTTACCACTATAATGACACCACAAAACTAACTGACCAGGGACAGAACCGAACACCAGGTGGTGGGAGATTGTAATAGCAGAGATTGGCGATCTGGGGTTGACTGCAACAGTTTTGATGGCGAGGTGTGGTGATATAAACTGCAGTGGCTCTTACAACCTCCTGACCTGTACATTGTATACCCTGGGTAACATTAATATTAAACATCAAATTGACCCAGATTTATGGCACTATGAGCTTGAATTGGATGTTGGAGGACTCATATTTGCTAGTAAAATGGCCAAATTGCTATAATTTCCCATTGATTTGGCAGAAAAGTAATTTCCACCAATATATTAATCAGGTGCGAGATATTTTATCTGAAAACGTTTTCGAAGTTCCTCAAGCCTAGCTCAGACATTGGTAACAAATGTTCTCCCATGAACACCAAGCATTTTGGTAATGCTCTCCTTGCACACTATCTATTAGCATTACCGACGTGCACTTGTTGGATCGAGTTGCAGGATGGCAAAAAAATACTCGTTTAAAACACACCAACGCGAACAGTTCTCCGTTATTAAACAGTGGTTTCACTAAACGCTTTTTTTATGCAGCTAACACAGCACGGTGCAAAATGGACAGAAATGCTGGCAGGATATCCCCAAAAACCTTGGGATCTGGCTAAACGTGGTTTCATCGCAGAGTCTATTACTTTGGGAAACAAGTTGCGTGAAACGTATAAATGTTATAGAGGATTTTTTTTTTATATAACTCCGTGAAGTTACAAGCGGCATTGGCGCGGCGTCGCACCATGGAATGCGTGGAGAGATGTGGACCCTGGGGGGGCACCTGCCGCGTGCGGCCGCTCTGCTCCCCACGTCCCCCGACGACACTCATTTCAATGCCGCATTCATTTCCTATTTATGTCCATTGTCTGATTGCCCGTGGAAGAAAAAAATATAATTTCACCGGTCATGCTCCATTGTTATTATTATTATTATTATGCTTGTGATTATAATTTATATGTAGGCATTAGTAGCGCATTGGCGTTAATAAAAACAGCGTTGATAATCGGTGCTAAGATGATGACTTTTAAATCTAGATTTAAAACTCATTTCTTTAGAATTGCTTTTTTTGTTTCGTTTGTTGTCCTTTCCCCGTACCTCCGATTCGCACAATTGGCTACTTACGGTGCGGTGAGAAAGAAGCTAAACATTCACACAAAATTCTTATGAAATTTGGGGGGTGGGAATTATGAGAAGACAATGTGTTTATAAAAAATATTTTATTAAAATATTTTACCTGGATAATTCCTCATTTGCAAGGGTCTTGACGGTGTCAAGTGATCACATACATAGCAGACGTGTAATGATGCGTATATAAACATTTAAAATAGAGATGTAAATAATTAAATGGTTTATATCACCAGTTCATGTAGAATGTACTCTAGCTTTAACAATTGCAAATGTTGTGCAAGAGTGATGTAAAATTATACATTCAAATAAGTTGAGACTGGCGGTTTGTTGTTATTATGAATACTAAATTGTAACTTGATAACTAGAGCGGTACTAACATCCGTGAGCTGCACAGCTTTCTATAATTCACACACAACGCAAGACTGAACGTCTTTGCAAATCCACACCAATCGATAGGAAATCTCCACGGTGTCATATTTGAGAAAAATGGTTAAACCTAGTGAATGTAATAATGCTATCCAGATGATATTACGGTATGAGCTAGCAGAATGTTTAGGTGAATTGCGGAAAATTGTCACATTTTCTGTTGTTAAATTCTGGATTGTTTATCACTGTGGATTATGAAAGTTTACTTGACATTTGATCCATTGATCCATTGTGAAATTGAGGGACGAAATGCATTTATTTGTTCTGAATTAAAATGTGAGATTGTGGTGTAGAGAAATTCGATGTTGCTGCTATTCCAATGTAATTGTCTGCGTGTATTTTTACAAGATGGAGAAATTTTCCCATGACATGTTTTCATGTTGTTGTGTTAGTTTTCACTGGGAATTAGATATACAAATAGTTTAATTTTCTATAATAAGACTTAAAACTCTGCCATGAAAGGTCTCTTTGAGGGAAACCTATTCTCAAAACAGAGACCAAAGCATCGTGGGCTGTCAGAGGGTATCGTGTGTGAGGTATTATGCATTGGTGCATAACAACCTTCCAGGGCATTTTGGCAGCCACTGTGCAGCGGGAGGTACATATTGAGACAATGCTTATGAAGATGCCAGGTGGATTATTACATTGCAGAACCGCAAGAGATGGCAGTGGCCTTCATCCAACAGTGGATTGATTATGCATAATGATAATGATACTTGTACATAGGGAAGTGACATTGCAACCTAACCTCAACACGAGTGATGAAGGTGTAGAATACTGAAATCTTGACAAGTGAAAAGAAAACGGAAGTAAAAGCATAATTCGAATTCTCATGAATCCCAATGTCCATGCTGTGTAAAAATGTATTCTTAACATCTAAATAAATAATCAGGCAATATGCCTCCTAACCCATACCCAACCCACCACATACAATATTAAGTATTTAGTACACATCCCATTGGCTACACAGCCTTGTGGGAATAATTTTTTCTTCACAGTATTAGTTTAATTCAAGCTAGCTCTGTACCCGTCTTAGATTGCCACATTTTTTTATTTTGATTATACTATGTAAATAAAATGATTACCCAGAGTGGCTGTACATTTTTTTATATTTCATCAGCACAATTTACCTTAATATTCATGTTCCCTATATAGAGCAATAAATACTGTAGCAACTAACTTTATTATAGAGTTGGCAAATTATACAATTTCATGTGTGCTAACGAGCCTCATGTGGCAGGGCATTGCTTGTATAATTGGCAGAAGTTTAATGTACACATTATTTATGCATAAGCCCTCTGGCTCGAGCACTGTTTTTAATGAAAGAGCATATTATTTTATCATATTTTTTAGTAAGTATCCTAATTTGGCCCCTCTTTCCATTGGCCAGTGGCTTTGCCAGGAGGGCTCGGGCACACGAGTGTAATGGATTGCATTTTTCACTGATGGATGGGGAGGTTGGAGTGCCCTCTGGCAGCATAACCTTTGAACCGGCAGTGGTAAGCTCATTTTCCCCTTCGCCCTCAGTCACACGTCGTTCCTGCCATGTTTCCGGTCACAGAAGTGATGTTGGAATGCCACAGTGGATTTTAAAACGGCCACTTGCGCTTCTGCAAAATGTCACATCGCCCATGCTATGAATGAGCACATTCATGATCTATTCATGAGTCTCCTTAGTGTTTTGTTAACACTTTCCTGCTTTTGAGTACAACAGCAGAATAAACAATGCCGTGTATGTGCGTTTATTGCATGTGTGCAGTATATAGTGGCCTTTGAGCATCTGTAGTGGTGACTGTAGTTGTAATAGCTCACGACGTATGCCATACTGTAGTTTAATGCATGATGACATGTCTATGATGAATTGATCACAACGTCGTGTGCCAAGATTGCATTTTTTCTCGATTTTTCGAAATCTGATGACTCCGCTTACATTGGTTTGCATTTTCAAAGCATCCAACCCCGGGCATTTTTCGCAGATGAAGGTCTCTTATAAAGAATCTGCCGCAGGGTATTTATACAATCTCCTAATCCATTAATCCACCGAAAACCCTTCACACGTACCCAAAGATAGCCAACGGCACACGTAGCAATGTACATGCGTTTTAGCTTGCACATTTCAGCGGAAATTGATGTGTCTTGTGGCTTTGTCATGTATTTAAAGTTTCAATTAAATAGGGTCCAACTGCCACATGAAATTTCCATGTGATTGCGTAATCAGATTGCCTTTTCGAACATTTTTGCAAATATGCAGTTTTACATTATACAGACAGTTAAACAAGGAAGTATGGTATTCAATTTCGCAAAACATTCTTTTGAATTGTAAGCATAAACATCCTTCGCTGTTTGTGACTTCTAAAATTATCTTCCATCAACTATCGACTCTTTGTCAGAGGCTTCCTGCTGAATGTCTCACAAATGGGGAGGGCTGACTAGCACGTGTAGTGGGTTGAATAACTAGAAGAGAGGTTCTCTGAGGCAACACAGTTTTTATATAACGATTAACACTTAACACAGAGGGGTAACGGCCCCTCGCACCCGATACACTATGCAGGTCACTCTCCAGACTACTACCGCCTCTCACTGGCTAATCTACAAGTCCTCCCTGAGTGAAGCTTGAATCTTCACTGGAATACAAGCTGGAGCCGACCCTTGCCAGGGGTACAGCTCTGCCCTCGGGGCTCTTCCGTCTTCAGGAGACTTCTTGTCTGGGGTCCGGGGATGATCTCATCCCCAGCCCCCCTCCAATCGTCTCTCAGCACTGGGGCTCAGCCCCTCTGTTGCCCCCTATTGGCATGTGGCCGGTATTGCCGGCAACTGCATCGGAACGGCGCATCTTGGCCCAATAACAGCGTTACACACATATCTGGATCGCGCTGCTGCCTCGGTTTTGAGGCTATGCTGTGTAACTCGTCCGTATGTTTTAGAATTGTACACGATACAACAGTATTCCCGAGGCGGAATACTGTTGTCATATCTGGGGTGGAGTGCCTAGTTCCTACCCAGATTTGAAGTTTTCATGACTGCAGGGACCCATACTCTTTGGTTCTTTTGGTAAAGTCACGTAGGTATAAAATAAAATGAATTAAATCACGACGTTTCGATTGCAACACAAGCAATCATCATCAGGTGGGAAAACCACAGCAAGAAAATGTTTTGCTGAA
>CM025610.2:14245292-14261834 GCA_014621495.2 Entosphenus tridentatus | reverse complement strand
TTTATACTAAATATAGAGTATATTTAGTATAATGATGATACTATGTAGTTTATACTTTAGATGTTTACGTGGTGGTTTTAGTTACTGCAGCTACATACTATTAACACTTCTTCCCTTTATTAATGCTACCCCTATCCCCTCCCTGTGATGCTGCTAATCCTGCATTATGCACGGGCAAAGTAGAAATAATCACATACCTGCATTTCCCATATCCCCTCCCTTGGATGCTGCTAATCCTGCATAATGCACGGACACAAGTAGTACTAATCACATACCTGCATTTCCCATAAATATGCTAAATTCCTCTTGATATGCAAATTATTTTATCAAGGCGCCCCCCCCCTTCCAACCCAGCTTATATATATGCTCCAAGCACGTGTGCTGTTTCATTCAGACGCTGTCGCCTCGACAAACCTGGTTTCACCTGAGGACGGCTGCTTGCGTTGTGGCCGAAACGTCGTGAGAATTATTTTATTATGTTTAATTTTTATAATTGTATTACTTCCCTTCTACGTGACTTTACCAAAAGAACCAAGAAGATGCTTTCCCTTCGTAGGGAGAAGGGGGGGATAGAAAGTCGGTATATGTCCAGATTCTTTGCATGTTAAATCAAAAATGATTGCTCGTGTAGAAATCCCGACATAAGGTACGTTGCCTGGCTTTATTTCCACAGCAAACAGACACGTGGGTTAGGGACTGCATTGTTTTAAACACTGGCCGGTTTTAGCGCTGCATGTTAACAAAGCACCGACGAAAATGTTCCCCGAGCCTTTGAATGCAGGTGAATGTGGAGGACGATGGGAATGTCTTTCCAGACGCAGGGAAACAACTTGAACAAAATCATGATAAGGATGGTGTGATGAGTGGCGCAAGTTACGGAGACAAGAATCAAAGTGGCATCCAGATGTCAGTGACGATGGGGAAGACGTGCAGCCAGATGGTGGGATACTGTAAGGGCAGACTTGCGAGGTCACACATTGCATATGCAACAGATGCCGAATCTAGCAGAAGGAAGTGACGTCAATGGGATTCGTCGTGATGACCCCTTCACCTTCACCTTATTGTAGCATCATTTTGGGAGTCAGGGACCCTGTCAGAAGAAGCCGTGTGTGTCAGTCTTAGCTGCCGAGCTGACCCATTCCTTGTTAAAGGTACAGCTCTGTATGCAGGATGCGTCGTTATTAATTCACACCTCGCTCTGTCCGTACACTGCCAAACAAGATCCCGCTGCCTTTTGCCGACTTCTGTTTATCTCGACGTGTTTTAAAAATAGTATTTATTGCTGAACATCTTCAGTTGGATATCCTCTTCCAGACATCGCAAACCATTTACGCAAGGCAGGGGAATTGAAGTGTACATAAAGCATTTCACTTAACAGTAGGCAGTTTCAGTTGTCAGTTGCAATATCCTTCAAAAAATATTTTTCAGTCACTTCCTTCAAACGCCTACCTCACCGCACGGGGAAGGCTCGTGCAAGTGTTTTACATCAGCCGTTAACTCGGCCGTTCAAGCATTTAACCAGGCCATTGAAAAGTCAGTGCCTTTCCCTCAATGGACAGATCAGATGGCAGGTTTGGCTCCCATCGATGAGGTGGCATTGTTTCGCTGTAGGGCCCTGCGAGCCTATGCAATGAGTGTGGAGAGGAATGTTGCCGCAGATAGGCATCTCTCAACGGCGGGGCACGTGCGGTTGAAATTCTACACCGCGGAATGGGTTCCATTTTCTAGGCATGGGAGTATTGTAGCTGAAACTCCGAAATACTGTTGGGAGAAAGTGAAGGGATTGTGAAATCTATAGCCGTGTGCTGGCTTTGTTGAGCACATTTCCCGCGTTAATCGGCTGTGACAGGTTTGGTGAAGTACACTCATGAGTCACCTGTAGCTCACGTGATCGCGCAACACGATCGCACAACACAACCTGGTCCTTCATGCACCAAACATTTCAGCAGACGCACTCGGGCGGCTTATAAATTAATCTAATTACCGTCCCCGGTAAACGTACAAACAGATCGTCCCAATTATTAATTTAAATGAGAAGCGCTCGCCATCTGTCCCCTGGCCGTCTGTTGCTCGCCATGAGAGAAAGCAAAATTGGGGCGAGTTTGACGGTGGCCGGATACCGAGAGCATGGAGCCGGGTGGCCAAGGCCGGGTTGGGGGGGGGTCCCACATGCACATTAACCTTCGAGCGGGGGGATGCGCAGCGAGACGCATGCCACCATGAGCGGGAATCGAACTCGGTTCGCCGGGTTCGTAGCGCCGCCACCACGCGCGCGACGCTCATTCAAGAAGTCACCCGCGCCCGAGCCTCCACGCTGACGTGACCTCATCAGTCAAAGGGCGCGTCCCCCAAGAGGGTGCCTCTCAGAGCCCCGTCCGGCGTGATGGAGCGATGGATCTGACGGGGCTAAGGGGAGGGGGCCGCCGACGGCAATAGAGGTGAAGGAGGCTGTGGCGACGGCCGTCCGGGAAATCAGCCCCAGGCCTCCTACTCCTGCCTTGCCCACCACTTACAATCAGCACTGTTTGTTCTGGCCCACTCTTGTTATCTCAGCACTGGCAGATGGAGTACCGTTGTACCTAACGATATTGCATTACATTTTTGGTAAACCTTGCACCGTGACTCCCGAAGCTGCTAATGCTGCAGGCAAGTGGCCCGGCCTCCTGAAGTTGCCAATCGTGAGGACCGCCATCCCCGCTGGAAACAATGGATTTTGATTGGGAATAGTGACTGAATTGGTAGTGTAATTAATTTACAATGAATTTAAGGCTATTAGAATTATTACGATCACATCTTACTTGAATCTCGAATTTATTCTTTGAAACATTGGGCAATTGAGCGTGGGTACCCCCATCTATTTTCTAAGATGTCTAGCCATCGTGGAAGAGTAGGCCAAATACCCTCGAGAGTGGCTCACATCAGCTGTATCTAGTGGAGGCCCCTCGGCCATTAATTACATGAGCAAACAATTTGCAGGGCTGAACCTTCTTACCTTGTAATGAATCAAGACTAAATTTAATTTTGTTTTGTTTTAACTGGATACTCATGCCAATAGCAATAGAAACCCACAGTGTTATGTCTCGGTGCTGGCTGGAAGCTTTGGCAGCGATCAGAGCAGAGCGGTGCAAATCCGCCACCAACGATCATTGCAGCCAACGCCGTGCCACTGCGACGCACGTTCCTGCACTGACAAGCGAGCGCCGACGCTGAAACCAAGATCCCTGCTCTGCTGGTACAGCAGCCCCCATCACTCACTACCACACCCTCATCTGGTCTGCTCGGCCACCTAACTGGAAACATCTCGTGGGTTTGGGTTTGCGGGCGGTCTTTACCATGGACGTTTTTTCGCCCGCTCGATCACTCATCTTGGCGCTGAGCCGCACAGAGATGCAGGTGGTTTGACGGCAACGCCCGTTAGCAGCTGGGCAGTTGGCTCATTCTTCTGGCTTCATGCGTACGTATTCGCATACGTCAACAACGGCGTGGCTTCAGCCAGGAATCCATACTCTTTGGTTCTTTCGGTAAAGTCACGTAGGTAGAAAAATTAAATAAAACAACAATTTATTTTATTTTTTATTTCTCAATATTTAAATAAATTATATTTAACCCTCACGAGCACCATGTCCTCTGCAGTGGTCTGCTATGATTTATATGACTGCTGTGAAATTGTAGTATTTGAAGCTGTAGCAACACATTTTTGCGGTTCATTCAAGTTCTACAATCACATTTAATTAAAATAAATCATTTTGGTTGTCTTAACTTACGACCAAGATAAACTAATATTCATTATTAATAATGCTGTGTACATTCCAAATGGCACATTTCTGCATTGTGCTGTTTGTAAATTGGTATTTATATTTTTGGTTTTGCTTGAAAAAAATTTAACCGATGTCTCCCTCGGAAACAAAGAGAGCACTCTGGTCTTGTTGTGCTCATACCTGGTTAGAAATAAACAATCATCTATCTTTCTCTATCTCATCTCTCTCTCCCTGTTGTGAAGGGGGAATATGAAAGCCCGTGGAGCAACGTAGCCAAAGGTAGACAGACCTAGAATGAGGAGAGTAGGTGAGATCTGACAAACGTCTCGAAATGAATCAGGCGATACGATGCTCAAAGGACAGACGGGAAAGGCAGGAGGGGAAATGTTCGTTTCCTGCAGTGAGGCACTTGTTTGTGGAAAAATAAATATGTTGAAAAGTGGTGACACTGGTGCAGACAATTATCGTGTGTGACAACATGGCTGCACTGCATCAGAAAGGGAACATCTGAGTGCTGACCCAGGTTACCAAGTGCGTGCTGGAGTAATTATATATTTTGCACAGGCTGGCTTATGCCCTTGGCAGCATTAGTTGTGTTGAGTCCAAATGAAGAGGATGCTAAGTGTATTTTTCACGTTTACTTTGGAATTACTTATTATCAGTACTGCTTCAAAGCGTTGTTTTTGTTTAGCCCTTACCAGGTAAATTAAGATTTTATTTTTTAAGAAAGCATGTATACACCGCTGTTTATATTGCGTCACTGAAAGAAAATCTAAAGTGATTTTATTGATTGCTCATATGTGAAATTACAGGAATGCACTGTCGAATTTAGCTGTATTTATATTTTTCTGCAGTGTTTGCGTTATTTAGAGAGACAGACTTTGCACACGTGTAAACTGCATCTTCTCAAGCAGAAAGCCACAGTCATAGTGTCATTTAAAATTCTAGCTGGTCTATTCAATTAATACTTGTTAGTTAAGCTAAATCTCTGTATTGAAATGCTTAAGACAGATTTTCCTGCACCACAAAGCAGGTTTCTTCACATGTGCCATGATCAGATCAGAAAGGTCACCGCGATCGTTGAGCAGCTTATGAGAGATTCAACGTACATTAACATTATGAGGTTAATGAATGACTCAATCAGCTAATGAAATGCTTACGTTATTTTTAATGGACACAATATCACCATTAAAGAGTATGTCGTTGACCACACATCAGCGAATATAATTATTTGGTGATACTGCGTTGGCAGTGGTGTACGAGCATAATGTAATTAAAAAAACAACTCAACACATTCGCCTTATATATGTATGGTACAATAGGTGACGTCCAGGGCATTGGCCCTTCTTCATCGCATTATTTGTTTTTTTGTTAAGTGAGCGGTTTTCCGGAGGTGGGGTTACCGGGCTGACGATGCCGGCACGAGGTGGAGGCTTTTGGACTCGTGAATCATTGACCGGGTTAACAGCACAAACCAGCTGCCCTCTAACGATTCACTTCCTTGGCTGTATAACCTGTGCTCTCCTTGTTTGTGTGGTCAGTGTCCGCATTCTCATTCAAATGAGCACGCAGTCGTCATATCTGCTGATGACCATTGGAGAAAAGTCTACATGGCTGTGGCAGAGGGCCCAAGCACTGATGTAGTGCATTAATAATGTTATTGTGTTGGTTTTGTCTGTTTTACCAAGGATGTGCTTTTGCATAACGCTCTCACCATTGGACTGTAATAAAAATTATTCATCGACAAAATGAATGAGTGACGAATATATTACTTCAATTCTCCACAGTAACGCTTCGTGATTATTACGCGTTTTGTCTTCTTCAGCTAAGAAGGATTTCGCACATGTGCTGTATTAGCTACCTCATGGCACAATGTCCGACGTTTCACTCCACGTGCCAGGGCTTTCTTTAATATACTGAAGTTCTTATTGAGTTTCATTTCAAACGTACAACCCATTCAATACTTAGTTTTGGTCACTGTAATTCAATCGTACCCTTCATACTTACAGGGTGAAAAAAATGGTTACAAAGTTGGAAAGAATTTAGACTCGTAAAGATAATTTTCCGAGTAGTTTCTGCAAAAGGAGGAAGGGCTTTAACACAGCACCAGCAGTGTGTGTGGATCAGTGCAGGGGAGGTCGATTGCCATCGTGTCACAGTGGCCATTTGTGCTATAAGACAATATTCACACGTCTGGCTGCAGGTGAATTCCTCGTCAGATGACCTCAGCCAAAGGAAAAACGTCCGCAGGTCTCATCAGTGCTTGGTTTCTGAGCCGCAACCCGATCTCCCAATTCCCACTGAAACCATTCATCAGCGGTCAGGCTCTCCTTATCAGACTGGCTACAGCAGCTCATCCCCTCCGATAGGGCACACATTAAGTCGAATGACACCCGCGAAGCGCAAATACACAGCGTCGGCGCCTGTCACACGTGACTGATGACTTAAAAGTGAACCGCTGTGGTCATAAACATATCTGCGTAGCGAGCGTGCAGAAATGACACGTGTGGATCCCATAATCGCGTAAAAAAGTTATACATTTTAAAGATAAGAAAATTCAGCCGAGTCCGCGGTAGTAGGTGCTGTGTTATTTGCATAGATAAGAGTAATCCCCTCCTTATCTGTGGCCATTCATTCTCGGAGTAATTAGCGAAGGCAGAATGTAATTGTATCCCACACTTATCAGAGGCCGACGAGACATCCCAGGCTTGGGACGACACAGCAGTGGTTGGCTGCTGAGCCCTGCCAGTAGTGGGGCCAGTGGAATAGCTGCCTGAGTGTTAAAGCTTCCACTCAACATTTTTCCGGGAAACATGTCAAAATGTGATGCGGTATATACCATGCAAGTGTAAAGTGCATTTATGCTGACACGATCATGAGATGGTGCTCATCTCCCGTGGTTGTCATTCCACATTCCTATGGTGAGGATTAGTCACTCCACAGGACACCCTCTGTTGGTTGATTGCCCACACATTGATACTCAATTTATTGGGAGGATCGGCTGATACACAGCGGTGAAATATGTGCCTTGTATGAATGTTTACCACCACAGTGGCATAGCCATCAAGGGTGCAGGTGGTGCAACTGCACCAGGGCCCGTTTGGTGAAAGGATCCACAGGACAGATGGACCCAGGCATCAGGCATTGGCTTCCGGTTGCCGAACGAATACATTATAAGGTTGCATTCAACACACACAAAGTGCTTACCACAATTGAACCAAAATGTTTTTTTTTATCTCGTCAAAGAGCATAAACCATCAAACGAACGGCGGTCCTCACAGTGGCTTTTGGCTAGCCATCGAACAAAGACGGTCACTGCATTGTTCGTTTTCAGATGCGCTTCCGCGGTCGTCTGGAACGCTCTTCTGATATGAGGAAGCCACCGGAGCTATGCACTTTAAAATTTATATTGAAGACTAATTTCTGCTTTTTGTGTTTAGTTTGTTATCCTTCCCCCGCAGCTCCAATTAGCACGGTTGGCTACATACGGTGCGAAAGAACTTCAACATACATACAATCACGTTCCGTCACTGGCACACCGTGCCCATTCGAATGGCACAGTGCGGTGTGGCTGGTACGAGGCGTGCTCCGTACCTTGCATCCCTCGCAAGAGCTCACTCCGTAGTGGTAGCCGGAGGACTTGTCCTGGCACACGAAGCATGGCTTGTAGGTGCGTGGGGGCGGAGGCGGCGAGGGGGGGCTGGGCAGTAGCTCCTCCGAGCCGCTGCTGCTGCTCTGCGTATCGATGGCTGAGGGATGAAACCACAGCGGGAGGAGGTGGTCAGTCGCTCACCTAGGCTGTCGTCTTTCGGAGAAAATTTCCGTGAGGCTTTACGTTCATGTCAGCATTTTTTTGTTGTCAAATAAAAGCAAGTTTTTTCATTTTTACAAAAAAAA
Source organism: Entosphenus tridentatus (assembly GCA_014621495.2). Classification (NCBI taxonomy): domain Eukaryota; kingdom Metazoa; phylum Chordata; class Hyperoartia; order Petromyzontiformes; family Petromyzontidae; genus Entosphenus; species Entosphenus tridentatus. Next base: position 14,254,179 of record CM025610.2, on the reverse strand, counting down.
ATTCACGGAGACTTGTTTATTTATTGTGAGTACCAGATTGTGAGATAGTCGTGTGTATCTCGAGAAGCGGCATTCTTTTTACTTTCTGAAAAACAAAACAATCTGTAAAGAACACTAATGTGCAGACTATATAACAAACACATTTTATGTAATTATGACAATGACGCCAATGTTAATGCCTTACAAACCGTTGGTGGGATATCCACCAAAATGAGTGTAATTATACACCGCTTAGAGACCACATGGAGGATAAAAGCCCCACTAAAAGAAAGGCCATCTCTTTGCTGGCCGATGCATCACAAGACAAACACCGCCCATTCTTTACTTGGTATTTGTACTTCTGAATCCTCGCAGCTGACGCTACGTTTTGCCAGACTGTCACGACGACACTTTACATGCAACCACGTGTAAACTAAGATCAGTTTTACATTCCCTTTGTGATCCCTCTAATTGCATGGGTTCTCCGAAGTCGAGCTGAATGTGGACGAGGCACGTAATTGAATCAAAAGGCTGTATGTGGCCAGCAAGACCCACTCTCAGGGAGGAACAGGACCCGCCGGGCGCCTCCCATGAGCACCCATATGCCGCCACTGGCACCGTTTCTACGAACTGCCTTGTTTGTGTTGGGCCTGGGCCACTGGCCTTCCTGGTCGCAGCCCCATCGTTGTCTCTGCCCACGCAGTCCCTCCGCCACGTCTACTTGCCTCCCCCATCTAACGCGTACCCCCCCCCCCCTTCACACGGCTCGGGAAGCGAACAAACCTCACCAAGGCTCGCAGCCACCCAAACACCCATGGCAGTGAGGGGCAGCTGGCCAATTCGTTGTCCACAGCGAGCGACTGACTGTCAGACTTTTTATACGTTCAATACTAACCTTTTTTTTAAATACACAAGTCGTTAATAAGTCACTCGTCTTGCAACGATGCGTTAGAATGTCTCGTCGGCCTACCCGTCAGTTGTCGAATAGCGGAATAGCTCTATGAATGTCACCGCAGCTCGCTGTTTTATGCCAGACACAAAGGAACAGCTCTTTCCAACGGTGCAGCGGGTGCAAGTGAGTCGCATTTCTTGCCTTTGCGGGGGCTCAGAATCAGAATATGTATTTATACCGGAGGAATCCGATGAGCTATAAAGCTCTTTACCACATGACCTGTTCGGGGCGTAGCGTTCTGCACACATCTCGCACGCGTTGCTTCGTTTTGCACTCACGAGGTGCAAAACGAGCTGATTCTGTGCCAAAAGCCTCAGACTGGGCACGACAACCACCACAACTTCCAGATCTGATCTCTCCCCCCCTTCTCCTGCTCTTACGACAACGACCACATGCTGTCGTAATGGGGCTGTTAAAATATCAGAATATGATCGCAGCATAATGTGGAAGTTGGAATGGAGGGGGGGGGGACCGTCCCTGAAAGCACAGCCTCCTGGCTCAAACTGTGCGATGTTTCACCCGTCACCATATGCCTCGTATCCTGGAGTGGGGGCTCGGTTCCTTTTTTCCTTTTGTGAGGAAGATCAGAGAGGGCTGGGTAGTAAAAAAGAGGGTTATTTACAGCCCTCTCTGAAGCTCTCTCTGGCACGGGGATGTAAGAGGGACCCAGTGGTAGCCCACACTCTCTCCCTCCTCTTGGCACTCAGCGACGTGAAATGAATGAGCAGCCGAGGAAGGCAGCCGTAAGGAAAGCTGACGCATTGCAACTGAAGGGGCCGTTGTGTTCCACATGCAAGGACGTGTCCCTGTCACGCGATTATAAGGCGTTCTAAACATTTCATTCGCTAATACAAGCGCCACAACCACCGCCACCATCGACAGATAGCCTCCGCTTAAATCAATACAGGCAAAGCTAATTCGTCACTGCCTGCTCATTGGTTTTTCAATTCTCTGCATCCAGGGCACAAGTAAATGCTTACTTTATAAATGTTTAATTAAAGAGTTACACATTTCATTCCGGAGACCAGCAAACCGCCGTGAGGGTCGCAGGCTTTTGAGATCATGTGGGGCTGGCGGCCACATTACAACAGGCAATTACTTTTGCTGCGTTTTGTGAAACCGAGCTTCGACTTTAGCCGCGTGCGGTGAGAAATCCGAGAAGGCGAAAGGACGCGACATGAAAAGGAGAGACTTCACGCGGCGTGCACCACGCAGCTGGAAAACGCCTCGCCTGGCCACCAAACTCGCTGCCTGCCCGCGCGACGGTGACTTAAGCGAGGTGACGTTCAGGGGATGAGAAATTGTGTGGGGAAATGCGCTTCAGTGCTCATAATTGATGTATTAAACCGTAGCTGGGCTGCTGACAATTTTTTGACGGTTTCAACTCGCGTGCATTTGCTTTTGTCTGCAGTTAAAGAGAGAACAATGACACGCGCAATTCACGTGAGTATGATTTTGACAAACGCTGATTGCGTTTGTCCACGACAAATTACCTGGAACGGGCAACATCAGGACATGGACCGTAATATCGCAGAGGCCTTTAGACCACAATCACATTCTGTGCGTCATTCATTCAAAGTCACTCTTAGAGCTCCTCTGCGGTCTAGATATGCAGTGCATCATGAGTGATATAGTTGAAAGGGCAATTTTAAAAATGCTCTGCCATTGCTCTTGTTTTGCACGCAGCTCGTTTGATTAAATGCCGCATTTGACGGTCAAACGAAATCGGAATTAGTTGCGTGTACCGGCCGTTTCCTTAATCCAACCGTTCTCTCAGCACGAAGTAGAAAGACCTCCCATCCCTGCCAAATCCAAGCTCTCTGTTTGATCTTAGGCTATGAAATAACAGTACATCCTTTGCCCTCCACCTGAATTAAAATGTTTGAAAATCTTAGAGATACATCATGAGACCTCCTTTGCCTTTTGGCGTCATCTTTTGCCTTTTGGCGTCATCTGGTCGAACACCATATGAGACTAGGCTCCAAAGAAAGCTGTCTCTGGTGTGGACCAATCAGTTTCAAAGACAATGCATAAATTATCAGAGTATTGTTTTTTGTTTGCATTTGACTGCAAGTATTGTGGTTAATGTAAGCATGATTCCTTGGAAAAGGTGTCAGTTTTGTTGCCAGAAAAAAGGGGAAAAACCCTATTAGTATAATCTTAGAGATGTGCGATTCAAGACGCCCACTGTAACTGGAAACCGTAAATCTAAAAAAATTAAACTTTCTCAATCAGAGGTTAAAAAAAAAGAAGGAAGACCAAATGAGTTTCAATGATAGGATCAGATTGATGGCCACCAATTTAATTACATTCTTAAATCCCCATCTACTTTGCATGACAAACAGATCATGATTTATTGAACCATCATGAATTTTACATCACCGCATGTGTTAGACGGTTGTACCTATCCCTACCCTGGGCCCAGGACATGCAGTGTGCGTGCATAAGCGAGACATAATTTTTAGCAGGGACACAATACCCGGCACACGATCGTGTCCAGCATGACATAAAACATGCAGTACATTACACCTTGCCAGAGCTCAAACAAACATGCACAGGCACAACCCGCCACCGTGTCCCAAACATAGCAAGCACGGAACCTGTTTCGTCAAGAAAAAACATTCTTTCTGAATACAGAGACAAATTCTAGATTTGAAGCTTTCGTGACTGCAAGGATTCATATTCTTAGGTTTGTTTCGGTAAAGTCACGTAGGTAAAAAAAAAAAATTAATAACCAAGGTCACGCTTACAGGCCTGCCTACAATGAGCCTTGGTCTTGCAGACAATAGACGAATTCTATTTCCAAGTCTCAAGTTCATGTGCACTTAAATATATAGATACATGCCCAAACACACATAACCACATGTAATATATATGTGTGCACATATTATTGCTGTACTGTGTTCAGTAAATAGTTTGTCTCTGTATTCTTAGGTTTTTTCGGTAAAGTCACGTAGGTAAAAATTTTAAATGAATAAAAGTAAAACAAAAATAAAATGAAAATCACGACGTTTCGGAGGCAACACAAGCTTCCGTCTTCAGGTGGAACCGTCACAGCACGATAGCTGTATCAAGCGATACAGGTGGAACCGTCACAGCACGATAGCTGTATCAAGTGAGAGAAGTATCTCACTTGATACAGCTATCCTGCTGTGACGGTTCCACCTGAAGATACCTCTCTCAAGACCAAGGCTCATTGTAGGCAGGCCTGTAAGCGTGACCTTGGTTAAAGGTGGAGGTACACACAATCTCAGGGGAGGGCACGGCGCAGTCAATGTTAAACACACTTCATGAATGTTGACTATACGAATTGAGATGGGGGTGGGGTGGTCTAAGATCTCAGCGGACGTGGGGGGCTCAGCCACCTACAGTTCCCCCCTTTCCCCATTCAATACATAACAGCTCAACAATGTGTCACGTGAGAAAATTAAAGATGTCAACTATTGCCACGAACACACGATTCATCTCTTGTGAGCTATAACAATTCGCAACAATGCTGTCTATGGCGTGGCCTACTCAAGGATAATAAAAATAAACATTTCAACAACAACAATAATAATGACACATTTTGATATGCTTCTCCGAAGGTCTTGGCTCTTTGCCTACCGAGCAGTTCATACAACAAGCCCGCACGCAGTGAAGTACGCATGGGGAGGGTGGCCAGTGTTAGTTTTAGTGCCACCACCAGTACCAGAAGCAGCAGCAGTGACCAAACCCTTTCCTGTGGGGAGGCTGGAATCAAACGGACGTCAACAGCCATGTGTGTTGAGATCAGACGAACGCGTGCCAGCGTTCGCACTCCGGCATTGTATACCCCCCCCCCCTACGTCCGTGGAAAATTCAAAACAGCACCTGGCGAGCTGCGGTGAGGAGAAGAATGATACACATACACACACGACACAGCCCCCAGTGTGCGTGTTGATGTCTTACGCACCCCAAGAGTGCTGCGCACACTGTTTCAGTATTCATCTTGAGACAGACAAAAACGCATTTAAAGCGACATGGCCATGAAGTTTCAAAAGGAGGCAGCCAAGGTTAGGGAGATGTACAATCCGCACCTGTCACAAAAGCACGGCCTTTCTCCCAGCGTTGGCATGTCGAGCCACATAACCTCTTTTTGCACGAGCCAAGGGATGTTCTAAAATGAGATTTTTTTCATGCTGAAGTGGGAAATGCAGTGCAGCGCGATAGTGTGTTGCTTGAATTGCATATTCTATTTTTATGAACTTGTGAGGGCGGAACGATGGTGCAGTGGTCAGCGGACTGCACTGTGAGCCCAGCAGCCTCAGCTGGTCATTCGGCTATGGCTAACATCAGTGGCGATGGATACGATGATTGATATGTCATTAGAGTATCCGCACGTGGGATTTCTGCAGTGCTCGTGGACACAGTGAGAAAGCGGCTACACAACGCACACTGAAGTTGACTGCACACCACAATTTTGCAACCGCACGTTAAAAGGCGAGGCACTCACAAGGGACTGAGGTTACACAAAAGCCAGTCACACAAAGCATCAGTATATTCTGGGCCTCAATGTAAGATGAAACATTGCCACACTGCTTAAGTTGCTGTGTGGCGATGGATCTCCGTTCACTTGTGTCGACCTCTATTAGAACAAATCAGTTGCGTTTCTGCATATCACCAGCTGAGGCAATGGAAGATGCCGTTTGCTCTCAATAGAAGTAAATAGTGGTTGGCACATGAGAAGCCTGGCCCCTGTCATGGAAGTATGGAATTACCACCGCTGGCTCTGAGCCACCAACAGAGATAAGCACTGCACCGACAATCATCCGCACAGAGACACCCTAACTCTGAGGTTTGCGGACTGTACTATGAATCCAGGAATCTTAGTTGGTTTTCCGACTACGTCGAACATCAGTGGTGATTGATATCTGAACCATTGCTGGTCCTCCCTTTACCAACCTGCAATTAACATCGTGGTGAGGTATGTTTAAATAACCTCCATAAACCCACACAGCACGGGGAGCCATTCATTCAGCAGTGGATTGACAACGTGCTGTATATAATTATACGGTTGAACTTGCCCTGACTATAAGTGTACAAGATGGTTAGTTTAGATTTACTTAGGGCCTGTGAAAGGGCCTGTTGCAGACATTCATGGTTCGCATCCAGTGGCTGCCCTGGTTATTACTGCAGGTCTATTTAACGAAAATATGTCCCGTCTGCTTCACAGTGAACGTGAAAGATCTCGTGACGTCGTTCGCAAGAGGAAGGCCATCGTCTGCCGGCGTCATGGTTCAACTTGCCAAATTTGGAAATTAACTGCAAATTACTAAATTGGTACATAGCAATCATTGTTCCCTCCTGCAAACACTTTGCAGGACCCTCCTGAAAAAGTCATGACACTCAGTGAAGCGTTCCTGGGTTAAAAAGCGTAGTGATATTCATAATATTTGATTGGGAAAAATCTATTCATATGCTTTGGCACTGTGTCATTGATCTCGATATCACTGTATTACCAATATCTCTGTGAAAGGTAGTCCGGCGACGTAGCATATGTATAAACCAACAACAATAGAAGTGACAGCAAAGCAAGCTGCAGCAGTAGCAGCAATAAACATAAATAATCTATAAGTTATTTTAGAGACAGCAGGGGACAGCAGTCGTGACACAAATGGCAAAACAGCGATAGCAGGAAACATCAAGAACCAGAATTATTAGAAAGGAATAAAAGCAAGGTCAAGAAGTAATAGCGAGATAACAAGGTGCAGCATGAGCGAAAATTATACCAAAAAAAGCAAACTGCAGCAGAAGTAACAGCAATTTGCAGCAGTCACGTACGAGCAAAATAAAGCAACAGCCGCAGTCTTGTCACAGCAAGTGACAAGACCCTGGAAGCAACAGTAAGCTGCACTCGTTGTGACAGCAACATCAACCAGCAGTAACCACAACGGCGTCAGAAACGGGTTTGTTGTCCTTCCCCCGCACCTCCGATGAGCACGGTTGGCTATGTACGGTGCGAAAGAGAGTTCAACATACAGCACATACACAAAGCGAGTGATAACACGAGCTGCAGCAGCACTTACACTGGGCTCCTTCTCGCTGTACCCACTCGGCGTAGGGCGCTGGGCTGTAGAAGCCGCTGTGCGCCATGCACGAGGGCGGGCTGCGCGTCCTAACCACACCACCACCACCACCTTCTCCACCACCACTGCCACCAATGAACGCGTCCTTCAGACGGTGCTGCTGCTGTTGCCGCCGCCCTTGAAGGCCCGGCAAGGCCTCCATACAATCGTACATGTCTCTGGTGGTCCGATTGCTGGCTCCTTGTTGGTGAGATGTTGGAGTTGAAATATTGAGTTTTCGCTGCGTCTCTTGCCCACTGTGAGCGGCGGTGAAGAAGCCCGCTCTCTCAAAAAGCCCAATGGAGTCAATTACCTTTTGCTATGTGTATTCTCCTTTGATAAGCGATGGCTCTATCGCCGAGAGCTCGTAGATATACAGAAAGGTTCGTGAGGACTTGTGGTTGTTGATGATGATCCTGGTCCTTGCTGGCTGCTGGCAGGATTACATAAGCGATGGATGCAGCGAAGAAGTTTCAGATAAATCCCGAGCCAAGCTTATTTGGCATTTGATCTCAACGTGCTGACATCATACTGTAAATAGCGTTCCTCAGCACGATTGCATGCCAGCTCTCTCTCTAAGTTTCGAGGACCTCTGTAGTTTACAAAACGAAAATCTCAACAGCGTAAAAAGGCCCCCTAAACTGCCGTTTAATGTTACGTAGAAATTATCACTGGCTGCCAAGTTATCGCAGGCAAATGCTGCGTTCTGGAACAGAAGACGCTGGGATATTATAAAACGGCTTTGCTAAACAGTTGTAATATTTACGTTTAAGATCAATGTTACTCAAAACGAGCGCAGTTTTCTAAGAATCTTCAACAACGTAACGGGGACAATGATGCATCACAATGAAGGCGCGAACACTTGAAACGTCGTGATGGCCAAAGCCCCCTTGTTCTCTCGCGCCTCGGGAGATGGATTCATCAGCTCGCCTTGCTCACCTCGTCCCAGGAGCCAGATTAGCAAGTTAGGTCTCACCTCAACCCCGAAGACCGCGCCAACTGATCTCAAATGTCCCCGGTTCCAAAACTTCGCCTCCACGACCTCGCAGTCCGTACAAAAGGATGCTCAACCCCACTGGCTGATTTGCATAATTACAATATTAATTATCACGTTCTTACAAAGGAAAGAAATATAAGGACCAAACCGTCCAACGCCCGGACTGTAAACCCCGAAGCTCTCAGCGGCGTGGTTACGCTTGTGAGTAAACCACGACACCGTGAATCATCTCACGAGACCGTCGACCGTTGCCGGCTGTCTGTGAGTCGAGATGGGAGCGAGGAACGGAGAGGGCCGTCGTCGCCCAATAGCAGCAGCAGCAACGGCAACGGCGGCAGTGGCAGTGGCGCTAATCCAATGCGGCTGAACTCTCAGTGAACCGACCTCACTCGGTGCGCAGCGCTCGCTGCTGTCGACAACCTGCGTCTGACCTCCCCGCAGCTCCGCCTCCAATCCTCCTCCTCCGACACCGCCACCGCCACCACTCCTCCACGCACAGCTCGCTCGCAGCCTGACGTCAGCGCGCATCTCTCTTCTCTTCTCTCTATCTCTTATCCTCCTCTTCCTTCCAACCTCTCTCGCGCTCTCGCTCAGAGCAGCCGGAGGAGTTGTTGCTTCGTAAGTGTGTCTTCTATCTCATGTTATATTTTCCAAGGATTGTGGCTTTATTTGGTGAGGGGGGGGGGTTGGGATCGGTTCACCGATTTCGTTTTGGTTATCTGTAACAAGTTTTGTTTACGGTGCTGGTTGCTGCCACTCGTCTACGCAAAGTTACACCCACGATGGCCACACAAACTTAATAACCAGGCTACAGTCTACATTACAGACTGCCAGTACACTCACCTAGCTTAATAACCAGGCTACAGTCTACAT
>CM025610.2:14224020-14245282 GCA_014621495.2 Entosphenus tridentatus | reverse complement strand
TGGCAGTACACTCACCAAACTTAATAACCAGGCTACAGTCTACATTACAGACTGCCAGTACACTCACCTAACTTAATAACCAGACTACAGTCTACATTACAGACTGCCAGTACACTCACAAAACTTAATAACCAGGCTACAGTCTACATTATAGACTACCAGTACACTCACCAAACCTAATAACCAGGCTACAGTCTACATTATAGACTGCCAGTACACTCACCAAATTTAATAACCAGGCTACAGTCTACATTATAGACTGGTAGTACACTCACCTAACTTAATAACCAGGCTACAGTCTACATTATAGACTGCCAGTATACTCCGATTAAGAACCAGGCTACAGTCTACATTAGTGTTTTTTTAGTTTTTTATTATTTAAATGTTTTTATTCACTTCATTTTTATTCTCATTAATTTTTTCTATCGACGTGACTTTACCGAAAGAACCAAAGAATATGATGGCCACGCATCCATCTCATTCGGCTGCGTCATTGTTGCGCGCGCGGTGCGGGTTGTTTGCAACGCCACTGTTTCGTGCGACCCAATTCAATGTCGCTGGCGTGGGTGCGTGCGACTGGTTAACGCGCCCGCTGCATTATGAATCTGGCGAACTGGGTTTCATAATTCCCTGCCACGGCTAACATCAGTGGCGAGAGATGTATGAACCGGTGCTGACACCGCTGTCCCTCCATCCCCCCCCCACCACTTTCTAACACCAACCCGCATTTGCCAGCGTGCTGAAGTATGGTCAAGCAACCCACATGACCAACAACGGCGTGGGGAAGCCGTCATCTAGCAGTGGATTTATAAAGGATTGTAGAATACTCTATTCTAATAATAGACTAAAGCTGTTGTTAATGTGTTGCCCCATTACGAGGCAATGCACTATGCTGCTCCATTGAGATATGTAACACAGCAGAATGTAACTGAATTACACAGTTTGATAATTATACCAATGCCGTGTAGTACAGTATATATGTCAGAGCTGCAACCTAAGCTGCATTTGATGACTGCCCTTTTATTATCACCTGGCTTGCATTGGTAAGTGTCATGCGCTCTGAACAGTCAGAGCAGAGAGAAGCCATGGGTCAGGTGCTCATTTGGGATTGTCAAGAGAAGAACACAATCATGACAAATCAAATGGAGCACAACCTTTGCACGTGAAGGAAAGGGATACGCACAGGGCATTTTCCGTTTGCAGGGCAATAACTTGAACACATACACATCACCTCCAATTAGCACTGCTGGCTATACGTACGGTGCGAAATAAGTTCAATACCATACATAGCACAACACAATGAGGCAATGTAATTCCTAACCGTGTCATCTCAAATACTCCTTAAATACATGAAATATTACCTCTCGGCAAATGTGCATGAGTAAACCAATTCATAAGCAAGTGAAGTAAATATGAGAATTTGCATATAAAAACTGTCAATGTGATGATTAAATCATCCCTCTAAAACAAAAGACGCCCGCCCGGCCGGCCTGCATTGCAGATACATTAGGATTATACCCGCTCCAAAAATTCCTGCAGGAATTTCACGTAATCCCAGCCGACATGTGAATGGGCGTGCGTGTGAGAGCCAAAATGCCCTTTCGTCGCCGCCAAGATCCCGCACGCAGCAGCAGCAGCATCGTTCACAGGCGTTCAATTTCCACGTGAGACCAGGCGCGCTTAAAATAATACAACAACACGAAAAAAATAACAGCAATATCACAGCTGTCTAACCTCATTACTAGAGCGGCGGTGGAGCCATGGGGGTGGGAGTGGATGTTGGGAGGTGGGAGGGACCGGGTGCAGAGAAGCGTGGTGGTGGTGGTGCTGGGATGAGGAGTGTGGGGCTGGCCGCTGCATCAATTTCTGAGCCGTAACGCAATTACAGAGCGAGCCAAGCCCAGCCAGATGAGACTTGTGCAACGTACATCATCATTAGCGGAGAGCCCCGCACGCGCAACATCAGGACACGACCAAAGGTCGTACAGTTTCCGCAGCAGCCGAGGCACGAAGATCAGGCCCTCACAAAGGGACCCCTGATTGCCACAACCCACGTTAGCCTTTGCAGAATGTCACCTAATGGCATCCTTGTAATGCACGACCACAATATAAAAAATTACCTTTGGCTGCGCAGAATGTATCGTTGTTAGAATGATTGTCTCAAGACAATTCAATCTTTAGTACTAAAACAAAGACATGGAAGTACATTAAACAATCGTGTTGTAAATAACATTGTTCTACCTTGTTGAACCGTATACAAAAATAATTAACCTGGTATATAGGCCTCAATGATAATTGTAAAAACCGATGGACTCATATATACTGTATATATAAAAGATATATCGACTTTCATTTACAAAAATACATAAAATAAAGGAAACACAGGGGGTGTTTCAATTTTGTCTTAATCTTATCATGCTCTTGCATTTTTCACAAAAAATCTAAAATTGGTTCTCAGCGAAGAAGTTGACTATAGATAGATGTTTTTTCTCTCTCTCTCACATTGACGCTCATATTTTAACGCTGACAGAGCAGTATGCAAAAATGCAGTCATCCGTCTCCTTGAGTGAACGCCACATTAGTAGTACCACTCGCACAGACAATGCTACGGGCCATGCTCCCCAGATCGAATTCACGCACTCACCACACTCGCTCAAAAACACACTTGCACTGTCGCACCCTCGAATGCATGCACGCACACACATCGCACACAAAGGCAAAAATCCCCCTCCACATAGCCTATAACAGAATATTGGGGAAAGTGCTGTTAGCAAGCACCTATGAACCGGTTCTGGGCCTTCCCTAGGTCGACTCAGCCTCAAATGAGTACCTGGTGTGGTGTGTAGTATTAGACATCGCCACTAAGGAGACAAAGGCGGCCGGGCGTGGTGCTGACCACCCACCCCTTCGTGTGCCGCACCGGCCTTCATAAGTACTCGCACCACACACACACACGAGCACAAATACAAAGGTCCCCCTATCGCCTTAACAGACTGTTGGGGCAAGTGTTGTTAGCTGGTGTTGGCTGTAAGCGCGAATTGAACCCGGGACGCCGCGTTCGTAGCGCAGTGCGCTCACCACTGCACTACCACTCCCCACGAGCACACACACATACATGCACCCATGCCATTGGTTTCTGAAAGTATTTAATGTGGAACTTGAAAAGGATGAACAGACTTATATTTTATCATCATCACCATCAAAATGCAAGATACATCCACTGCTGGTTGAAAGCCTCCCCACGTCATCACCATCCCTTATGGTTCTGCGATGCCATAATCCATCTCGCTGCTCCACATGAGATAATTTTGTTGCTCCATCTCCATGATGCGCGTTCTCCCGTGCATGCTTTCCCCTTTGGATGCCATTCTGTCATCAGTCTCGTCAATTGGAATTCATCCCTAATAGCCAATAATGTGTCGTGCCCAAGCCCACTTTCCTTTATTAACAATCAATTTGATGTTTCTAATTTGTATTCGTTCTTTGATGCAAGGGTTCCTCATTTTCTCGGTATAATTCCCAACGGCCATCTCTATGTACTTTGCATTATACATTTTTTCTATTCCTATGATTAAATAAATAGGCGAGGAGATGAGGTTTGGAGTGCTCTTTGGATCTGGAATATGATTACGAAAAGCGACAATTTGATCACGAAGAGAGCTCAAAGATAAAACATCGGTGTGTATTGCCTTCTGTGACATGGGTTGAAGACAGTGGACACTGGCAAAGAGAACGGATTCATATGTATTTTACTGATTCTCACATTATACCTTACAGGCACGCCTGATATCAATGCACTTATTGCAAAGTACTGTAGCATGCCTAACATTTTATTTTTGCACGGCTCCCTTGAGATGGAGTGGTGGCACAGTGCTTAGCTCACTTTCCTGTGGACCCAGTGACTGTGGACTCGAGTTCAGGTCGACATCAGTGGTGAGTGTCAACAGGTCCTGGCAACCCCTATCTCCTTCAGCAACCCACAATTACCAGCGTGGTGAAGTATGTTAAAGCAACCCGCATGACCAACGCTGTGTGGAGAGAGGCTTTCATTCCACAGTAGATTGACAAAAGGCTTCAAATGATAACAATACATTGACGTTTTAAGTAAGGCCCGCTGATAATCAAAAAAATAACTGACATCCACCTAAGAATGTTGTGAACAGACGTAAAAAAAAGTCGGTTGACAGAACATGCAAATTCATGTATATGCATTGTCAATGATATGCACGCATCAGTCTTGTAAAACATAGGCTGCCACGAAAATATAAAGATCCTCCCTTTAGCCTCGTAATGTCGTGGCAATTTCTGCCAGTAAGTATACATGAAATGTTGCCAGGTTGCCTATGTCTTCCCAGTGCTGATAATTCACGCAAGTTGAGCACAACTCAGAGGTATTCATTTTATGTTGAGGCAACTTGTGCCAAGAGAACCAACCAGGCAGGTCATGTTCAGATTCAAATATTCTATTGGCGTAATTGAACCCACGTCACCACGAAAGTCTGGCACATCTTCCACCCATACATTCTGACTGAGATGCATGGAAATACACACACATAGACGTGCACACTGTTTATATCTTGAAAGTGTATGCTTTGTCGGCAGTTTGCGTGCTGGCTGTCGAAAGGCACCCAGGAGTTTCAATGTGTGGATGAAGCGTCATCTACACCTATATGTGCACTCATAACTAACTCTGCACGCGCGCTGTTTGGACACGGTGCCATACGACGTGTGCCAATGTACAGGGTGTTTCAAAAAGATGGACCCGATTTGAAATCGCTATATCTCTGAAATTGGGTCCATGCTTTTTGAAACACCCTGTATATATGTTGTTGACCTCCTGTTGCACCGTGCATAGCCAACCGTGATAATCGGAGTGCAACCTTTGCGATTGTATGACGACTATTGCGCAAACGCTTTTTTACAGATTTACATCTTCATAATGCCCTTGTGTTTTTGGAGTATTTAACTCGCGTGCTCCGTGATGTGCTTGATTCACAAAGTTAAAATCAGCTTTGTAAATGAACAAAAATAATTTGAAATGTTGCATCATTGGTAACACACGAGTGCGTTTGCACGAAGACGAATCTGACTGTGCTGAGAGTAAACGTTTTCATTATTTTCAAATTCCAACGCGCAATGAGGGCGCGGGAAAATATACACACACTTTGTTCTTTTTATAGCCATAAATCTGTTTATCCGCCCATCCATCTGTTTCACATTTATATATTTATTTGTCGATTGTACTCTCCCTCAAGTCAAAGGATCACCCGCGCGGTTTGGCACTGCGTAACCTTTGTGCTCTGTGAGACCACCATGGCAAGATTACCGGCGGTCACAACGCCGTTCTGCTTACACTTCAAGACAGTGTCCGACATTGGTGCCACTGTAGAGGCAAAGCTCTGCCTTTGTGGATTTCGCACCCTTTTTTTGTTTGTTTCTCACACAGTGAGAGTTTTCCGAGTGCCGTCTGGGGTTCGTAGAACGCCTCCGGACGACACAGAAGCCGCGCTCTGCGCCGTCGACTTCTCTGCCCGTTGATTCATGGGGAGTCACGCGGCATTGTCTCCGCTCGGCTCGCAAACACGCCCGAGACATTTGATTCCGGTTCAACGTTTTTCCTTAAGTCATCCGCCTCATGCAGCAGAGGTGGAGCCATCCTCTTTGGTTTTTTCGGTAAAGTCACGTAGGTAAAAAAGAAAATAAATTAAAAATGAAAACAACTAAATGAAATCACGACGTTTCGGGCGCAACACAAGCGTCTGTCTTCAGGTGGGAACAACGCAGCGAAAGCACAACCGCTTAAGTGTGTCTAAGAGATGGCTGTGACGAGGAATTATATAGTTGCGGGGGAAGGAGGGGGGGGCATGGTGAGTGTGGGGGCGGGGTGTGGGCTGGGAGGTAACGCCTGGAGTTCAAACTGAAGCTTTGTGATGCAGGGGGCGGATGTAGATAAGAAAGCTAAGTTAAGCCGAGTGTGGGGGCGGGGTGTGGGCTGGGTGGTAACGCCTGGAGAGATATAGCGTTTGCCTTATCGAGCCGTTGCTCCACAGCCGTGCACATTTAACCTCATCAGCATTGCGGTCGTGTCGTCAATGACATCGCGCAGTCTTCAAATGCTGTATACCTAAATTCCTATGGGAGAATAAAAATATAATTCTCTCTCTTTAGAGAGTGACAATTAATCGCGAGAATGTTTAACTACCGCAGATACATTCTTACGGGGGGGAGGAGGTGAGGGGAGAAATTACACGCGTTGCAAAAATCTGTGGCAGGAGGAATTTGTTGTAGATTTAATATTCCAAGTGGGGGCATTATAGAAAAAAAAAATACGCAGTTTTGTATTTTTATAATACAGAACCATTACTTTTAAATCATTAATTCGGTTTCGTAGCGCAACAAAATTGCATCGTTCCCGCTCCGTGGAAGTCGCTCCGTTGCTGGAGGCGCCGAAAAGAGACAAAGTGATCGCTCTGTTCGTAGCCCCCTCCCGACCCCGTCGCTCAGCCGGTTGCACCGACAGAGCACCCAGCGGAGCCCAGCCCCCGAGTCGAAGCCCCCTCGTTGGAATTCACCCCTTAAATGCGGTGTAATTGCGCCGAGGTTGCCGTGGCCCCGGGCCCAGCGCTGCGTGCGCACACTTCCGTTCCCGCCGCCAAGTGCCCCCTCCTCCTCTCATCGGGCAGCAGCGAGCTCTGACCCGCCGTGCGAATGGTCGCGCTTGGTGGGACCTCGGTACAACGCCACACCCCACCACCTCACCATTGGAACCTCATTTGCCGGTAACAAAATATGATAATTTTTTGTTTTACCCTTTTATCTGGCAATCACCACCTCACCGCACCTTTTTGTTTTGTTTTGCTCCGGCGTGGAGATCTCTGAGTTGAGGCGCCCGAGGAAGAGTGCGAAAGTGAAGTCGGTTGCGTTGCAGGTGACGCTTTGTTTTTGGAATGCGAGCGAGCTTCATGCCAGCGGTTCTCTACCCACCCACACACACACACGCGTCTGTCATCTCGATGAGATCACGATCCGTTGCGCTAATTAGAGTCAATTAGGGCATGCTGAGCGGCGCGGCGCATTTACATGCGCAAATGAGGAAATGTGGCATAAACTATTGCTCCTTGGTGACTCTGGCATATGTGGATGAAAAAAAATAAAAATCAATCTACCTTATGGCTATTAAAGTGTTTCATGCAGATGGCTGTATAGTCCATTAACCCAACTGTAAGTAACCGCTGCAAGATAGAGTTGTCCATTCTTACGCACGTGGTAAACATAATTGCTGAAGGTACACGAGAGGTACAATTGCGGCGTTAATCATGCGTAAAGGATAGAATACGCAACTTTTTGTTTTCGCCAAACGGCAACACTTGCAACACGCGCGCTGGTCGGGATGAGCGCTATGAGCAACACGTTCGTAGCCTCGAACACACTGCACTTGAGAGACGTAGGAGACGAAGAGGGGATCGCCCGGGCGACGGTCTCTGTTATTATTGCACGGAAAACAATGTCTGCAAGTCAGCAGGGTTTCCATTTGCGACTTTGACACAATTTTGACCGTCACTATCATACTTGACGTTCACAAACTGCACTCGAAATATGCACGGGGCGCTTCGGGACGTCTCCGTGCGTGTGTGGGTGCGTATGAATGTGTTTGTGCATTCGCATGTTTTTTCGTATCCCGTAAGGAAATGTTCTTTTTTTCTCTTTGTTGCCACGCACACGATTACTCCCGGCGTCTTATCGCTCCTGGAGAGCTTATCGGCGAGTAATTCGTACACAAGGTACTCCATAATTTATCTCCATTGTCTAATGTGGTAAAGGCTAAAGCTTATATCCAATTTGTGGAGGGATGATGTATAGTTTAAAATGAGTGGCTTGTAATAAAGTGAGACATGAATTTTTAATGGACAGTACAGATTTCCTTACAGAGTCTCTGGAGCCTTGCGAGCGGCAATATCTGCGCGTAACTACACAAGAGCAGCTGTCTTATCAGCCTGTAATTCAAGAGTATGGTGGAGCATCGGTTTAAGGCTTCACTCATGACGTTATCCATATGGCACTGTCAAAATTGACGTCATTGCCGTCAAAACTTTGCTTGATATCGACAGCGCACGCTGCAATTGAGTTACAGCGATAATAATTATTTCCTATATCCTGGAAAGCTTCACTTAGTCTCAAGACGCTTTGTAAAAAGGGGGGGGGGGGGTTCTGCTTTACCTGTTTGGCGAATTCCTTATTGAATATTATTGAAGATCGTCAAAAACCAGATTAACCAGAGCAAACACGTGCCCGTGTAGGAACAGCACTCAAAATATGGTTACTTGCTGCGCTGCCTTCGACTGACCACTGTCTTGCCTTGCATGTCGGACGTCTCATGCCCACGATGATCTCTTATCTACCCAACGGGGGACCAAAGTGCTGGGCCACAAAGCAAGAACCTCCACAGTCAGCTAAGGACCCACTCGGGGTTTGTGCCGCTCTTCTTCTGCTGCTCATTGACTTTGTTAAGTTCATTCTGCAGCGAATAAAAATACAGCTTTAATTTTGCACTAGTCCGATGTGAGCAACTCCCTTAGGCGTATTCGCTAAACTGACAACTTTACTCAGAATTGATGAAGCCGAGATGGATATATATGAGTGTATGTGTACGTGGTGTGAATGTTCCACTGTTCGTGTATGGGTATATGGCCTTTATAGGCTCTACTCGCTAACAGCACTTGCCCCAGAAGTCTGTTAAGACTATTTACGTAGATATTTGTCTTTGGGCTACATTTATAGTGTTTTAGCGCACCGTCTGGCGTTCTCGGAATTTCCCACCCTGTTCTCTTATTAAACCGCTGTTCGTGAGATGCTTGAAAGTCACCCCCCCCCCCCCCCATTTTGAGCATCGCCCCCCTACTCTCGGTGCCTCCCTGATGACACAAGAGCCACACGACAACACCCCCGTGCTAGTGCTTTCGGACGTCGGCAGCAAATGAAGGATTCGTGGCCAGGTGTGGAGCCGCGATAGGGTGGGTAACTGCAAGCCCGATGTGTGACTCGTCAGAGAAGAACAAAAGCCACTGGCACGGGTGTCTCCCTGCAAGGCAGGAGGCAGCTTCTAACCATCTCTGGTGCAGCAAGGCCAAAGGGAGACTAATGGCAGACAAGGTTGAACGGAGTCTAATGCCTGTCATCCAGCACCGTGGTGGATTAAACAAAATGTTGTAAAAAAAACCTTTGCGTGGGTACCATCCCCTGGCTCGCCAGGGGAAGGTGGAAACATCAAGAAGTGTACTGATCTCCACCCTAGAGGCCGACCGAAATTTGGTTTCGGTTTTGGCGCCGAAATTTGGCAATTGGTCTCTTTCGGCATATTCTTGATTCTTTCGGTAAAGTCACGTAGAAGGGAAATAATAAAATAATTAAAATCAAACAATATAATAAAATTCTCACGACGTTTCGGCCACAACGACAGCATCTTATTAAGACGCTGTCTTTCCGGAAGCTTTGTTTCTTCACCTGAGGACGGCTGCTTGCGTTGTGGCCGAAACGTCGTGAGAATGTTATTATATTATGTTTTATTTTATTATTTCCCTTCTACGTGACTTTACCAAAAGAGCCAAGAATATGAATCCCTGCAGTCACGAAATCTTTAAATTGAAATTTCTTTCGGCATACTTTCGGTTTCGGCCGAAAGTCAATTTTCAACTTTGGTTTCGGCTTCAGTTTCGGCCAAAAATGTAGTTAAATTTTCGGTTTCGGCTTCGGTTTCGGCCGAAACCAGAAATGTAGTTTCGGTCGACCTCTACTCCACCCTTTCCATTCGTATGGGAGGGAGTGTGTCTCCATCAAGCGGGTGGGTTTTCTCCAGGCGCTCTGGTTTCTTCCCACGTGTATGAACACTCGTCCAAAATTGGCTAAAAAATATTTTATCATGGGCTCCTCCGTGTTTGTGCATTACGCATCGCTGTGTGATGTAGTTGCATCAAAGACGGCCACTGCATCGCGCGCTTTAAGTTGCGCTTCTGTGGCCGTCTGGAACGCTCTTCTGATATTAGGAAGTCACTGGCGCTATGCACTTTAAAATCTATATTGAAAACTAGTTTCTTTAGAATTGCTTTTTAGTGTTTAGTTTGCTGTCCTTCCCCCGCACCTCCGATTAGCACAGTTGCCTATGTACGCCGCAAAAAGGAGTTCAACATACATACCTACATATTTAGTAAAAACCCAGTTGTATTATTATAGACACCATTTTCAATAAAACTGCTGGAAAATTTCCATAACGTGCCCCCGAACGGGATCTGTTTGGTGGTTCATGAGGGGTTGTGGTTGCACTCCAGTTCTGTGCAACGGCCGGTTTTCTACGCCAAAAGATTGAGTGTGTCAAAGATCACCGGCTTGTAAGTGGTTAATCACCATTATTGTCTCTGCCGTAATAAATCCTGCCCCAACAAACGCAGCTCTGCCACGCGGCGGACAGACCACTGACAAATACCGCCACCGCCGCTCCCAATACACCCTGTAGAGCACGGGAAGCATAGCTCCACCCCTCTGCTGCTCACTCTGTCTCCAAAAGGGGACAAACAGACCCGAAATTTACAGCCCAGGCATAAATAACGGCGCAAGGAAGGGAGCAAAAGCGCTTGAAAGCAAACTGCTGCAACTGGCAAGTTTATGGCTGTTCCCTCTTTTGTCCAGGTTCAATTGCTGTTTTATTCGCTCTAAACGAGGCTATTAGGAGCTCCCTAAGACCAAGCGTGGATATCGCTGTGCCATTTTTTTTAAAGCGAAGTGTAACGCTTAATGTTGGTTAATTGAAGCGTTCAAAAAAAACGGGGCTGCTTTCCGCTTGCGGAACAGCTGCAATTAGCAACGGAAACCGATTTACAGAAACAAAACTGAAATGCACTTCGCTCGTTTTGCTCACCTTACAAATGTCCTCTAAACACTTAAATTTTTGTTGCTTTACACATTACAGAATGGGAAGTTTGTCTGCATTGCGACAGCAAAATATAACTGCTCTGGTCATATAAAGGGTCTGCTTAGTTTGGTGATGCAGCATGCTTAAGGGAAATAAATTAATCAAAATTATATTTGTCAAAACTTTCTACGCCGTTTCGCCAGTGTCATTAAAAAAAACCTGAAATCATGCAAATCATTGGCAGAGCAGCCACCAGCTTTTCCACTGCTCACCAGAAAGGAACGCGCTTCGTTTAATGTAATATACACACTGTGAGAATGCTTAATTTTATTAGCTTGCCACGCTCCGCACGTTTCTTTTATAGGTTAATATTGAATATTCTCAAAGTGCAAACTAATGCATTAGGTCTCTTCTTAAAGCGTTTAGCCAGATTTAAACACAATGCCCAAACAGAGCCATCATTCATCTGTCTCCCAGCACGTATCTCGTGGTGTGTGATCACCGGCTTGAAATTGAAAGCCTCGCTGGGACTTGTTATCCGCGCCTTCTGCTGCACTCCGTGGCAATTGGGGGGGCTTAATTCCTTCACGGGCTGCGCCTGTACCCTCTTGTACATTTACAGCCCCTTTTATAAAACATTTCACTTCCTCTTATTATAGTAGACAAATATCACTTTGTGTGTGCATGGCTACACGTGTAAAGTTTGTATGCATAGAGCTGTGGGGTAGCTGTGTGTGATCTTATGATGCAAATGTGGAACGCTAAAGGAAGTCGGCTTCTATCATTCCAGAATGACTGATAAAGGCAGAAATGCCAGCTCTTTCCACATTAATGTTTCTAATGTGTCTCTAATGAGCGCATGGTGCAGCAGTCTCATATGATTAACTGTTCTAATTTCATCTTTATCTAATTCGTACTTTATCTGTCAGGCTGATGCTCATCCCAGCAATTAAATCAACGGCTTTTGGGTCGCGGTGTAGAGCATTGCGATTCGAATTTGCTACACTGTGCCTGAAAATACAGTTAAATTGCCAAATGCCCTCACCAACAACATAGTTCGTACTTTTGAAATCACATTTACCGGAACACTCGACAGTTTGCAAACATCCCTGAGCTCCCAAAGAGATGCATCGGTAAGTTAGACATGACAATGCCCGTAGGTAGATGAGGGTCACGCCAAGGGGAGGGGGAGGGGGGTGGAGTGCGTGGCTGTTAACCCAATGTTTAGCCCCGCAGACAAACAGGGCGCCGCCAGACGGGACACCACCAAGCTAGCCGCGTTCACTTTGCCTGTAATCAGTGATGGCCACTTTGCACTGCTCCAATACTGCTAAATCAATGGGCGTCCCACACAGCACAACGCACTAGGCCCAGGCTGGGGCTCCCCAGGGAAGTGGGGGCGTCATTCCTCTTGGAGTCCCACTCCTGACGTTTATTGCCCACTGATTAGGCTGCAGGCAGTTCACATATCATACAGCTGGTAATTGTCAAATTAGTTGTTTCATTTTTCAGTGCGGCATCATTTGCCGTGTCGCTTCGTGAGAAGTATTGCCGTGAAATATTATTCTTAGCCGTGTTTAGGTGGCACGGCCTGACGGGGTTATTTGCATGCTACGATGTGTGCCTTGTGATGTAGCTGGGATTTGGAGCCAGGTGACACCAATCCGGCTGCTGGCACACGTGCATACTGTGAATGTTCTTCCCGTGAGGTTTCTCCATGTACGTACTCAGATTTATTCAGACACTGAATAAAAAAATGCTCAAAAGAGAATTGGCCAAACATCTCAAGCAAGATCCTCCTGAAAACGATCCGTGAGACTTTACGAAGATTTCCAGAATAAGTATAAAATATAGAAATTGATATATTTCAGTTAGTGTGAGGATGCATAGCATTAAATCAGCCCAAATTATACATAACCATTACATATACAGTACAGTATTTTAATGGAGGGATTGAGGACTGAAAAGACACTGGCACTCATCTTATAACTAAAAATGCATAAATGTTTTAAGCACTGCTTTAAAACGAGCGCCTGTAGCCAAGACATGCCAGCGTGTACCTGCGGGAGATGAGCTGGCAGGACCATTATTCTCTACGTGTGGAGACGAGCGTTACTCCAAAAGGGAACGCTCACCCCACCACCCCCGGTCCCCTTTGTGTATGAAACATTTATTGTTGGGCCGTTTTATTTGTTGCGTTGTTGCGTGACTTGGAGGCTGGGCACCTTCCCAGCTCTCATCACTAATTCATTGGGGGGGGGGGGGGCTTGAAAGTGCCGCGGTGAGCACAGGCAGCTAGCCACCAGCGAGCGAGTCACAGGATGGGACGCAGTGCGACTCGTGCTCAGCTCGTGGATAGAGCACCAGCCAATGATTAGCAGGCGTGTTCTAACCGTGCGCATGTTCAAGTCAAGTGTATTTTGTTTAACCAGGTGAGAACTCAACAGACCAAGATGAGTCTAATTTGGAAGAGTGACCTGGGTCAACAAAATTACAAAGGCAAAGCAAAACAAAGTCCAGCATACACGCGAGGTGTGCGTATATATGTGTGAAAGACTGCGTTTGATAAAGATTCACAGTGTCGTCGTTCTCATGCTAGCGGTGCTCATCCCACTCTTCATCCTCAGCCATGGGTAGAAATTCCACATTCTTACACTGGGCACCATTGCATCCGAAAATTTCCCTCAAAGTGGTGCTGAGTCGACCCCCCATCCAAGATTTGGGCTCACAACCTCAAGACATGTGGGTGATCTGCCACGGCAGAACACAGCAGCATTCGGTACTTTTTTATTGATTCATGACGATTGATAATTATCACGTAGTCCAATCTAGATTTGAAGCTTTCATGACTGCAGGGATCGATACTCTTTGGTTCTTTCGGTAAAGTCACGTAGGTAGAAAATAAAATAAATTAAATCACGACGTTTCGATTGCAACACAAGCAATTATCATCAGGTGGGAAAACTACAGCAAGAATTTGTTTTGCTGAAGTGGGAGAGAGATGCCGTGGTAAGAGGTTATATAGGTAAGAGAGGGGGGAGGGTGAAGGGAGGGAGATAGGGGGAGGGGAGCGTTATTTTACACCTACGTGACTTTACCAAAATAACCAAAGAGTATCACGTAGTCCAGTTTGTACTTTTCTTAATTTGCAAGTGAGGGAAATGAAGGTTGTACCTTGAGTGCTGGTAGACTTATTAACCAAAGCACACGGACCCGGGTGCGAAATCACATTAAGCTGATTAAATGAGGTGCATGCTCTCAGAAACTTATGTTCTTAGAAAATGTAATTTAAATAACAAGGTTAAATATTTAAGCAAAGAGATTAATCGTTTGTTGCTGACTCATTATGCACAAACAAAATGCACTCAAATACTGTTGAGCAATCGTCATCATATACGCATTGTTGTTTAAAAGGGATCTGCCTATGGCAATTTTAAAATACACTGTAAATTGTATTCATTTAGGTAGAACGTATGAATACAACATATCTCTGCAATTATCACGTGCTTGTGCGTTGGATGCTATGTTATTACGGCATGGTAGTGATTAATTAATGTATCTCCCCTGTAGTGATAGCTTACGACTTGTTACTTAATGTGGGGAAAAAAACATACTTAACCCACCATGAATTATAAATCAGACATTTGTTCCACACTGTGCTGCAGAGATTTGTCTCCGTTGAGGATAAACAAAAGCACTTTTCGGCCCAAGTTTTATGTCTAAAATTTCACAAACTTGAGTAGGCGTTCAATTGCAGGTCTGCAGGCGATTTCAGCAATATCAATATAATTAATTGACCGAGAATATTTTTCAGACTTTTTTCACGACATTTCTCCTTGGAATATTTGACCACCACCTTCAGGATTTCCACTTTTGACCAGAGCGAACCAAACAACCCTTACGAGAGGATAACTGTGACGGTGATGTGGCCCAGCAATAGTGCAGTTTGCATCCACCGGCCACTCTGATTAATACCGAGGGCGAAACAAACCGTAATAATACGCGCCGTTTGCTTTATAAGTACATGTTACTCTGAGATCACTCGCAAGATTAGGCCATTGTGTGCCGGCGTCAGGGATTATACATAGCAATTATCGCCACCTACTGGCAGTCGAATGCCCCAGGCCACTCTTGCTAATTAGACTCGTGATCTCACGAAATAACCTCGGAATCTCACAACAACGACGGGTCAATAAAACTCACTGGCTAGCCGTACTGCCACCTATAGAAACCTGATAGTCGTGCGGGCACACGACAATGCACCTCCCCCTTCCTCCATCTCAACAACGATCCACTAACCCTAACCCTCCACGCGTCACGGAGGCACACACTCACTGCTGGGCGACGAGGAGGTGGTGCTGTAGCCCAGCGGTAGTGGCGGGGGCAGTGCCGCTGCTGCCGCCGGGTGCTGCGGATGCGACGGTGCCCTGTGGTGGGCCTGTTGCTGCTGCTGTTGCTGCTGCTGCTGCTGCTGGTGGTGGTGGTGGTAGTGGTGCCCGTTGAGCGGCGGCGCAAAGTTGCCCGGGAAACCAGAGCCGGCGCCGGGGAACAGGAAGGGGTACGGCACGGGTACTGGGTAGCCGCAGAGGGGACCGCCGGCGCCGGGGCTGGAGCACGAACCTCCGCCAACGGTGCCCTTGGCGCCAACTCCTCCAGCGCTGGCCATGCCCGAGGTCTGATCGCACGCACGTGGGGAGGGGGAGGGGGGTCCCCGCAGAGAGCCTCGTTTTAGTCGGGTCTGTCCGGGGTCAGTGACCCGCCAAAAATATTTTGACCACGTGGCACATGACATCTAGTAATTCGTGCTAAGGGGCTCTAGCTACTGGTCATGTACCACCTACTCCGGCCTACCAGCAACCTGGAGAATATTCCGTGAGAAATGAAGGCTTGGTTGAGTGTCCACAGCGATCCCTGCCGTAACCTGGGCAGGGTTAAGAAACGGCTGATATGTGAGCTGCCTGACCGCTGGTGGAGAATTGAGAGTCGAGGTGGGATAGAGATCTGTGCCTAAGCATTTCAGTGTGGGTTTGGTGCGAGTTTGTTCACTTTGGGGGTTGTCTGGTCACCGTGGCAATGAGCTACATTCATTTGTAACAGTTACGTTGATTTTCATCATATAAAATGAAGATGCAAACTCAATAGTAAAATTACACTGTGTAAAGTCAGAGTTAACGATGTCTCAAGATACTCTATATCCCAGTGACCACTCATGTACACATTGCTCTCGAGCTCTCGAGCGCTGCTGAAAGTCTCGCTATGAGATCTCTCTCACAGTTTAACAGACCAACTGGGGCTACATTTACACATTGGAGCCTATTTCATTTAAAACGCTTAATTCCACATTTCATGAGGCTACTTTCATTACCATCCTACCATATCAAATAGTAATGGTTATTTTAATATGTGGAGTAGTGCTGTATTGTGTCTTGTTTATACGTGGATTACTGTACTCTATGCCATGTGGTAAATAGAACGATGGCTCTTTTGTGACTGCCACGCGCGATATATAAAAGCTAGATGTTCCCCGCACTCAGAACGTTCATGAGTCACCTCCGTTTCAACATAATATTTTACGTGATTTGTATTTAGCCTGGAGCGTATTTGGATATAGTATTTGTGTGGTTGTGTAGATTAATGTATTAACCATGCACGTGTACAATATCTTGAAAGGAAATCAAAACATTTTTCTCAATAGGGTCACTTGCAATGTAGCGTACACTTGCTGAGGAGATTGGTGCATTAGGCTTCCGCACAGTTTTTTGGATTGAGAACTGTCCGTGTTGAAATGATGTGGCTCACCTCCACTTCGGAATAAATCCACAGTTCCCGCAACTGCTCTGCTGAGGGTGCACTTTCCAAATGCGATCAACTCCGTCTGCACATTCCGGCTCCGAGAAATCCCACGCTTGTTCGTTTGAGTTGCCAAGCCGAAGGGGGGAAATCGTGTTTATCTTTGCACAAGCTCTATCGATTATGCAGGCCAGATGCGAGTGAATCCTCTATTGCTTAAGGTTCCGCTTGCTGCACCACTTCCCCCGCACGCGTCAGTTCATTTGCCAGGGCATTTCATTCCATTTCGCATCGCAGTCCCAAGTTGACCTCCCCCAACCCTCTTGCCCTGCGAACACGACCCAGTTGCTCCGTCAGTCAGCTGGGTGGCGCAGGCGGCGGCGTCTGGGGCCGCTGGGCAGAGCGATGGAGCTGCCCGTGCTGCGTTGGAGCCCGGGTCGCCTGACCCCTGTAAAACGGCGGGTCGTGAGCTCCTGTCCCCCTCCTCAACGGTGCTCGCTCGCTGGGAAGGGGATCCCCCGCTGATTCCAAGCCGCTCTCTGCGACCTCCGACCCTTGCTGGGGTGCGCAGGCTCCCAGCCGCTCAATCACTCCGGGGTCCTAATGGCCCAGAGATAATAGGCAGGGTTAAGCGTGCTGTATCCGTGCCATAAATTATTAACCCCTTTGTGCGGCCTTTCACTGAAGCCTCCGTGCTGAGAAAAGGGACACACAAATAGAGAAAGCAAAAAAGATAAATTACCCTTTGGGCAAAAGAGCTGGAAACGTTAACGATCTGAATTAAAAATAATGCACAGTTTACTAACGCATCAACAAATCACGTCTTTGGCTTGGGGTTTAATTCAGCCCATACATCAAGTAACGCTGTGGCTACCTCGACAGTTTCAACAATAACAGACGCGCGTTTGCTCGTTTCACTCTTTGCTTCGAGCAAAGCCATGGGAGGGACCTTCCCAAACGTGTGAATTGAGAGTGTATACTGCCCTGCATCGCTCCAGGAGCAAGTTAATTCCTACTGTGGTTATCTTAGCACCATCGATACGCACACAGCACCTCAGCAATGCAGTGCTAATAAGCACTCAATATTTTAGTAACCAGACCAAGATTTGTTTTCCGAATCGATGGCCAAATTAATTTCAATTTTCACTTCTAATTTGAGCGGCAATGATTTTCCCTGCTACCTTTTAATTTATGAACTTGTACAGATCGATGCTCCCAAACACGCGCGCTCTATCGGATCAATCTGTAATCACACAGCAGGCTAGTTACAAGCACATAACTCGTGCTGCTCGATACGCCTTACGCCGTCGCACCCCGGGGCGCATCAGCGATTCCACCGATGGCTTCAAGTGAAGAGTCGCAACGCGATGTGCTTCCTTCAAATGTCCATCAACTAAGGGGAGCGCATAACCCGTTGCCTTCCGTTTGACGTCCAGAAATGTGAGTTGTAAGCGTTTGGTAATGAGCCTCTTCCCCCCCCCCCCCTTTACAGACAGGAAAGATCGTTGTAATTTGAGCTCAGGGAAGTTTGACCCTGGGAAAAAACAAAACATAACAATTCAACTAAGACGCATATTTTTCAGGCTGATGATCTCAACGGCATTGAAAAAAGAACACGTGCGAGAGCACGTCATTAAAACATTGCACTTTCTGTCCCCTTAAACTGATTAAGGATGCATAGCACAATCCTAACACATTTGGCTAAGTTAATTTTCAGCAAAGAAAGAAATCAGAGGCGTTAAATTTTTTCACAAGTTCAGCTTTGTAGATTAGAAGTTGTCTGTTTCACCATTAGCACCTGCACGCTCAAATCCCAGAGCGAAGCGATGGCCTTGGTAAAAGGATAGCATAGGATGAACATAGTTTCACGAAGTGATTAGGGGTGGCTTCCTCTGCATGTGCACGACACAGATTGTAAGCACATATGCTCGCCGAGCCGTGCTAATCCTTCCTGGTCCTTGCCAACTCCATCGCAGGTCTGTCCGCCTGGCACCACCACCAGTAAGCACTCTCCATCATCTCTCTCACCCATTTTACGCCCGTGCCCTCCTGGCGCGGCAGTTGAAACAATGGGACGTTTTTTTTTATAAACATCCCCCCCCTCTCCGTCTATGTTCACCCAACAATCGATCGACAGGTCGTGTGAGCTGGGGTAAAGTGTGGGAACTCCCACCTCTATCAAGACGTCTCCCCAGTTTTAGGCGAACAGGCCAAATACCCCAATCAGAGGGGATCTCCTGAGCTCCCCGTAGTGGAGAGGTCGTGCTGCAAGAAATTGCACGGCTTCACCTTCATCCTTTACGCGTTGACTTTTGTTTGCACCGTACGTAGCCAATTGCGCCAATCGGAGGTGAGGGAACTAATTGGAGATTTTACATGATGGTGAAAGAGCATCGATCACCGCAGCGTCAGGTTTAATGAACCATTGCATTCGTAGCCTGCGTTTGATGCTGCCCTCTTTATCCAGCAAAGGACTCTCCCCTCGTGGTCTTCACCAAAAGCCCACGAGGAGCACTGGCGAGCGAGTAGAGGAGGCTCAGAAGGTGCTTTGAGCGTGTGAGTCACATGATCAGGAGTGTCCAATCAGCATTGTCTCTAAAGCCCTGTGGGACTCTTACTAATGGGTTAGTGACTTTTCATTTGATCCCGGGACACAACGTAAATGGCCCTGAACCCCAACAGCAGCGGGTCACAGATACGTTGGGTCATTTAAATTAACAAGATCGTAAACACATCTTAGTTGTTATTACATTTAACTCCTCAATTCAAAAGAAGAAAATTGGTGCAGAAGAAATCAATGAACGCAGGGTTGTCAAGAGGAGCATTGGAAGATGATTAATCTGCAGAGCGCAGTGGCTCCTCCCAGCACACGTAAAACTCAACTGCACATAACGCAACACTCATTCCCACTGGTTCACATACAGCGCATGGCCAGGTTGTGTGTAGTTTTGCAAATTTAACAGCCCTGTTTTATGGACTTGAAAACGTTAACACCGGCTCACTACCATTTGTGCAAGCGATTGTTTGCCAGAGGTGTGAACAGACTCCAGAAATGTGGGGGGGGGGGGGGAGCTTCGATCTTGGCCTGGAGGTCAGTGGCGGTGCTACGCCGAAGCAAACTAAGCAGAGCGTATGGCCCCAAATAGCTCAAGGGGGCCCCAATTTATTTTTAAAAAGAGAGTATCAGCTCAAATTTTTTATTCTAATAAACATTACACAAATCTGATTGACGTTCAAAGTGAATTACGGTTGTGGCTCTAATGGCTGTCTTGTCTGCAGCTCTGTTCACTCATCTCACTACATATGTTGTCCCTCGTCTACATCATTCTGATTGCACTAGGCGTCTCATCTGCAACTCTCTTCTCTCATCTCTATTATTTCTCCATAATTGATCTCATCCTGATACATCACTATCGCTTGTCAATACCTATTTTTGCCATCTCACTGGGAGTTTCTAAATTAGAAGGATAGAGACATTGAGGGAGGGTGGGGGCGACAAAAAACAATTTCTGCTTCGGCCCCCAATGGGCTAACACCTCGACGGCTGACAATGCCCTGCTCACAAAGCGAGCGTGTTTCACAGTTTTATGACACAGCCTGGGATGTGCCGCTCGCTTGCTCTGGTAAAGGCACGTCTTGAATTGTCTGCATGTACGACTCTGGGTGAGCGGCGGCAAGGGGGGTGGCGGTGGTGGCGGTGGTGGCGGTGATATCTTTGTGTGTTCAGAGCTTTCACTGAATACCGCCGATGCCCCTGCAGTCAAGCACGTTGTGCTGTATGTCGCAAACACACACTGGATGCGTTCGTCTCGTTTCAGTGTAAAGTACAGCGAGCCCCGCAGTGCTCTGGAGTCCAGAGAACACTTGGCACGTATGTATCCAGGCACAGCCCAGGGCAGTGTGTGTGCCCGCGTTATTGGATAGTATTGTAGTGGTTCGTTCATTGCGTTGATACCCCAGTAACCTGGGCTTGATGTCTGACCGTGCATATGAGTGGAAATGGGAATCTGAAACTCACCTGGACCTCCCTTAGGTAGACTACACCTTACATAAGTGCACGACACGGTGCGTGAATGTAAAACAAAATGTGGAGACAAATGCAGCCAGGCTTGGTGTGATGGCCACACCACCCATTTGTGGGCCATGCCAGCCTTTAATGTGTGCTTGCTAACATTCCCTGCCCTGGCTGTCGACATAGCCAACAAGGATGTGTATTGCTTGAAATGTATTTGCACGGTATAGATTGATGTCGATTTTAAAGAAAGAAAATTGCCTTATTTCGAAGTTATAAAGTGAGGGCAAACACATTCCTGCGGAGGGAGCTGGTAGGAACGTTGGGTTGCTCGGTCAATGGCCAGGGTCAACGGCGGCGTGGTGTATTCCGCAAATATGCCCGACTGTGAGGGCGGGCACAAGCCGGCGTGAGTAGGTTAAACATTGAGTTTTATAAGAGCACCACGGGGTGACCAGCCCCTCCCCACCCAGCCCCCACCCAGCCCCACCCCCACCCAGCCCCTCCCCACCCTCCCCACCCAGCCCCTCCCCACCCTCCCCTCCCCACCCAGCCCC
>CM025610.2:14182933-14224010 GCA_014621495.2 Entosphenus tridentatus | reverse complement strand
CCCCACCCAGCCCCTCCCCACCCTCCCCTCCCCACCCAGCCCCTCCCACCCCACCCAGCCCCTCCCTGCACGACGGACGGACACAATAATCCCCTGTGGACTGGTGTAACCAGGAGGTTCCTACAAGTATAAGCAACAGCTTGTGCATGCATCACTCAGGGGCCCCCGCAGTCCCGGGAGCCCCCCTACAGTAGCAGGTTCCCTCATGAGGGGGGGGGGAGTGGGAGAGTGTTCTTCCCTGCCTACTTTCTCGGCCACGTTTGCTCCGGTTAATTTTAGTCGGGAGCCATAACTTGCAAAACCCGTGTACTCGTGGGACTGGCAGTGTGCCCAAAAAGACTGCGCCACTAATAAAAAAAAATGTTCCGTCCTCTCTGACAGCCTACACACAGCCTGGCCGATTCAAAACGCACATAAAAGTGAGCGATCAGTCGGAACAGGTTTGGTCGAGTTCTGCATGGATTGGTGAAGAAAGCCACTGCCGTGGCTGAATTCTGCTGTTTTAATGTCAGCCCTCCCATTCAGTGTCAGACAGCCGCTTTGCATGAGTCCCACAGTTGGAATGCTTACAGGCACGGCAACATTTTTAACCGGCTCTGTCCGGATTCGTGACCCTGACAATATATCTGCACCTCAGACACCATAACTGAGCATCTTAATTGAGCATAATGGTAGAGTGCAGGGCGTGTAGCCGTGCGTCAGTTTATCAATTACATCCAAGTGATACGCTCATGGTACATGCATGGAATCTGTGAGAATTCAAGATTTTTAATTCATGCAAATTATATATGCATGATTTGCAGGTTAGAAAACTGAAATGAGTAATTAAAAGCAACGTACCAGAGTGACTAAAGACGAAAGTTAGACGTTTAAAAAAACCGAAAGTTGAATAAAAACCGAACAGTGTGCAAAGAAGCATGCAGGGAGATATGCTTGGATATATAGGTCGATCATAACTTCA
Source organism: Entosphenus tridentatus (assembly GCA_014621495.2). NCBI lineage: Eukaryota > Metazoa > Chordata > Hyperoartia > Petromyzontiformes > Petromyzontidae > Entosphenus > Entosphenus tridentatus. The sequence continues at coordinate 14,223,049 of CM025610.2, read as the reverse complement.
CCTAAACTTTGCTCAGCATTATTGCACCTTATTTCCACCAATGTAAGATCTGCAATAAGCATCATAAACCAAACCCTGCCTACTATCCCAGCAGAGGGTAACCCGTCTCTTTAGGGGACGCACTTAAACCAACAGTGGCATTAGAAATAAATTGTGGAGCTGGACTTTTACCTTCAGCTTTTACCTCTAATAAGAACTCCATTGGCGGTAATGATCACTGTGCTGTATTCATTCCTAAATAGGGTCTCATATATAAAGATAGCATATGAAAGTACATTGAAACATGAACTGCGTGAATTACTAAACGAATTTTTTTAAAAATACATCTCAATATTGAAACATTTTTTTCTTTTTATCGAGAACTATATTCGTGCGTGATCACATATTTGAAAACTTTCCGTTAGTTTTTATGATTATTTGATTTATATTGTTCATAGGCTTGAGCTTTTATTCAAGATATGTTGATGTAGTTTATTCATATTGAGTGCATCGTAACATGTAAATAATCCAGAGATCGTCAGTTCGCCACAGTGGTGAGATGTTAACTACCTCACCTGGTAAACAGGACATGGATCCCGACTCTGACGCCTGTATATTTTTAGTTTGCATGTTCTCTCTCCCTGTCGTCGCATGGATTTTTCTCCAGATCCTCTGGTTTTTCCCTCCACATGCAATATATTTCCGAATGATAAACCATTTAGTTGAGCTATTATTTGTGGCCAGGTCGCTCCTGAAAAATAGTTCTAAAGCTCAGTAGGTTTTATTTATATTTCCCAGCGCAGCAGTTGAACCCATGGTGCAAATTTTCGTAAATCCGCCTCCCACCCTGTCCACCCAGAGGTATAAATGAATACTCCACGGCTAGTTTATCGGCAGGTGGCGTGTGGTGGGGTAAAGTATCGGTACTTCCACCACTTCCAAGTCGTCTCGCCAGTGTGGAAGAGTAGGCCAAATACCCTCGAGATGGGCTTTCTAACGCTCTCCCTATAGTGGAGGTCCTTCTGCCAACAGTGGCGTGAGGAAACAATCGCAGGGCTGCACCTTTACCTTTTTCTTGCTATCCTAATGGTTCGCAGGCACATGCACGTAGACGCATTCGAGACAAGTCTTGCAAATGTCATTCGTGTAAAGTCCAGTGGTAGTGTGGGTGTGAAAAGCCCGCGCCTTCCCGCTGATATTCTAACGTAGTCTTGTGCATCAAGCCCATGGTGACGGGTCATGTACCGCATTTGAAAGGGAATCCAAGCTGCTAACGGCAGATAACATCCGGTGAGGATTATTCTGGTTCAAGTGAACATGATTGGTTGCGATGATAGCACACAGACAGAGAACATATCCTGCTTACCTAACTCCCTTTTCGCTGCCTACTACCAGCCATCCCGAAACCGTGTTCCCGTTAGCACGTGTCCGTTCTTTTCCTGTTTCCTGACAAAACTTCCCATCCATGATTTGTTCAACCATCGCCCTGCAGGTCACAACCACTTCTCGTTTTTCTTTTTTTCCTTCGCACTGCTCCACTTCGGAATTCCCTCGCATCGTTTCGCTTCCTAAGTTGCTCATAATCTTGGTCAATTCAATAAACGTACAGGTAGTCCCCGACTTACGAGGGAGATGCGTTACAACGACCCCATCGTAAGTCGAAAATATCGTAAGTCGAAAATGGCCTAGCCTACCCAGGAGTCTTAAAGAATGGTGGTAATTTAGCAAAACAGAGCAATTTACAGTACAGTACTGTATACACTATATGCGTACAGTACATCCCGGCAGCGTCCCAACGTACAGTATCGTACCTCGTACGCTGCTGCGTTTGCCTGCCGCGCGAAATGTTAAATATTGTACAATTTTGTCGTATCGCTATCGCCATCGTAAGATCGAAATGTCGTAAGTCGGAGCGTCGTAAGTCGGGGACTACCTGTATTCCCTTATGCGTTAAAGTGTGCTGTTTGTTGCTAGCCACTTGGCATTTTGGCCCTTTGTGCCTGTGCTAAGTAACGGTGATAAAACAAAACCATTCCCATGAACAATTTCGCTACTTGATGCCCTGGCGTGGAGCTTACATTATCAGTGTCTGTTTAAAACTTTTCAGCAGCATCCCGTTATTCAGGTGCCTTGAACTGGAGCGGGAACGATCTTAACTACAACTTAATGATGTTACATCACCAGGCCACTTCAATTTAGCCTGGATGAGCCACATTATTGTGCAACATACGAGTGCATTTGGAAAGTAGTGGAATTCTGTTTGGAAAAGTTCTAGAAGACATGGCGCCCTTTGTCTCATCACGTAATTACGCGCATTAAAGGCCCCGTTAGACTGCACGCGGCGAAGGCAGCATTCGTGTGCGTGACTCAAAAACCATTCCGTTGATCGTCAGAGTTGCATTCTGTGCGATCACGTATAAAAGTGCTTATAATTTAATTATGCCGAGGCAGATATCCAGGGTTTAGCGCGAGTGTGCACGTTGTGTGTCGAAACGTGTGCACGTTGAAACACTATGTATGTATGCTACTCTTTGGTTCTTTCGGTAAAGTCAGGTAGAAAGAAAATACATTAAATAATACGTGGCTTTACTGAAATAACCAAAGAGTAATTCCTGCAGTCACGAAAGCTCCAAATCAACTCTGTATGTTCATAATAGAGGTGTTTTTGGGTTAGATCGCGTTCTAACCCCCCCCAAAAAAAAAAATACATGGATGATATTGGTCGCGAAAGCCTACGTTTTAAACTCTCTATGTTCCGCATTCCGAAGTTCGGTGGAAGAAAGGCTCATTTAATTTTCATGACATATCCATGTAAATTGCTCTCATAAAATGCTTCCACATTTTGTGTTTAAAAAACACACGCTCGCTTTTATTGCATCAGCAATAACATTCTGTCGGGAACCGCGAAAGAAACATTTCATTGCACTTTTATGAAATATTTAGAGGATTCAATTATTTTTTAATAACTCTGCATTCTGCGGCCTTGGTCACAGCAGCGGCATTCCATCGACCGGTGTCACGAATCGCTCACATTTTACATTTTTCAAAAAAACAATTCCTGTTGCACGGTGCCCACGTCCTCGCGCTCGTCTCTCGTGCCGTCATTTATCATGCAAAGGTCATCGCCGCGCGTTCAGGAGAGAGGAGAGCCCACTTTGTCATGGAGAACCTAACCACGGCAGCTCTTCTTCACATCAGTCACCTCCACATCACTCGCAGCTAAAGAACTCGGCCCTTGAAGAAACGCACAATCTCTCTCAGTCTCTCTCTGCAAAGCCACCTCGCCAGCACCCCCCCCCCCCCCCCCACGTACCTTTCCCCCAGTGAGATCGTCAGCAAGGGCTTCCCCTGTTCCCCCGGTCTCTTCCCCGATTCCCTGTACGCGCTGATCCCCAGGAGGGTGGCGACCCGACCCGGCCCACGACCCATCCGCCTCTAGCAACCGTGAGCGTACGCAGAGGCATGGGACTCGTGAGCGCGGATCATGGCGCTGATTGCACTTGACGTGGCTGCTTACGGCGGAACGGAGGCGCCGGGTGGTGGGGTGGAACCACGGAGCCGGTGGGCGGGAGTCGGGCGGGGGTGGCGGCTGCTGCTGCTGCATCATTGGAGCGCGCGCGCGCGCGCGCGCGCTCCAGCCAAGGGTTTAGCTTGGCTGCCGAATTCACTTTGGTGTCTGAAGATAGTGTGAGGTGCCTCTCGGATATCCGGCACGGGTTGCGGTGCCGTGCGCATCCTTTCACTGAGCGCCGCTGCGACACTCGTGGGTTACCGCGATTTGAAAATACCCCGCAAAGAGAATGATGACCGGATTGCAAAGATATCAAATGAGCGCGAGCGTTGAAGTGAGAAGGTTCAGCGTTCACACGTCACTGCTTGCTGCAATTTCCCTCTGCTGTCCCAGCGTCGGTAAGCACGGTGATTTAAGGAGGCCTGATGACTGCAGTAATGTTTGCCCAGGAGGGCAGTTTCCCTGACACCCTGTTCTCTTGCATGCCTCTAATTGGCCAGGAAGACCTCTTCCCCCACAACGGTAGCCAGCAATAACCACTGCCCAATGTTAACGGTAAGAAGCAAGTACAGTTTTTCTTTTTTAACACAACCATGTCCAAGCGTGAGCATTATCTTCATGTGTAGCATTGGACATGAGCCCTTCTTGGAGCAACCACTTGGTGGATGGAGTTTCATTCATGGAAGATTGGCACATTTAAATGCTTAAGTACCACTAACTCCCAATCCAGAAGTTGTAATTTCAGGAATATACCATTTTTATTATTATCAATTTAAATGTCATTTCTGGCATCTCTCAGATTGCTTTTCACATGTCTGAGTTTTACTCAGTTTGGGAATTAATTCGCCCCAACACATTATAACGAAAATACTTCTTAAAACACATTGCAACCAATTATTTTCACCACACCGAGCAGATTAGCACAACTTGTTACAATCACCGCGGAATAAGCAGCGGGGGGGGTGGGGGGTAACGTACCTGGGCCGTCACTCGAACCGGGCGGCAGCACGCGAAATCAGCCCGGAATGTACCCCCCGGTGCCCCGAACGACGCCACTCGATGCAGGCGGAACCCTCGTGCGCAGACGCCGGCGAGTCAGCTAGTCCCGCAGGGTCGTGCACGCTCGTCACACCTCACGTAGCCGGCGCTCACGCCAGGGCAGCCGCGTCCTTCGCTGCTGTCGGGAAGTCGTTTTGGATTTTTGCCACAGTAGGAACACCCTCCCCACGACCACCACCACCCCCCCACTCCCCGCCACCATTCCGTCACTGCCAGTGCCCGTGTGACTCTGCTTGTCAGGTAAAGGCTCTGATAAATGTTTCTTGGTTTGACGACACCGCTGCCCCCCCCCCCACCCCCTTTCTCTCCGCGACCCACCTCGCTCTCTGATGAATAGGCAGCCGAGGCACCCGGACGTCCACACCCACTCGCAGTCACGCTCGCCGACAACCAGGGACCACCGGCACGGTCTTCAACTCGCTTCTCGTTTCGGTGCGGCAGGCATGTTTTGGCAGAGATGCACTTTCGCATGGAGGTTTGATGGCGAGACGTCACGGTAATGACAGCGTGCCATTTTTACTGGAGTATAAAGCTCCCCGTAAAAAAAAACGGTGGCTTTTCCTGGCTCACGGCATGTGCTTAAACATGCAACGCCAGTTTATGCTTTTACACTGCCGTGTCTGTATATAGAGCTTACAAAATAAAATACAAATGTGTGCACAACAGCTATGCCCATGAGGTTGTCGCATTGAAACATCAAACAATGGCGGTTCCAGAGCTGAGTTCTTCTCCAATTCACGTAACCACGGGAAAATTAATTTAATAAACCCAACGCCACGTCCTGGCGTGCAGGTCTGTGCAGGCAATGGGCATCATCACCTTCCCGGACGATGACGGATGCGAAAACATTCCAGGTCACGTAGAAGCGCAGAGAAAATCTTCACACAAACACGAGGATAATACTCAAAATTCCACACTGACAGGTCCACAAACCCTCCTGCTCTATCGCCATCTGCTGGCCACCTTGCAGTATCAGTGGGTTTAAGAATTTCACGAATTTACCTGATGCACCAACCCTTGTACTCCAAAATGCCAGATTACAGAAGTGTGGCACCACACCCGGCGAACTTTATAGGCCTCAACAAATAACTCCTTAACAATTAATAAATTAGCTTAATTTAATAAGGGTGACCTAATGAAACAGTTCTAGATTTGAAGTTTTCGTGACTGCAAGGATCCATACTCTTTGTTTTTTTTTGTAAAGTCACGTAGGTGAAATAAAAAAATAAAAATGAAAACAAGTAAATTAAATCACTTTAATCAATTTAGTTGTTTTCATTTTTATTTTAAATTCCACCCACGTGACTTTACCGAATAAAACAAAGAATGAAACAGTTCTATAACTAAGACCCGAATGGTTAAACAGCTCGTGCAGTCCTTTCGTGTTGTGTTGTGACAGCGAGCCGGTTCCACGCCTATTTAACCAACACTCCACTTTGGGAAGCCATCCGTCACGTCCCCGACACCGCCTCGTCCCTTCTCCCCGCTGGGATTGAATACTTCAGCAGCATTTTAATTACATTACCGTATTACAACGTCAATAATAGGGAAACGCATTAAAGGAAGTCAGATCCTAATTTGCAAAAGCGAGTTTCACCTCGCTCTTGAGTGCCGGTGACAGTAAATGAATGACCTGTCTGGTTAAAGGAGCAGCTGTTGATGCATTGGCCCTGGCAGATCTTAGTTCTATTACGCGGGGCTTGTATAAATCACCCGTGTAATCATGCTCCACCAGTTGTACTCTACATATTTTTTTTTATATTAACTATTCGTCTTTGAGTGCAACCCATGCCACAGCGGCTGTGCATATTCATAAATCGTGAGCTCAATTAGCTGGTGGTGCGACATTCATTTACTACGTTTGATTTTGCCTGAAGCATCCCTTGACAGGTAATGGGCAGTGTTTATGTGGTGAAAGTCATTTATGAAACTCCATCAAGAACTAAGACCATTCTCGTAATGCCCACGGAGTGTTGTGTGTGGAATGAACCACCGTGAACAACGATAAAGTGCGTCAATTATTTTTAACAAAGCTGACCGAAGTGCAGTTCGTAAAAGCCATTTTTAAACGAAGCAGCATGAATTTTATTCGCCTAAGAAAATGCAAACACTGTTTGTTAAGCAACACCGACACATTGCAAATATAGCGTTGAAAAATACGACGGTACTGTACGCTTCAGTTTGATTTATTGAGCCACTAAGGAGCACACAACGGCCATTGGATCTGTCGGAAATAATACTCGAGCAGCAAGATGGATGGGAATTATTCTCACGCCATCAGCTGCAGGAAATTACAGGTAGGAGTGGAGTGAGTGGCTGGTTGAGGCCAGGTGCTTAGCCAGGACCTGTAATCGGCTGCCTGTGTTGCTGCTGCTGTCCCTGAAGTCACCTGACTACCCTTGAACCTCCTCCGAGTCCTGGGCGTGACGCTTGCACCCGCATTCTGCCTCACCCGCCATCTCACATTATTCGAAATTTAAATGTCCATGCTTTGTGGGTTTAGCGGCCATGGCTCCATAATTGTATCACATTACATCCTGCACTTTGGAGGAGTAGTTTGTGTATCACCTTGAAGAGCGCTGAGGTGAGATCCTGCCTCGTCTATCTGGATTTTTGAGTGGTATCTCTTAAAGTGCCTGGATTTATTCTCGGTAGTCCAGTTTCCACATCACACATACAAAGTCGGTAACGAATCAGCAAAACATCCCAAGCAGGGGCTTCCTAAAAAGTATCATGGGACTCAGAGAAGATTTCCAGGTTATAGATTGTTATATATTTATCAAAATACAGCATAGACAGTACATATTTCCACGCAAATTATTTCTGCATTCATATATGAAAAACAGACGTTATTGTGTATCCTTCTAAGTATTGACTATCGGCGTCCCTTGGACTGATGGCACATCATCTCCATTCTCTCTCACCTGGATGATAAGGTTTGATAGAATTGTGCACACACGTATATCACTTGCGTTTCAAGGAATGTTGTGGGTACATTTTGACATTTAATTTGTTTTCTATTCTGAAAACGAAGAGCTCGCAAGAACGAAAGGTGGTGATGGTGATCTATCACATTTTTGACTTAAAGCTTTCGTGACTGCAGGAATTCATATTCTTGGGTCATTCGGTAAAGTCACGTAGATGGTTGAAAGAAAATAACAAAAAACGACGACGCTTCGATCGCAACACAAGCGATCGTCATCAGGAGGAAAGAACTCTTTACTCCTGATGACGATCGCTTGTGTTGTGAAATATAGCTATATTTCTTCCTGCCTCAGCAGTCCGCCTGCTGTATTTTTTTCACCTGAAGACGATTGCTTGTGTTGCGATCTAAACGTTTCGTGATTTTATTTTATTTATTCTTTTTCTATCTACGTGACTTTACCGAAAGACCCAAAGAGTATGAATTCCTGCAGTCACGAAAGCTTTAAGTCAAAATTTATCATCTCAATGTTGTGCCAACAGTTGGTCCAAAGGTTCCATCCACATACCAACGTAGGCCCAGCGTCGCATGTTTACTGGGGAAATAAATTAATCACGTCACATCCGAATAATGCAGTTTTGATTATTTTAAGTAGATAAAAGACAAACATTAAAACAGCAACGAAGCTGAGTATGCGAACACTGAATGCATGAAAGAAAAAAACACAAGTGATGAATTATTCTGATTGTTGGCAATTCCTGAATGTCGTGTATCATTTTCCAAAACCTGAGTGTAAGGAACATTTTTGAATAGACACGGGGAATGAATTTTAGGCTCAGCTGCACTCCTCGTATTGCCATGAAATTAAGGCATAAATCATATTCGTTTGTGTCCACAGTTGCACTCAATTACGAAACACAAGAAAGCAAAACAAACGGTGCGGAGGGAAAATGTGAGGGGAGGGTGATAGGGGCGGGTTCCAGACTCCAAACAAAGGCAGCTTCGGGAGGAAATGACCGCAGTGGCAGCCGCGCTTCACCCGCCAGTCAAGACAGCGCGAGCAAAGGTCCAGGCTACCTCCGGCTAATGTCAGCAAATCGCTAGCACGTGTGACCCAGAGAGGCGAGGCACGCGCGCACAAACATCACAGCCGCGGCCCCGTGGTCACGGCCCCTTGCCAATTACAGCGGAGAGTCACCTCCGCCCGCCGGAACGGTTCGCTGTGTAAACTAGCGCGCATTTCTTTTTCGTTTTATTTCCCAACGTTTGCTAATTACTGTAACCAACGTTGTGCCGTCGGCCGTGGTGGTGGTGGTAGAGGCCGATGGTGGCTTTGGTGCACGCGCGCGCGTGTGTGCGTTACTGTAATTCTTCTAAAAAAAATTATATCCTACGATAGCCATGCGTTTTGGTCGGAAAACAAATAGCTTAAATTTTAATGGCTGGCTGGTAAATTATGTTTTGCTGTTTGGCAGTGTTTATATGAATGGAATGGCCCTAAATCGCTCCAGATGTGGAGGGTGCCACAGGTTAATACTCCTCATTATGTGACTTGCTTGAGAGTGATTCACTGCAAAATGTAACGTGCAGAAAAAATACAAATAAAACCGTCGTGTTTTCTCTTCTTTTTGCACCCTGCATTATATTAAGCCCATGAAGATGCACACTTGTGCACGTGCGTGCAATAGGTGAAACTGCATGCGGCGTAATGCATTACAAACACAGATATCCAGCCAAGAGCATAAAGTGTGTGTGTGGGATATTGTGGGGAGCGGTAGTGTAGCTGTTAGCGGGCTGCGCTACGAACCTGGTAACCCGGGTTCGATTCCCGCTCACGGCCAACACCGGTGATGATTATTTGAACTCGCCCTGGGTCTCCCCTGGGTTGATTCAGCCTCAAATAAGTACCTGGTGCGATGTGTAAACATTACCACGAGGGAGACAAAGGCGGCCGGGCGTGGTGTTGGCCACCTACCTCCTCGTGTACCGTGCCAGTCTTCACAGGTGCTCGCTAACAGCACCTTCTACAACGGTATATTACAGGCTATACAGGCTATACAGGCTATACAGGCTATACAGGCTATACAGGCTATACAGGCTATACAGGCTATACAGGCTATACAGGCTATACAGGCTATACAGGGGATCTTTGCCTTTTTATATTGTTAGGATGCGACTACAGCCCCAGTGTTCCTGGCTTTGCACAATATCAGTTGCACTTGGAATCTGGGCCTGGCCTGGGCTTCTCCTAGGTCAGCTCAGCTTTAAATAAGGATGTTGTGCACAGTCTCAAGCCAAATAGGTGCTCGCTAACAGTACTTGACTCTAAAGTCGACCAGGTTAAATGTTTGTCTTTTATACGCGAAACTGCCGAGTTTCTGCTGTTGGGGAGGTTTTAATAACGTAATTTGTTACCTCATAAATTATGTTGACAATTAGGTCATGCATGACTGTATATCAGTTACACTGTGCTAATTGAATATTTAAACAATTACCAACAATCATAAGTAGCTGTAAACAGATGGCAGCTCGGTACGTGAGTCATTGTAAGAGATTATTGCACCGAACAGACTCTCCGTGTCTTGATAACAGTAACACGGAGACGGTAATGCATTACATCCCACAAAGTAGTCGCTCCTATATCCATTCTGCATGCAGTAATGTATGTTCATAGATATCTCAGAAAATACACCTTCAGCCAATGGAGTCGAAAGAGAGTCCACGTTTTTGCCATGCAGGTTTCCCCCAGAGTAAAGTTACGTACGTGCTCAGTCATTTTAAACACTACCGTCCAACCAGAACGAGCTTGGGCAGGACAAGTCGCGAGCAGGGATGATGGTCGATGGCCAAGAAAAATGAGGCAGCGGCAGCCAAGGAGTGGAACGCCTTTACCGAGGAGATGGAGCAACCACATGAGCTCGTGTGCAGGCGCTATGTGGATTGTTACATTGCAGAAGCATGAGATATGGTGGCGGCTTAGGGGAGGCCTTCATTCAGCAGTAGATTGACTATGGCTGCTGATGATGATGCTAGTGACACGTGTGTGTCATGTCCACTCTTGATTCAAGCAAGGAAACCAACGCTTTCCCGTGTGCTCGTCACTTCGCAGGGTGGTAGAGGCCATGAGCATCGTACGGGCTATCGTACGACTCGTCCGGTGGTGCCGCCGCCGTGTTCCACGCAACGTTAAGCGGACGACTCTCCTCCTCGTCCGGTCCTCCTCCTGCAGTCATTAAACGCGTGTAGTTTATCCAAACTGGTGTGAAGGTGCCACCTGCGTAGGGAGAAACGTGCGACACGTGGACAATTATCAGGTGCCTCGGTGTTTCACACTCCAGTGACGAGGTCGTGATAGCGACAAAGCAGAGGTGCAGGACGGGCGATCTCAACGGAGATTCGCCACTACTCACGAAAACTGATCGCTCTTTCCGGTGCAAAAACAATACCGAGTCGTGGGTGGCAATGTTGGCGAGATGATTGTGAAAACTGCGCGAGGCTGTATTTGCACATCTAATGACTTATTCCATTTGCACTCTGTGGTGTATTATTGCTGTACGGTCCGCTGTAAACAAAAAAGCAGTGATTAAAATCTGGGCCAAGAAAATGCCCGTGAATGGTAGTCGAGAGTATAATTCTGCGGTCACTGACCTTGTTTTTTTTTCAAAGGGATGTGCATTTGTCTGTCTGTGGTGTCCAACCACCTGTGCAGAAAAGTTTAATCGGTAAATCAATTTCAATATCGGTAAATCAACTCTAACAGAGCAAAAATTGGAAGTGCCACTTTCGTTAACAAATAACAGGAGCTGAATGTCCTGTTTCTTGCCATATACCCTGGAGACATTTGGAGAATAATGATGGAACACATACACATTATATTGAATAAGGGGTTATCAGTGGCAGCAGAAAGAGTCATATGTCTTTCCATTCTTTCAAAAGGGCTGCGCTTAAAACTATTCTTTTTTCATGATATGAGTCTGGCAAAAACATTCCCCTAAAATTAGCTCGTGTGGATTAAATGTTGGCAAATGGTTAGGTTTGATTGTAAATCCCATCATGCGGACGGCGTGTTCGTACTGTCGTTCTGACGATCTGGTAGCGTGTGCCAGTGCGTCACTCACAAAAGAGGGGCGGGGGGGGGGTCTCTGTTTCTTATCGCAAACACGGTGACGTACATGCCATGGTTCACTTAACAGGACGTATTAGGTGGCAGCTCGTGAAAAACCCCGTAATGTATGTGAATTGGATCCTAATAAGGAAAACACCACGTAATTCAGGTATAATGGAGGGGCAGGGGTGAGAGCTTTATCAATAATGAGCAGCAATTGAGGGGTTCCCAGAGCAAACCCTTACGGAACAATGGTCAATGAGATGTGTCAGAAGGACGCCTCGAACATAAATCTCGGAGAAACGCGTGTGAACGCAAGAAGACCGAAACCACCTGCTGTTGCTAGCGAATTTGGCAGACGCAACATTTTTTTATGTTGTTATTTGAAATAATGTATTTGCATAAGTGTGTCCTCTCGCGGGCATCATTCACGATGCCACGCACCGAGGTGGCAGGGATATTTGTGGTCGAATTTTTTTTAGCAATGGAGTTGTGCAAGTTTTGCGTCGTGTTAATCCGGGGATGATGGCGTGATAAATAACAGGGCAGGCTGAGAAAATAAACCAGCCTGGGAAATCACTCCATTACGTTGCCTAACGGTAAATGATGGCAACATCGCCAAAGTAATATAGCTTTAATGCGAGCCGCTAAAATTAGAGCTGCACTGCAGTGTAATGAGATTGTGCCTTGCCTTTTTTCTACTTGAACCTGATTGTGTATGCCGCTACAGCAGGACCACTCGCCTCCAGGGAGTGGCCTGCGCGGTCGCTCACTCGCCGCACCAGGCAAGCAGCCGGGAGGCAGCGGGGAACGCGTCCCAAGTTGCGGAGCAGCATTGCCCTTGAATACAATTGCCTGGCAAATTGGGGCAAAATTTTGGGAGCCGAGCCGAAAATTGGAACTGCTCGGTTATGTCCTCTAGACGGGACGCAGAACAGAGCGAGGGAGTTATCACTCGGCGGAACTCTGACTGCCGCAGGCAACGCTGGACACGCGTTCACGGGCCAATGCATTTTTAATTATATACTATCCTTGTGAATTTTACTTATATTTAATCAGATTTAAAAACGCAATAATGGAAATCTGTTAACCATATTCATCAATTATCCATTCATACGTGCCATGGTTATTAGATTTTAATTTGATTAAAATACCTATTGTATCAAATGTGGTTATTTGTCATTGCAGGAGATCATTTGTATAAAAAAAAAAACACTCTATGAAGTTGAGAGAAAAGATATTTGAGAATCAGTAACCATCACTTGACCATTAGAAATGCAATTTGCTACCATGGGGTTTTTTCCCTGCAGAGGAATGCGTTAGCGGAATATAGGTCTATAACCATTATAATACAGCCGAATGAATCAAGGCTGCAAATGCATTAGGGCCTGCACGCCTGCCAGCTGCGGCTAATGCAGCTGTCCGATCGCTGCGAGATTTGTTAAGCGTAGTGTGATAAATGATCCGAATCTGTTTGCTCGCCCGCGAAAGGACAATTCAGTGGGTCGCCCATTGCTTCTCATCTCTAAGCGTTAACCCCCTGGTGCAGCATTGGGCCAGACGGGAGGGCCGCGGTCCGCCGATACCAGCAGGCCACGTGACTGCAACCTGCAACCCGAAGCGTCTTCCGAAATTTTAACGTAAAGCAAGGACGATTACATTCGTGCGAGTAGCTGATAGCTTACCTACATTGGGGATTTAAATCCTGTGTTTTTTTTGTTTCAAACTCTACAAAATTCAAATTGATGAGATTGTATTTGATGTATAAATGCCGTGGGCTGTGCAAAGCTGCGGGCTACTCGACGTGGAAGATTATACGAGTCATCAGAGCAAAACCAAGGTCTCGCTTCCCTCGAGTTCATTTTTTCACGAGCCTCTCATCCGTGGCACCCAAACCGACATGGATTTACGCGAAATCAATGTTTGTGAAAAACGGCCAAAGCAGGCATTCAGTCTCCACGAACAGGCCCATACATCTCAACAAGGACACAGCAATTAACCGTGTTGGTATCTTAACGTGCGGCCGATTGAAAATGTTCCCGCACTACCGAAGTTTAATTTGTCAACATGCCCTGCACGCCTTTCCCCCCGGCGAGCCCAATGTGGTCTTTTTTTGTCATCTAGCAGTTCATTACTGGAATTGAAATTCTAACCCATTACTGGGGCGCACAGCATACACAGGAACACAATCATTAGCTGCTAATGGCTTGTAGATTGCTTCGCGAAATCGGCTTGTCTATGGCAACCATTCGCTTTTCTGCATTTTTTTCTAGCCCCTTCTGACTAGTTTTTTTATTATGTTCATATTTCGATGGCAAACAAACGGAGGGGAGGAAACATTTATAACATGTCAATAAAAAAAAAATTCTCTCGTGTACTTATCCAAATTGCATTGAAATTTAAAATCCTGCAGCATTTATGTTAAGTGTGTGTAATTTATTTTGTATATTAATAGAGTAGAAAATGCTATTTAAATTATATTGTAAATGTTAACAAGTACTAATACTTTATTGTGCTTTGCAGTGACAGTGTCCGTAGGACAATGTTAGCCAGGGAAGGGCACATTATGTCAGCATTGTGAGGCTGGGGTTTCTCTCTGAGTCTAGGGTCCTGCATCTAGCCACCATTCATTCTGAGACTCTGGGTTCAATCTGACTCCGGGAATGGAAATTGAAACTGTCAAGCTCTGATGGCCACCGGAGCTCCGATGTTGTGAGTGTAACAGACTCATTCTGCTTCACCTGTGGATGTTACTCCATCTTGCTCTGGGAAGATCTGCTGAGTGAAGGAGTAGAGGGCAGAGTGGAAACTTTTCATAGACCAAAAATGTCCCTTCCTCAAAACACAAAGGGCTTTTTATCTAAAGAATGAGTGTTTGCTCAGATATTACCCTAACTGCCATATATTTACATTTTCTAATTTTATTCGGGTAAGACTGCATACCTGACATCCTCACTATTTATCAACTAAATTCTCCCTTCTTCCACCTGGTCTCTGTCGACCTTAGCAACAACTGGTGATGAGATCATACACGCAATCCAACCCGAATAAGGTTAGAATATGAATTGTAATGAAGGCCACGATAAACTCACATCTCGGCGACATATTTTCTTTCACGAGGCAGTTTTATTGACGATGTTTTTGAGGTTTTTTTTCAGTGTATGCGTACGCACCACTGTGATTTATGCATGTTGAATTTCGTTTGCACCGTACGTAGCCAACCGTGCTAATCCGAGGTGCGGGGGAAGGACAACAAACCAACCACAAAAAGCAGTTTTAAAGAAATGAGTTTTACACCTCGATTTAAAAATCGTAAAGCTCATCTCAGACCTATACAATTGATGGGCATTGAAGCTGGAAGGCTCATTAATTGGACGGTGGAAAAACTACACTCCCAGCCACACCTGGCAGGACAGCTTCCACTCAGCCTGTTCCTCAGTATCTTGTTCCTGGTGAATCTGTACCTCTCATACAGGCAGCCCTGGTTGGCCCGTACCTCGTTAAGTCACACCTGATGGAGATGTACTTTTAAAAACTATTTTCAGTCGGTTGGTGCTTGTTTAAGAAGTACCTGCTGAAGCTATACCAGGTTAAGCTGGTCCTGGTTAAGCTTTACAATCCGTTGCAAGAAAGTGGCACCTCTGGGAAGGCAATCACATTTTTTGAAAAGAAATTACATTTTACTGGGATAAATGCTACTTTTTTGTACATAGGTTGGCCTAACCAGTCGAGCTTTCTACAAATATGTACAATAGGGGCATTTATTACACCACAAGAAAATGTAACTGCAATTATGGTGGCGCACAAGCACAAAAAAACACTCCAGAGAAACTCAAGGCCACTGCCCAAAATATCACCTGATATACTTTATTTTTCTCTCTTGAGGGTAATAGAAGCATGAAGTGTGTTTCCCCCCATATTGATTCCTACGTCCACGTGAATGCAGAACATTCAACCACGTTAAATGGCTCGGAGGGAATTAGGTGGCTAACTACAAACACTTTAAGCTTCACAGGCATTTGGCCACGCAGCGTAATCCGCAGTTAGTGTGTGGCAGCATTTGGCTCCTTGGGGCCATGCCGGCGTACGATCGCGATCCTCCAGAGCCTTCCCCAGGTCGTGGAGACCGACGCTTGCCATGGCAGCAGGAGAGATCACTCAAACATGTAAAATGTAACTGGTATAACAATGCCATTGAAAAGGGACAATCCATTAATCACGGACGGGCACATAAAGAGTAATTTAATGAGAAAGGGAGCCCGTTTAACATTTTTTTTTTCCACAGGGAATTGGCTGCTCTCACATGGTGGCTCTCTGGCCAGAGTATTAATCTTTGGGCTGAAAGCCAGGCGGGAGGGTGGCAGGCAAACTCTGACACTCAGAGTGCGTGACTGATGAGCAGGGTTAACGGGAGGCCCAACACGACAACACACAGGGCATCCATGGGATTACACATTAACCATCGCCGCTTTCCGCCAAACAGGCCCACACTGCCAGCGTGTTGGTCTATTCATTCTCAAGCACATTTCTTGAAGCAGTTGCACAATAGAATCGTATAAGTATAAAACATGAAAATGGAAAGCCACATTGCTCCTGTAACATGCATTATAAATAATGCGGTGCTCAAATGTAAACTGTGTTCGTGCTGAAAATTGTAATAGAAATGTTAACATTTACATTCATCACCTGAGCTTTCTGTCACGAACCAAGAATGGACTTCATATATTGAAAGTTTCCATCCATTTTATTGCATTTTGTCAGATTTTTCTTGATGTGGCTAATTGTAAACAACCAGTAAATGCAAAACAGAAGCAAAAACTTAGACCCTACATTTTATTAATCAAACTGTTACCCACGTTATCAAAGATATTCATTACTCCTTCATAAAATGGATCAACGTTCCATGTGAAAAAAGTCCGAGGCAGTGTTGAACTTGGCTTTAAACAAACGCTATTAAAATCTAACTTTGTCCCACGGGGGGAAAGTGCAATCCATACGTCAGGCACTCTGACACCCGCTCTTAGACATCGCCGCGGCTTTCCTCGGCGCCTGTGTTGCAGGCTAAGTGGAGTTGATGTGGCATGCGTGAGCGAGTTAATGTGGGCGGCTGACCTCTGATCTCAGGAAGCGGATGGAATGGAGGCGAGGTGCTGGGAGGAGCGAGGGTGAGGAATGGCCGCGTCTGGCCCCTCTGCCCCACGGCGTGTAAATCAGGCGACCCTCGTCCACCAAGCATGCCCACAAGCCCCGCCGCTGATTTATGGGATGCAAGGGCCAGATCCATGGCAACGGGGTGCCAGCACGAGAGCTGAGAGCTCGATGAAGTTATTCCAATAATGGCTTCTTCCCGTCTGCCAGATTCGTGGCAAATGTGACTTTTATATATCGCGCATATACGACTTAATGAGTATATCTGATTGTTCCCGTCGATGCCACTTTTATATGAGAGAAAAGCAACGATTTATCTTCATAAAAACATTTATTGTAAAAGTCAATTCAGATGTATTCAAGGATGGCAGCACTGCAAGTACAGTTCAGGCCTATGTAATGTTTCCTGTGTTGTTTCCTCATATATACGTGCATTTTCATTTGTTTAGTCTGTTGCCTCTCAAATAAAAATACTCAATAACACATTTACCAGACATCCAAAGCAGTACCCTCGTGAAATTGGATATTAAGACTCGGTGAACATTTCCTTGATAATTAAACTATATTATTAGCACCATCATAAGGAGAAGATTCCATAATGTCATTGCTTTAGTTATTTTCCAATATTTTGACCCAGTTCACATTGGCCTTTTGTATTTGCCTGACCCATCCCCCAAATATTTATTCACATGAATGAGCGGGGCTTCTGATAAATGGGCCAGGCCTACTCCCTGCCGGTGTGGATGAGAGCGCTTGGGGGAGGAGCTGAGTCTGGTTCCCAGCAGCAGATCTATACAAACGGAGCGGACCTCCATTTACACAGGGTGATTTATAGTGACCGCAGAGGGACTTCAAAGTCCCGCCATATTATAAATGGCTGGGCCAAGTGCAGATGTCCAATGGTAAAAAGAAAATAGTTATATAAAAATGAAACGCCCATCACTGCTTTGAAGATGCTCTAGTGTTCCTCCTCTATAAACTATTTGAAATTGTTCACAGTGACTTACGATTAAACTTGAGAAAGGTCCACTTCAGAAATTATCCTTCAGAAGACGTGGCGAGGTTCAGAAGATCATCTTTTTACGTAACAAAATGTAATGATTGATCCATAAAACATGTACAAAAATAAAATACTGTGCATTACTTGTAATGTATGTAAAATTTGAACGATGAAGACACACAGTGACCTTTCGGACCAATGCCACCAGTGTTTGATTGTATCCATAGTTTTGACTTTTACATTTTGAGGGGCTAGGGTTCGTTTTGTCCCTCACATTAGGAATCGCGGGTGCAATATAATTTTTTACATTTTAATTGTAAACTACTGAAAATAAATTAATAAATGGCCCCAGTTGGGGAGGGGGCTATGCGCCCCCCCCCCCGTGCCCACTCTTCAAACTCCGCCCATGATTATATCTCCAATTAAAGATTGACGCAAGAGACATTCAAACAAAATGCAGACTGCTGTGTTCAATATAAAGACACCCTCCAATAAAAATGGACATTCTACACTGATATAATTTCAAGCATTCTCACCGAATACACACACACATGCGTGTCTCTCCTGAATATAATAATGGCATTTGTGTGGTTGCCACAAAACCATCTGTGATGTTCACTTCGGAAATTATTTCCCTTGGATCAAATAATCGTCCTGTGTTGCACTGGGACGCTCCTTCCTCATGGCTATTGCATTACGCTGGTCCCGACATTTGTGACCACAGGAAACCCACGCAAGCACTGGCGGGCTCGTTCCAGCATAAATAATCAAGCGGAGTGATTCTGCGATAAAGACGCCGTCTCGCAGATGGCGGAGTTGGCATTAAAATATCGCTCCTGGTGGTAAACGCGGTCCCAGTAAATGTTCTCGCATGCAAAGCTATTCGCGTGAAGGCTGCCCGCGTCGCGACACCGCATGCGGCGTGCGAGCGGCTTTGTCTGATGAGCACTGGGCAGAGTTAAAACGGGAAATGTCACGGGGTAGGTGAGCCCTCAGTCCCCCACGGATGTGACTTCTCCAGTCCCAGGCCCCGCTGCCGAATGCCGCTGTGCAACGGAAATGTTCGAATCCATAAGTGCATGGCACTGCGTTGCCCACTGAGCCAAAGATTAACCGTGCAAGCGCTGTGCTGGACCCCAAGATCCAGAGCTCCAACGGCCCACCACATGCTCCCCAGCTGCTAAATGTATCTCAGTGGAAATGTGTGAATGTCGCTAGCGTTTCTTGTAAATGGGAGCAACTTAAACACGGCTGAAAATATGTTCAGGACTAATTTAAAAAAATTGACAAGGTAGTGTTTCAGCTGATATTTTAATGTATATGTAAATATATTTAAGGTTTGGACTGTATTCAGAAATGTTGGTACTGTACGTATGGTTTAAATGAACATTTGGTCAAAACGGTGGAAATCCTGTGACTTTGAAAATGTGGGCTTCGATGAAATCCAGCATTGAAATACACATGTTCGTGTGGAGAACGTTTGTATAGTTATCAATGTGCAACGATAAATCATTGGCAAAATGCTACTGGCCTATCTGAATACAACATATAGAATTATGGGATCATGAGTGTATATAATTCCACTGAGGGCATCTGAGCAATATAACCTGCAATATCAATCTGGCTCATAAAGGGTTAATTTATGGATCGTTCAGCATGTGTTTTACAAGTGGCTGCTTTCCTACTGGAGTTGACATACTGCCCATAACCTTCAAATAAATGTCACAGATTAAAGATGGAAACAGACAGCCACTGTCAGCCCTCTCAAGAAGTCAAGTCCTTCACTCAGTCCAGCAGAAGACAGCCGTATTTTCTCTCGGCACTGCTTTTACTGTTGAGGCGGTGGCCATCGGCTGAGCTGCCGTGTGCAACAGAATATTAATAATATAATTATTTAGCAGTGATACATGTCTTTATAATAAGATTAACAGTAAAATTATTTTTGCTTAATACAGCCGCAACATTTACAACCAGTCTCGGTTAAAATATTTAATTGTTATCTTTATGGCTACCACCCCCGTTACTTACATCCGGAAGTCCCATTACACAAGTATCATTACACTAATCATCATCACGAGCCCTGACCTATCTATTGCTGGATGAAGGCCTCACTGCGCCAACACCATATCTCATTATCTTGTGATGCCACAATCCATCTGGCTCCTGTACATGAACTGGTTTAATAGTGCCTTCTCCACGGTGGTCATCCTCACCAGTCTCAGCCATTAGCCATAATTCCTTTTAGTGACATGTCTTATCCAAGCCCACTTACTTTTCTTAACAGAAATGTTGATGTCTCTAAACTGGCATTTTTTCTGTGATCGTGTGTTTCTCTTTGTCTCTTAGTGTCCACCTCTCACTACTAATTTTCACACTTCTCACCTTTTGTTCCATTTATTTTGTCAATTTCCATGTTTTTGATCCGCATATTATAGAAGATAATATACACTGATTAAAGACTGTCTTGTTTAGGCACATTTTTATCTTGATTTTCATAATCAAATTAAGTTTAACATAAGTACTCCACTCCGCTATGGTGCATCTATTTAATTACTTATTTAGATCCTGGTCTACATGACTAATTGCTTTAGGTATACACGTGTCTTGCAGTATAACCACGCGGAGACGAGGAATACTATAAGGGCTGTTGCCGTTTATTAACACACACTCTCACTCGGCATCCTACGCTCACAACAGTGTAGGTGCATTCTATCTCGGTCCTTCACACGGACACTGAATAACTATTTGGGTCCTACCCCGGCTATCCTCTTGGCTCTCTCACTCATCTGCCCGAAGCAGGGGATCAGTCAACACCGCCCCGCGACGAGGAAAGAGACCCTTACTCCAGCCGGTCCTTACCCTGGCCCCCAACGACGAACACGCCTCACGGGGTCCCCCTTAAGAACCCTTTGGGTGGCTCCTCCCCCGAGCAATAACAACAACACAGGAAGTGAAGAGGCAGGGCTGTCTGCAAGGGAATAAGAAGGGTAAGAAGGCAGAACGGTAAGTGCAAAAGAAGGACTCCATCCCTCGGTCCATTGTGCCGACCACACCGTCGGCGACAACGGACGTCTGTTGAAAATAGTGGCCCAGAAGGAGGTGCTCAGCGGAACAGAGCGCCTCTTGACAGTGTATGTGACGCCAGTCCACTCCCACGCACAGCATCCTGCTTGTGCGAGGGCAGTGCGTCCTCGGATGTCGGCTTTTCTCCCGACGAGGATGCAGGCCGCTCCTCGGGAGCTAATCGGAGGAGTCCTGTGGGCGGACAAACAGAGAGCTTTTGCTGCTCCACATCCTGGCTTGAGTGGCCAAGCTCGTCGGACACATCAGGCACCGGCCGCTCCAGATGTGGGGATGGATCATCAGGACAGGGTAATACATATCTCTTCAACCTGGATGGGTGAACAATCCAGTGACGGCGACCGAATCGGATGCGCACACACTGAGGCCGGCGGACCTCCACAACCTCAATGGGACCCTGCCAAGGGTGATGTAATTTAGGGGACGTCCCGATGGGTACCTGTGGGCAATGCAGCAATGCTTTATCCCCCTTCCTCCATGGAAGCCCGGATCCCTGGTGTTTCTTCAACCGTTCATTAGCCATTTGCTGTTTGGCCGAATTGCCTACAGCGGCCTCCTGTGCTTCCCGCAACCTGTCAAGCATAACTTTCATCGAAGCGGGCACGGCTGATCCCTTTTTAGACCGGCCCATGCCCAGTTGTATGTGCATCGGGGGTTCGGGCTCCCTCCCGTACATTAAATAAAATGGTGAAAATCCCGTTGAGGAGTGAGGGGCTTACCTATATGCGGCGAGGACGCTTGGAATAAACAGATCCCAGTCCGACTGGGTCACGTTCACCTGGTGGCACAGCATTGACGTGAGGGTGCGATGTAAGCGCTCTACCATTCCATCGGTTTGAGGGTGGTAGGGCGAGGTTCTAATTTTCCTCATGCCCAGGAGTTCACAGGCCTCCCTGAGCAGTCAGGAAGAACAATTCCGACCCTGGCCAATAAGAAGCTGCTCCGGGGCTCTCTTGTCTAACACGTAGCCATGCAACAAGGCATCAGGGATGGACGAGGCTGACTGATCATGTAAAGGCCATACCATGGGCCAGCGGGTAAGGTACTCCACCCCAACTAAAAGATACTTGCGGCCCGCTGAGAAGTTGGAAATGGGCCTAAAAGGTCAAGGGCCACAAGTTCGTTAATGCATGATACCTTGATGGATTGCAACGGGGGCCGATCGTGCAAAACTGGAGGCTTCCGGCGTGCGCAATCTTAGCATCCTTTGATGAATCGTGCCACATCCCCTTCCATGCCAGCCAGTAAAAGCCATGTTTGATGGTCAAAAAAGTTTTCTGAATCCCCAAGTGCACACATTTTTCGTGAATTACACGAGTTAGTTTCCCCCAGAGGACTGTGGGCACCACAACACAATACCTCTGTAACTCAGCGTCCCATCAAATAAGAAGGCCATCATGCACGGCAACGGGTGGGGAGGTCGCCGGAGTGGCGTTATGGTCGCCAGATTTAACTCGGCGTCGAAATTTAAACAGAGAGGTATCCTCACTCTGTAGGCAGGACCATTCATTACGAGCGAGACCCAGTCCGCAATTCGCGGGCAGCGGCACATCTTGAAGAGAAGCCGTGTTGGCCGTCGCCACCAACTGAGGTGCGGATTCAACTGGAGGCCTGCAACGACTAGAGCCCGTCATACATGCACACCCACTGTCCGGTGCCAACCTAGACAAGGCGTCCGTGTTTCCGTGCTGTGCCCCCTTTCTGTGAATAACATCTAACGCGTACTCCTGAAACAATTCAAGCCAGCGGGACAGCTGACCGGAAGGTTGATCTATGCGCAAGGAGTATTGTAATGTGGCATGATCTGTCCGGACGATCAACTGCCTGTCATACAAGTAGGGCCTATACAACTGAACAAAATAGACAAGGGCAAGCAGCTCTCTACGAGTTACATAGTAACGCTGCTCCACAGAGGATAACACGCGGCTGCCTTATGCTACAACCCTTTTGGTGCCATCGACCACCTGGGAAAGCACAGCCCCTATACCCATGTCGCTGGCATCCGTATCTAGAACAAAGGGCAGCGAGAAGTCGGGATAACCCAGGGGAGCCGCGTCAGCCAGGGAATCCCGAAGCTCGATGAACAACTCCTCCTCCGCTTTGCCCCATTTTACTTTTTGGCCGTTAGCAGACAGCGCATGGAGTGGCTTTGCAATAGTTGCAAAATCCCGTACAAACCAACGATAGTACGAGGCAAAGCCCATAAAACTGCGAACCTCAGCGATAGATGTGGGGGTTGGCCATGCATGGACACAAGCAGTCTTATCAGGGTCCATAGCAACACCTGACGCTAGGCCTCAGCAAGGTAATGTAAAAGGTAAAAACAACGAGCCTACCTTAACCCTACCTTTTACCTTACCACAATACAATCACTCTACCCTTACCTTTTACCCTTTAGCAAAGTAAGGTAAAAGGTCAAAAGCAACAAGCCTACCTTTACCCTACCTTTTACCCTTACCCCATACAAATTACCCGATTACAGGGTCATTACTGGGGTACTACACATGAAAAAGGTTTATAACAGGTCAATGCTAGGTAGAGTGCTTTATTCATCTATTTCTATATAAAAAGGGAAATATGTGAATGTGTGTCTGTTCAAAATGTTTAGCATACTTCCCAACATGCAACAAACTTGAAATTTGTCATGTGGGCAACTTCCAGACTGTACACAATGCAAAAAGTATAAAAATAGACTTTTGTATTTTGGGGGGGGGGGGGGGCGCAATAATGGATATATTTTGCACGGCAAGTGAGCGGTGACATCACAGATGTGACGTCACATCTTTGATGTCACCCGCATGCGGCAGTGTCACGCAGTGTGCCTGACGACGTCATGCATCCCCACTCCCCGCCCTCCGCATAGGCCGTGTATTAATAAAAGACAAAAATCCAAGTCTCGGGTGAAGCCGGGTAGTAAAGCTAGTATAGAATACTCTCGATGATTCCAATTTTAAATGGAGGCCACAGACTGCGCCACGGAGCTTTTATCGAGCGGTAAACAAGGTATTTACCCGGTAAAAAGGGTAAATTACCTTACCTTGCTGAGGCCTACCTGACGCGCTGACCACATGGCCCAAATACTTAACAGAAGACTGCAGCAAGTGGCACTTTTGTGGTTTAAATTTGAGGTTAGAAGCACACACTTTGACGAAGACCGATTCCAGGCGTTGCAAATGCTCATCGAACGTGCGGCTGAAAACAATAATGCTGTCTAAATATACTAGACATGAGTCCCACTGAAGTCCCGTACAGACCTTCTTCATGAGGCGTTGAAAGGTAGCTGGGGCAGAGTGGAGGCCCATAGAAAAATCCAGCATCGAAAAGAATCACGCACCCGAGAGAGCGCCAAGTGAGTCGTCCATGCGGGAAAGCAGGTAGGCATCTGCCACCGAAATTGTATTCAATTTTCGAAAATCTACGCAAAACATCAGCATTTGAGAACCTGGCAGAACCTTCACAGATTCCCTAACCAAAGCCTGGACACTGGCGGCAACAGGAGTCAGCCGAGTAAGAGAATTAAAAAAACTCAATCGACGGCCTGACGGCATCTGGCATCTCCATGCACCCGTGATCAACTAAGATCTTAAGGGGCATCCTGGCCAAAAAATCCGTGCCCAAAAGGCATGGCACAGCCAATGTCTTTGAGGCCAAGACAGGACCCACCAATTCAATTTCTCCATTTCTAATAGAGGCGACAATATATCCCAAAATGCCCAAGCTACCCCCTTTTGCGGCTATGCAAGCTCCCTTGACCGGTCACAACTGACCAACGTCGTGTGACAAAATACTGAAAAAATAATTCCGATATTATGGTAGCGGACGCGCCCGTGTCCACCAAAATACTTACTTCAACCCCTTGAATATAACCGATGATGGTGGAGGAACCTGCCACGGCTGCCACCACGCGACTTGCGAGCGCATCCCATTGCTGCACGCCCTTCAGCCACCCGGCGACCGACCGCGAACACTGTTCGTCAAATTAAAAATGGTTAGGGATGACAATGCGATCTGGTACCCGATCCTTAATAGATGGGCGAGGTGCGGGGAGTGGCCGAGTGGATGATGTGTTGCGACTCGCCTGTGGCCCCGCGGAAAAGGTTGATGTGGAGGCGGTGGACGACGAAGCCATAACGGTGGCACCGAAGTCATTACGGCAGCCCCTGGAGATGTGGCCAGGCTTGCCATACCGAAAGCACGCGGTGGGTGGCGGCCCTCGTGAGATAGGAGCCCTCGCTCGCCACTGCTCTCCCGGCCGACGTCCTCCAGCACCCCTCCCACTCTGGTCGCGTGCAATGAAGGCGCAAGCCTGCTTGCCATCCTGTGGTGTGACGACCTCCAGTGGCTTCAGATTTCCTGCACATGCCGCCACACCAGGCCACTGGCGCAGGCCTTGGTGGGCCTGAATACCCTGAGCCACCATGAGAGAGGACAAGTCGGCCTCCTCCGTGATGGAGAGGATGACGCCCAGCTTCCACGCCAGTGAAGGAAGTCGCTCCAGCGCCAGGGAGTCGAGTGCTGCTACGTCCATGTTGGGATAGGCTGACTGCCCGAGCGCTAACAACATGCTGCGAAAAGCGAGAGGTGTCTCGGCCTCTCCTCGCCGTTGCAACAATATTCTCCGGTGTGCGCTAGATGGCGGATCAAAGATCGCAACCGCCTGAGGAAGCGTCGCCCGATCCGCAGCTGCGATGGAGTTGAAAGCGGCCAAGGAGTCATCGTCCAATGATGTCGGTAGGACCTTGAGCGCCTCTTCCTTTGGCCATCCAACCGAAGCATAAGCCGCCTCAAAACGGCGTTGAAAAGCTGTTGAATCTCCCTCAGCCACGGTGAATGGGAACTGGAGGTAGGCGGCGAAATGAACAAATATTCGTGCTGTAGTCCGACGCGAGCGCTCCCAACCTTGCGATCGTCGGCGGCTGGGCGGCAAAAATAATGGCAGCTGATTGCTGCATCGCATTTAAAGAGAAGATGGCGCCCATTTGCTGCGTCATGTCTGGGCAAAAAATGGCACCCGACTTCTGCGTCGCATTAGAAATGGCGGGAAGCGGCCACTGCGACTCGGCGATGGCCACGTGCGGCTGGACCCCCGCCATGGACATCCGCACGACCAGGCAGCGGACTCCAGCAGCTGGCCGAGTTGGATGGTGACGGTCTGCCAGTTCTCCGGCGATGGCGGCCGGTCGAGACCAGCAGCCTCCTCTTCCTGCACCGGCTGCCGTAGCTCCGCGCGGCACATCTCCAGGGCCCAGGATCTCCGGGGGCATCGTGGGGACCACTTCTAAGCTGTCCTCGTCATCCGACTGCACTACGGGTGGGTTCTTGCGCTTCGCAGCTGACTTCGACATGACGATGGCGAAGGTTGTAGACCACTTCCGACACCACATGTTGTGCAGTACAACCATGCGGAGACGGGGAATACTATAAGGGCTGTTGCAGTTTATTAACGCACACTCTCACTTGGCATCCTACACTCACACCAGTGTAGGTGCACTCTATCTCGGTCCTTCACACGGACACTGAATAACTATTTGGGTCCTACCCCGACTATCCCCTTGGCTCTCTCACTCGTCTGCCCAGGCGGGGAATCAGCCAACACCGCCCCACGACGAGGCGAGAGACCCTTACTCCAGCCGGTCCTTACCCAGGCCCCCAACGACACCCACACCTCCATCACGGGGTCCCCCTTAAGAACCCTTTGGGCGGCTACTCCCCCCAGCTCGGCCCCGCCCACTTTCCCCTGCATAACTCTAAACCCGCTCGCACCTCAATTCGCTTGCCCCCTCATTGGTTGCTCACAACACTCTTCTACACAACGTACAACAACGCATGCTTAATGTACAACAAGTTCGCTAAACAAATGAATATATCTTTGGGTAGGACATAACTGGAATTAGAATTGGTAAAAGACGCTGCTGCATAATAATAATTTAAAAGAAACGATTTTGGAATTACTTTCATTATTGCGAGTAGAATCGACTGGTTTGTTCGACTCGCGATGACTCGTTTCTTCGCCCATCGTGCCTGTCGCGTCATTTGCTGCTCGTTTACGACAAAGCTGATTTCACTGAGAAAAAACACATGCAAATCACCAGGTGTCCCCACTCATCGACACCTCCATAACTAGCTCCACCGCATGTTGTGCAGTTGTGCTGAGTGAAGCATGCTAATAATAAATGTGGGATTTTCATTCCAGCACTGGTCACCGACACGGGAAGTTGAATAAAATGGTCATGTTTCTTAAATCTCCCCTGCCTATATCAAGATAACAGTATAAATGTGTACATCACAGTCGATTGGCAGGTTGCGTGTGTGGGTATTTTGACCTCATCCAAGATGTCTGGCCAGTATGGAAGGGGAAGCTAGATATGGTCGAGAGTGGCTTTCTAGTGTGCCCTCGAGTATAGGCCCCTCCACCTGCAGTGGGGTGAGCAAGCAATTGCAGGGCTGCATCTCTTATATTTTACGAGTGATCGCTCCGTTTACAACGAACACTCATTGGAAGTGCCTCATTGCGTAGTTATTACACACTCTGAAAGAACGGTCATTAATTAATTTTGCCATTTCACTTTCTGTATGCCACGTGTAGAGCATTAGCTCAACAAACTACACGTATTTTTGTGCAATAATTAATCAATATTAAATGGACAGTGTGTTCATTCATTATTAACGCATGCACTGTTTTGTAACCAAACTTGGGTGTGCAGCTTCATAGCACAGTGTGCTAACCACTGCTCGCCAACTTAACCCATATATTTATAATTACTATAATACAAAGACAGATGCATGCCTGCAGAATAAATTCAGTATATTATATGGTGTGCCTTCTAAATGTGATGTAATATTCAACAAAGTCCAAAAAGGCATGTGTAAAGATACATTATTTCATGATGTTTTGCAGGTGGCAATGGAAAAAAACAAAGGGCGCTTGAATGTTGTAACTTGATTAGCAATTAATTTCAGATGATGTCCCCATCTGCTGGATGTACAATATCTGGTGGCATGCGCTGCAGAGTGAATAATGGCCTTGTGCTGGGGGCGGCCAAGGTGGACTACCATGCTCTCCTCGTTCAGATGAGAAAGACTACACTGCTATACACGAATGCACATTCCATCTTGGAATATTTGCATGAAACTCCAATAATACAGAGATTAAAATATAACAATATTTTTACTCATATATTGGCACGAAACTTTACCCTTGATTGCATTGTTGAGTATTTATATACGCATTTTCTTTGCCTTTTCAGACTTTCTATTTGACTATTGTCTTTTTGTGTCCCCGAAATAATTTGAAAACGCCACCTTCCACGATCTTTGTTACACAAGCGATGTGCATCTCAATGCACTTTCACCTCGCTGAATAATGTTCTAAATAATTGCTGCACTGTATTTAAAACTTAACTTATCCGGCCCAAAAACGGCTGACCTTAAATAAAAGAACTTGTCCACTAACAGCCAAAAATCAATTTATTTTATTTTTCAAAGGTGGGGGTTTTTTTTTTTAAAGGTCTAGGATCTGGCGGTGGGGATCAAGAATCATGATGGGTGAACTTCAAAGCCGAGTATGGTCTCCGTGGGTGCCACTGTGGGCTGTCGAGCTGCGTCACCAACACCGCGATCTGTTACGGCAACATCCTGTCCCGGGCCTCCCTCGCCATTAGCGCTTTCCTCTCAAGCACAGCAGCCCTTCCGCATCAACGCCCGGGAAATAGAGAGACAGAGATGGGAAACAGCATAATGATACATTACAGGGATGGGATTATGCTATTGCTGTCTGATCTGCTGTGTTAGATGCATGGTGGCAGGGCGCATGGACTTCAATGCTGCGTCATGTCAATTATTGCTGCCTCCTCATGGACGCCCGGGCAATTCAATGCCTTAGGGGCCGTCCATAAATGACATCACGCGATTTTGGACGATTTTTGACTCCCCCCCCCCCCCTTCGTCACACGGCGTCGTAAAAAGTCAGACCCCCCCTCAAAATAAATAAAAATATGCATTAAATCGCTTTAAACTATTGCCATTTTAGTGCGTATTTAATGTGCCGCTGCACTCTGATGTTGTAGGAGAAAACATTTATTAAAAAGTCGATTTAATTAAGTAGAACGTGTTGTCTATATTTATTTAAAGTTGCGCATTTTGATGTGACGTCACATTTCTCAAACCCCCCCTTCCCCTCGTCACACATCGTCACAAATGTCTGACCCCCCCCCCCCCCTAGGTGCGTGACGTCATTTATGGACGGCCCCTTATGTGGGCTAATGTATTCTCAGTATATGGCCATTGCCGCTTGGGTAGATGTAGTGAATTACTATTGGGAGAATTCACACTGATTTTACACTCAATTATGTCATTATATGCATTAAAAAAGGTCTGGAATTATAAAGATGTTGCTTTGCAGAATTGTGGATGTCGTGGTGACTTGAAGAGACCTTTATCCAGCAGTGGATCACCCATGCCTCGTAACGTGGTAAGAGTTAAACGACATAAAACACACATTCATCAATATGGTCTCATCGACATTATAAGTAAATCTGCTCTCAACAGAGGTCCCCATTCATGTCAAACAGCGTTCCCATAAAGCAAAGCACGCTTTTCAAATCACACGCATGAAACTCAAAGCGGCATACCCAACAGTAACGGTGCGATTGAATGCGAGGTAAGTGGCCCTCACAATCACCGCTACGACACTTCTTGGCGAGTAATGCCCCTCGTGGTAATAATTACCGCCGATGCGTCCCAAGGCGAATAGCAATTACGAATGCCTGCGATGCCAGAGCCGAGCAGCACATTTCACGCTGCACGCAAGTGCAGCCACCTGCTGGTTGAGCGAATGACAAGCCCAGCAAGCAGCTCACCTCGTGTTTATTACACCATTCATCAGGAGCAAAAGCCACCGTGGGCGTATGACCTGCCACGTCATGGAAAACATCGAAAGTCCATGCTGTACATCAAGTTAGAACAAAGCCCTCTTTTTCTGGACGTCCGCATTGTTCCACGCTGGCGAACAGAGTGGGATAAAGCAGACTTCTCATTCGAGACCCACACATCGCAACTCATGGCTTCCACATCCCTCGAAGACACGTGTATGTAACCATGAATCGCATGAGAACATCAACAAGCCGATGTGCACATCTTCATGACTGGAAAATTAAATGCAAGCTACAGTGCGACTATGGGCATGCAACCCACACTATGGACCATATAGACCAACTACTGTTGTCTGCGCTCATTGAAAGGAGGAATAGCAAAACTATATCAACTCTCTCCTGAGGCACTGAGAATGACCGCTTGGGTTAGTGCTGCCCTCTTGTGTGAAACCGCACATTCGGCACCTTTGCTATCAGTCCATAACAGCACACCCGAATTCAATGACATTGTTTTACAATTGCCTTTTTTACTGCAGAGAGCCCACCTACAGTGCATTGGGCCAAACCAGTTGCAGAGAAAAGCAGTCTACATTTTCGAGACGTGACACTGCACATTTAATGTTAAACTACCGATCTAACAATATTAACAATTGCCCGCGTCACGCTCGCAGTCGTGGCCACACGTGCAGCGGTGGAGTGGGAGAACTGGAAGGTTTTGTGCGAGTTGCTGAGTGGCTGAGTGATTGGCCTCCCCACGGCTTCCCGTGTGCTGAGTTGGGGTGGTCCTCGCCCCGAGTCTCTCGCATTGGAGCTCGCCGACTCGGAGACGGAGGTAACCGCAACATCCTCTGTTCCCCATCTGCATTCGTGCCCTATAAGCTCGCGAGTTGCGCCGTATAGGTGGTGGCGGTGATGTTGTCGTCTAACCGCTCGCACCGTTGTAAAGCTGGCACGCATGGGGGCAGGCAGTGCGCTTTTATGCGATGGGGCTCTTTGGCTCTGAACGATGCCGCTGAAATGCGCTGCCCTGGCCGAGGGGTTATTATGGTTCGGGTTAATCCACTGCTGGATGAAGGCCTCTCCATGCCATGTCCGGGCGTAGGAGGGGGTGGGGGCTTAACCATACTTCGTAATCCATAAGAGGTTTTTTTTTGGTTAGATCGCGTAAATATAAACGTGTCGTTAAACGCGCCACCGCCCGACGCAGCCAATTCGTAAGGTTTGTCAGCGCATCGGTGTGTTGGAGAGCAAAACCCACAACATGTACAATGCGTATGCTTGGGTCTTTCGGTAAAGTGGCGTCGATAGGTTCAAAGAAAATAACAAAATAACAATTGGAGTTCGACGTTTCGCCGGTAATTACAACGCGCGTCGTCGGGCGGACAGGCCGGCGCTTGATCACTCGGTCAGCGAGGACTGGCGAAGAGAAGCCTCGGAGCAATGATAGAATGGAACCCCGATTGAAATCGTGTAAGAACACTGTTGTCGGCCAGGGCAATCGACTTCAGCTGGCAGGGTTTGATCGTGCCGCAGCATGCTTCATCATTGCACTTGCAACTCCACACCCCGTGCGTGTGTGTGCGGCTTTAATGCTGTACGCGCGTTTCTGCCATTCGTGGTGTTCACGATAACAAGCGGTCTCCTAAATTGCTGTTCCAGAAATGATGTGCGTTGCGAAATTAACGAGTTAAAGAAGGGGGGGGGGGGGTTACCGTTCGAGATTTACAATGGATGGGAGTTTAGGGGTTTGTTCAAAGGGGAGAGAATCCTTCCGCAGTGATGTCAAACGCTGCTGCTGCTGCTGCAGTGAGTCGCCGTGTGGCATCCCAGCAAAGTGCGGAATGCGTCTTGCAGCAAGCGGCAGCAAGCGCAGGGTGCTTCGTGCAAAGAGCCCCTTGCGGCAGACCGACGAATGGGTTCACGTGTTATGCACACGGGGACGATGATTAAACACGCCCACGATGTACACGGCACATCTGAAGGAAACATCTGACGCGAATACTTGACACACATCTGTAAACGACTGAAATATGTGCCAGGACTGGAGACGGCGGTGCTAAATAGATCGGATTCGACAAATTTGTAAGACGGGGGGGCCCTCTTGAAAACGAGTCTGAATATTGAATGGTGAATTTAACACGTAGCAGGCTTTCGCGACCAATATCCATAATAGAGGTTATTGGGTTAGATCGCGTAAATATATAGATGTGTCGTTAAAACCCGCCACCACCCGACACAACCAACTAGTAAGGGTTGTCACATAAACAGAAGATGCCAATTCGTCACTAGTACAGCACTAACCGGTGTATTGGAGAGCCAAGCCACAACATTTACAATCTAAGTACGACGTTTCGCCAGTAATTACAACTAGCTTCATCAGGCGACAGCCAGATTTGTGGAGAAGTGTTTCGTTCCTTATACAGAGGCATAGGGTGGTCAACACATCTACGCCTCTATATAAGGAACGAAATAACACATCTACACCTCTATATAAGGAACGAAACACTTCACAAATATGGCTGTCGCCTGATGAAGCTAGTTGTAATTACTGGCGAAACGTCGTACTCAGATTGTAAATGGTGTGACTTGGCTCTCCAACACACTGGTGTTGCTGTACCAGTGACGAATTGGCCACGTTCTGTTTATGTGACAAACCTTACTATTTGGCTGTGTCGGGTGGTGGCGGATTTTAACGACACATTTATATATTTATGCGATCTAACCCAAAAACCTCTTATGGATTCAATGGTTAACTTTCCTGTGTAAAGTAAAACTGATCCTTGTTTCTATATTTGTTACTCTATGTTATGTTTCATTTACTGTATAATATATTTTATAAGCGTTACATGCAAATCTACAATAAAAATGCTTTCCTTTTTTCTTGAACCGTAACACATCTAGATTTGAAGCTTTCGTGACTGCAAGGATTCATATTCTTAGGGTTTTTCGGTAAAGTCACGTAGGTAAAAAATGTAAATTAATAAAAGTAAAATAAAAATATTTGTTTATTTTCTTTTACTTTTATGAAGTTTAACTTTTTTACCTATTTTATTTTTATTGTACTTTTATTAATTTTTATTTTTTACCTACGTAACTTTACCGAAAAAACCTAAAAATACGTAACACATCTCACAACACACCGCATGGGCAAGTACAGTACATTTTGTGTTCCCACTTACGAACGGGTCTCAGGAACGAATTGTGTCCCTAAGTCGATGACTGTCCGTGCATGCATTAGGAAAAGGAGCAGGGGTGTTCAGATATGTCGATTATGGATTAATCTTGTGGTATAATTATCCTCGCTTTTGTGGTGTACTTGTGTGCACCAGAGAGAGCCATGAAGGTGGCGGTGGCAGGCTGCTGCCACGGGCAGCTCGACAAGGTGTTCGCCACGCTGGAGCACATGGAGCGCGTGGAGGGCGTGCACGTTGACCTGCTGCTCTGCTGTGGAGACTTCCAAGCGGCACGCGACGAGACCGACCTGCAGTGCATGGCCGTGCCAGCCAAGTACCGGCACATGCACAGCTTTCACAAGTAACTGTCAGTAGATGGCACGGGGGGCCAGGAGGTTGCAGACCCATCTGCATCATTTGTTTTGTATTTTCTACCCCTAATAAGCATGTGTTTTTCTGGGGCTCATAGATTACTTCAACACGTACTGAGATGTGCCCTCTTCTTCCCTAGCTACTATTCTGGTGCACAAAAGGCCCCGGTGTTGACCATCTTCATTGGTGGTAACCATGAGGCCTCGAACCATTTACAAGAAATTCCGTATGGTGGTTGGGTGGCACCAAACATTTACTACCTGGGTAAGAAACCACTTCTGTTTTGTCTTGAAATGTTTTATTTACATTTGTGTATGCATATTGGGAAGCGTATCGGTGTTATATGGAAGGCATTTTAACTCTGTTATTGGATAAGTTTATAGTGTGTACAGTGGTATGAGTTCAAGCTACTGTGGTGTGTTTTTTCTCCAGGATATGCTGGAATTGTTAAGTATGGCAGCCTGAGGATAGGGGGCCTCTCAGGAATTTACAATATCCACAACTATTGCAAAGGTAATTATTGCTGTAATCTGTTATCACATTCAATAATTGGTTTTAAAATAATACTAATAATGAGCTGTTATGGATTGTCCCATACGCTAATTGTTGAATAAATCTAACCCTAACCCAGGTCATTATGAGTTCCCGCCATACAACAATGATACAGTCAGAAGTGTCTACCATGTGAGAAGTTGTGATGTTATCAAACTGAAACAGGTGAGGAAAACACATACTCGTCTACATTTTTCAGCAGAGGGGCAAGCTTGAAGTTTGTTTCAAATTCCTTGCAGTAGTTTAGCAACTTATCTCAAACAAGAAAACTAAGAAACCTATAAGCATCTGAACTGAGCCAAATGTGAGTTTAAGCACCAGGTATATGGTCAGTTGCAATATTTGCTCGATTGAACCTTTTGTTGCAGTTAAAAAAACATTTGTACTAAATATATGTGATTCGTAAAGAGGCATGTTTTAAAGCAGCGGTCCCCAATCTTTTTGGCACCAGGGATCGGTTTCGTGAAAGACAATTTTTTAATTGACTTGTGGGGGGAGGGGGGGGGTCATCATTGGGTTTTTCCCCCTTTTCAAAGAAGCTCTCCAGCGACGTTTGTTTTTTTACTCATGTTGGCTAGGGGTTAGCAGCTCGTGGGCTTACCAAAACTGTGACTAAGACAAGTGCGCAGTGCGGGAAAGAGGCACGGATGGAAGTGGTCAATAATAAAATAATGGGCGGGCCACGCGTGGACTCACCGCTCACCTCCTGCTGTGCGGCCCGGGGGTTGGGGACCCCTGTTTCAAAGAATATAAATGAATTTAATAAATTACATACATTTCATAAAATAATCTTGGCCTTCTAGATTCAGCAGCCATTGGACGTGTTTCTCTCTCACGACTGGCCCCGTGGGATCTATAACTATGGGCAGCGCGAGGAGCTCCTGCGGCGCAAGCGCTTCCTACGGAATGAGGTGGAAGCAAACTCGCTCGGCAGCCCAGCCGGTGCCCAGCTGCTCCACCACCTGCGCCCCACCTTCTGGTTCTCAGCACACCTGCATGTCAAGTTCGCTGCACTTGTGCAGCACAACGTGAGGAAGTGGTCAATGCCTGACATGAAATAAGCTTATGCAGTAGAGACCCAATGAACCTACCCGACTACTGGGGCTCATTGTGCAAGCTTCCCAATTTAAAATTGTTATTGCCACTTGTTGAATTATTCTACTGCTCCAATGCCCCCTCTTATACCTGTGATTGTGTAGCAGAGGTTTGGTGATGCCGAACCCAAGGTTACAAGATTTCTGGCCTTGGACAAGTGCCTACCTCAGAGAGATTTCCTGCAGGTTGGCAGAGCATGATGTAACCAAAATACACGCCACGCATGAGACATTCACAACTTTGCAAACAAAAAAATATAAAGTCACAAGCCAATCGGTTTTCATGACAAAGTTCTCTCGGATTGTTGTCTGCAATCAGGTTGTCGAGATGTTACACGACCCAGAGGTTCCTCTGCAGCTGGAGTATGATTCCGAGTGGCTCGCAATACTGAAGACCATGGACCACTTAATCAACGTGTCTCCTGAGATACATGCTCCTTCACTCAAGACAGAGCATCATCTGAGGTGTCTCTTCATTAATGTCACCGTAACTTATTGCCACTTTAGTACACTGCCAAACACTTCATTGTTCTTATCTTAAGTAGTTTTTATCACCATGTGATTTCACTGTCTGTTAATCCTATGAATTTAATTGTTTTTCTCCAACAGACATAATTATACTTTGACAAAGGAAGCCATTGCCACGGCCCTCAGTTCCCTTGGTCGAGATCTTCGTGTGCCACAGAATTTTGTGAAGACAGTTCCTGACTATGGCCCTCACAAACCCAGAGCACAGGATCCCAAGCACGCTGTGAATCCTCAGACAACTGTATTCTGTGCCGCACTGGGTATCAGAGATCCCAACGTAGTACTTAACCCGGAACTGAGTACAGTCCTTAAAGAGCCCCATAAATGCATTGTGGGAAAATCAGTGAACAATATGGAGATGCACGACCAGAAAAGTGAACTTGAAAGTCGTGATGGTAAAGTCTGTGAATGTGTTTGCCTTAAACAACAAAGTGGCATTATTTGCAGCACTAATGAAGATGCAAATGACATACTCAGAGAATCCCCACCAAGAGCATGACACGGTAAAATGTGGTTGTGGCAGAAATACATTATTAAACAAAGAAGAAATCGATTTTAAAGTAGGCTGTGCTAATAAAATTTAAGATGGTGAAGAAAGCGTGGATGAAGTCGTTGATGATCTAGGTATATAAAGTGCAGTTCAAAACACACTCCCTGTGAGTCCATAGTATCTGCTGCTTTATTTGAAAATAAGAATGTGGGAACAATAACGATTTTTTGTCCTTTGTTAATAGACATCTGCCTTGATCGAAGAGACTTCTGGAAAATGGCAGAAATGCTGCATGATGCAAGATGTATGAGCAAAGACAGTCATGAGTATCTAACTTAACTCCGTAGATGGGTTGTGAGTTTCCAGAGAGAGCTGTGCAGGATTACAGAAGATATATTAAGGAAAAAAATACTGCTTACACAGATATCTGCAACAGCATGGCAATAAATAATGTTTTATAAAAGAATTAAAGTAGAACCTGGAAATACAGTCGTCTCTCATACAGCATCTAAATATATGGAATTTTACTATAATGTAATTTATAATTTATAGGACGAATTTCATATACGTTGCGTTAAATTTGCATCTACGGAATGTTTTTATCTCTAAATTGTGTTTTTTTGGGGAGGGGGGTGAACAATGGATAGTGTCGTTTGAGCGTGCATTTCATGCTTCAGCGGTCGTCTGGAAAGCTGTTCCAATATTGAGGAAGCCACTGAAGTTATGTAATTTTAAATCGAGATTGAAAACTTATTTCTTTAAAACTGCTTTTTGTGTTTAGTTTGTTGTCTTTCCTCGCACCTCCGATTCGCACGGTTGGCGATGTACGAAGTGAAAGAAGTTCAGCAGACATACATACATACATATGCTGCTCCACGTGGTTTGCGTGGGACGCTTTTCATCTTGTGCTGATTACCTGAGCTCGCCGTGCTGCCCAAGCTCGGTTTGGACGGCACGGCGTACTGTGCACGATTTCACAATTCTTTCAATGTTCTTCAGTTCAAGTAAGTTAAGATGTCGTTTATGGTGGCCATGAAGTGGAAGAGATAGCAGAATTGCAAAAAAAGAGACCTTGGATGTAAGTCCTGTATAGTATTGTTTTTCCGCTATTTACGTTGAGTTGTTACTCGTATTTTATAATACTTGATTTTACATTCAACGTGCTGAAAAATGTTTGCTACATTCTGAAGTGTGCCTATATCTTGAAGCCTAATTTCTTTCCGTAAAAACGCATCTTCCAAATATATAATGGCAGTCGATGGGGAAACAGCGTTCGATATACAGAATTTTGCTTTACGGACAACTCTTCAGTAATATGTCTCGTATTTCGAGGGGCGTCCATATTTGATTAAACATCCTTATTTGTTGAACATTTTGCTTCCTATATTGCCAGTTTTTGGCAATTTTCATGTGTTTTATTTTCCAAGATGTTATGCTAAATTCATCACCATTCACAAAGCATGCTGTGACGTCGGTGGACAGAGTACAATGTCGGTGCAAAGTTCGATGTGTTGTCGGTGTATAGATAACAGTAATTCTAGATTTGAAGGTTTCGTGACTGCAAGGATCCATACTCTTGGTTCTTTCGGTAAAGTCACGTAGGTAAAGAAAATAAGAAATAAAAATAAGAAATAAAAAATATTTCTTATTTTCTTTACCTACGTGACTTTACCGAAAGAACCAAGATGACAGTAATGTCACAGGGTACCACACATGTCACAGCACACAGAGCACGCTGCATTATCACAGCACGCAGTGATGTCACAGTGCACAAAACACACCTGTGGTATCACAGTTCATCGAGCCATACGCTCACAGTGCACGAAACGGCAGTGATGCAAGTGTAATGACAGAGCCTACATGTGCTGTGAGTTGACTAGTGGCCACGGGAGGTAATGACAGGGGAGTCTGCCTACAGTGTGAATGCACTAGTGGCCACGGGAGGTAATGACAGGGGAGTCAGTTGTGAGTGCGAAGGGACTGGTGGCTACGGGAATGATCAAGAAGGGAGCGTGGTCAGGTGACGGAAGAGGACGGTGGAGTCTGCTGGTGGAGCGAGCGTCCAGAGTCGGCGAGAATGATCGAGAAGGGGGGCGTGACCTCGGTCTGTATGTAAGGGAGATGCGCGGGAGACTCGGGGCTGTTGCAGTTGGGGTCTCCGCCTGATGTCAGGTGAACGTGTCTTCAATAAAATGCCATCTCAAGAGAAGTGTGTGAAATCTTGACTTAAAGCTTTCGTAACTGCAGGAATTCATATTCTTTGGGTCTTTCGGTAAAGCCAAGTAGATATTTTTTTATTATTTTCTTTGAACCTATCTACGTGACTTTACCGAAAGACTCAAAGAATACAAGTGTGTCAAGTCATTACACAAGCGTAGCGGGACTGTTTAAAGAGGTGCTTTACCAGTACCTCCGAAACACAGGACTTGCCACGGAGAAGGACAAGAAGATCAGCTGCGTAGGAATGCCACACACCACCTTCAGGTGGAACACCGTCCTGACTTTGACATATGTCGCCACTCTTTCAACATAACTGGGGAAAAAAATCCTGGAACTCGTTGGCGAACAACAATGTTGGGGACATGTATCTGCACCACAGAGGCTGAACGCGGTTCCCGGAGACGGCCCAGCAGCACCACTACCGCAGGCGACTGGGGATGGGCACCAGCGACGTGCACGTCCCAAAAAATAACTCGGAGGTACAACATCGTCATTGTGAATCGTTAAACATTTTGACGACTACCCGGTATAACAATGACCTCTCGATTTAAAGCTTTCGTGATTGCAGGGATTCATCTTCTTGGTTCTTTCGGTAAAGTCACGTAGAAAGAATTTAATAAAATAATGAAAATAAAACATAAAATAATTCTCACGACGTTTCGGCCACAACGCAATTAGCCGTCTTCAGGTGAAGAACAGGTCTGTCAAGGAGACAGAATCTGATTCTGTCTCCTTGACAGACCTCTGTCTACCATGCATCATTTTCTAGCTATGTATACGAGCAAAGAACGAGGGCGGGAAAAACACCATCAGTCTTAAATATGCCAACAGTTTTGTTTTTCGACTAAGACTTTGAACTTTCAGCAGGGGGCTCGGCTTCCTCCATTCCACTCGATGCTACGGGCCCAGAGAGGTGCACGATGGGAAGATAAACTGAGAAATAGAGGGGCAATGGATTAGAGAATAAACACAAGCTGGATGTCTAACATTGAATGTTAAGGGAAGTAAAGTGGCTTTGTGGAAGGACGCATCTCTCGGAGGGGGGGGGGGTGATGGCCGATGGAAAAGACCGGTTTGGGAATGGCAGCCAAAGGGGCCGGAACGCGCCTGAGAAGACGAGCACCATTGGGATGGAGCGATGCGATCAGCTCATGTGCAGGAGTGAGATGCATTCTGACATTCATAAGACCATCAGGGATGGCGACGATGTGGGGAGGCCGTCATCCTGCAGTGGATTTAACATGGCAGATGCTTATTAAAATAACGTTAAGTGCAATCATCGGGTATTTTGTGCGAGCAGCCATTGCAATCAAGTGCGATAGTGTGGATTTTGTTGAAGAACTGTATACATTTTTTCTGTACATGTGTAATGTCGACTAAACAACAATCGGCACCAAAAGTGAAACGCAGGTGCGGAATTGATCACAACCACGCGCATACGAATGCGGTGCTGAGAGGTAATTTCATAAACCAGGTCCCTGTGGGGTGGGCTGGTAGGAACAAACAAATGAATGGCTATAATAAAATGAAATGGCAAAAAATGGGCGCCAATAAGTGAACGGAAACGTAGACGTAGTGGAACATAGGAAACAATAAAGTAGTAGTAACCGTTGTGGAAAAAATACTAGTATTTCAAAGTATGTACCTACGTGAGTGCAGCTTGGAGCAGACATAGTGAGTAGTAACAATCTGCACGATATGCAGATTGTTACTATCCGTGCCGCGGTAGCCCCGCCCAGCCCCGCGTAGCCCCGCCCAATACACCCCTAGCGGGGGAGAAATTGCCAGGCCTGGCTCTAGGCTGGAGACCCGCCGACGACGGGGAGGTAGGGAGTGTATTTTAATGTAAAAGCTTAAAATTTAAATGTTTCTATTTAAAAACATGAAGGAATGTAACAGTGTTAAACATTAACTCTCTTTCACACATGCGGGGGTACGATACAAAGGGAGAGTTAGAGGCCTAGTTCTAGGCTTTAGGCCTAGCTGTAGGCTTTAGGCCGCTGTGAGTTAA
>CM025610.2:14150821-14182833 GCA_014621495.2 Entosphenus tridentatus | reverse complement strand
CCTCTCTCACCTCTTCCTCCTCGCCCTCACCTCCTCGCTCTCTCACCTCCTCCCTCTCTCTCACCTCCTCTCTCTCTCTCACCTCCTCCTCCCTCTCTCACCTCTCTCTCACCTCTTCCTCCTCGCTCTCACCTCCTCGCTCTCACCTCTTCCTCCTCACTCTCACCTCCTCCCTCTCTCACCTCCTCCCGCTCTCACCTCTCTCACCTCTTCCTCCTCCTCGCTCTCACCTCCTCGCTCTCACCTCCCACTCTCACCTCCTCCCACTCTCACCTCTTCCTCGCTCTCACCTCCTCCCTCTCTCACCTCCTCTCTCACCTCTTCCTCCTCCTCGCTCTCACCTCCTCGCTCTCACCTCCTCCCTCTCTCACCTCTCCCTCTCTCACCTCCTCCTCGCTCTCTCACTTCCTCCTCGCTCTCACCTCCTCCTCCCTCTCTCACCTCTTCCTCCTCACTCTCACCTCCTCCTCGCTCTCTCACCTCCTCCTCCTCGCTGTGACACATCTCTACACCATCAGCGACACTTGGATTCCATACGAGACGGTCTCCTTCCCTCCTGTATCACTCTTCCTACAACACCTCATTCACCTTGTGCACCTCTGACAAGCACGTCATCCCTCCGTCGACTTCCTCTTTCTTTACGTCTTCATTGACCTCAAACATTCCTACCCCCTGCTGCAACTCATCCACCTTTCCGTCCAACCGACCCTGATTACTTTTCGAGTATTCACTTCACTCGCAACCATCTCTTTCTTCTCCAACACCTCTCAGCTATCCACCATTTCCTCCTCTTTGTGCTCTTCAACATTCATCGTTACCACCTCCTTACTCTTCTTCTTTCTTATCCTGTACCTCCCCCGGTTAGTTGGCACACAGGCCCCCCCACCCACCCTCCCTCACGGCTACCTCTTGGATTCTGGGGATGATGGATGACCCACTCTGCCGTGTTGAGGTCCTTGAAATGAAGGGGGACACCCACTTAGCCTGAGTCTCTGCTTCCCGTTGTTTCTCTCCGTGTGGCCGGTATCTGCCGCACGGAATTTGGTTTCACGCAAAGAGGAGCGAATCTCGCCTTAGCAAGTGGCAGGTGGCTGTGGTGGTGGCTGTGGTTTTGGTATTGGCACAAAGCGTATCGCTGTGCCGTTTTGACCCAAGTCCGTAGTATCTACGGCCTGAGACTGTGACCGCTTGGGAGACGTGGGCTGGCTGTGGCTGATGCCTGATGCCTGCGTCTTTGGCTCAGTTGCCGTAGCTATGAACGGATGTGATTGGTGGTTGCTGTGGCGTTTGCTGGTGGCTTTTGCTCGTGGCTTCTGTGTGGGCAATTGTGTAGTCGTGCCTCGTGCGTTTAGTTCTCAACTCGCCACGTAACTCGGTTACAGATGGAGATGCACGAAGCGCAAGCGATTGAGGGCTGCATTCGTGGTTTATTTGTTTAAACACGCTCCACTGTCACCAGGCACCAGAACTAAGTAATACTTGCATCATTATTGGCATTTTTTTACTGCACTGGTGATGTCCCGTCATTTATTTGACTAATTTTAAATGCAATCTTTTGTCAAGAAAAGTGGCCCGCATTTTTTTTTGCCAGCCAAATACAAAAAAAGCCATCAGGAAATATCTGGTTGCTTTGGCTAGGGAGAGCCATGCAAACCATGCCCTCTAACTATCCATGTTAATGAATAGAGTTATGCGTGTAAAGCAGCATGGGATAGTGATTATTGTTTTTTGGCATGCCCACGCTCGCCACGCTTGTTATCCTGGAGTGTGTTGGCTCGAAGGTTCCTGCCACGGATCATTAGCATCATTTACCATGGCACCCAGTGATGTTTGCACGGTCCAAAGCTTCACCTTGTGACTTGCGAGGAACCACTTTGTTTTAAAGCACCTGGCGTGATAAATGTTGGCGATTTGCACTTTTTTCATCTTTTGTATGTCTGTGGGGTATCCTGGACAAATCGGTCTTTGAGTTCACTGGTCACATTTGTCATGCAAAGTGATTTGCAGGGACATTTCCCACAGTAGGCCACGCCGTTTTATTTGCTTGTGTCGTCTTAGCAAGCGTTTGTGACATTATTCCCCTTTTCTGGTTTTACACT
This sequence comes from Entosphenus tridentatus, assembly GCA_014621495.2. Taxonomy (NCBI): domain Eukaryota; kingdom Metazoa; phylum Chordata; class Hyperoartia; order Petromyzontiformes; family Petromyzontidae; genus Entosphenus; species Entosphenus tridentatus. The sequence goes on along the minus strand of CM025610.2, from coordinate 14,180,734 downwards.
TATGTAATTATAATCTGTTTAACAAGTTTTTCCAATGAAATTGGCCTGTTATATTTACCTTGGGTTGAAAAAAATATATCTGTAATTGGATCAAATATGAGTCAGTCTGGAATTCCCCAGGTGCTCCATCGGGGGGGGGGGCAGTGGAGTGAATGTTTAATTCAAAAGCACTTCGCGTTCAGACAAACATGTTCGTCACATCTCACCTTGGTCTGGAAATTCCAGGTTGGCCACGTTTTTGCATAACAATTGGACTCGGCAACCAAACCTTGAAAACTGCCCCGAATTTGTGCTGTTTGGCTGACAGATTGTAACTTGCAACCTAAATGTGCATTGTTTTGGACTTTGGACAGTAACTGCTTTGACTGAGGTGCCCCTTCTTCGTGATATAGGATGTCGTTAATCAGTAAACAGACATGCTAATGTAGAAAATACATTTTAAGCCTCTCTCGCGCAACATCCGACGTTGCAATACAACCACATGCATGTAACTTTATCATCTTCACAGAGGGTGTCCCGTAATTAAAGATCGTGTGCCAGATCTGTTCATGACCTAGACACTTTCCCGTGACTCAATAGGCCACGGAAGTATTGCCTTCCCATAATGTTGCTGGTGTCAGGCCTTTTTTTTGCCGGTATTATTTTTACGTTGATAAGCGAGTACAAAATAAAGACATCTTAACGAACCTAGGCAAATGCAAGCACGTCATTGGAGGCTTTCATTCAAAGCCTTATTTAAAAGTTTAAGAAAAAAAGTACATAGCGTGACTTGTCTTTATTTATATCTGGCAGCATTCCACCTACCCCAGCACGTGCAAGACTCGATTTAGCCAACCGGTTACCATCTAGTCCTCAAACGAAACTTGTTGCTGAAAACCTCTTACAGCGGCATCAACCATGAGCTTCGATAACATTTGAATATGAATACACCACTGATCACATTGGCTCACATCAGCACAGTTTCACCTTGTATGCGGAAAATGCAATCTGAGCTTATTATGTTCAAATCCATATCGTAATAAAGTCTATTACTCTGTAATATTGTGCCACATACAGTAGCCTGTGCTGTGGGATTGCGCTAATCCCTCCGACTGGCTGAGCCAGTACTGTCACCCAGCGTGTTGCGTGTCATCATCGTTCATATAAAACACCACTTACGGAAGCGTGTACACAGTGCTATTGTAGGTGAAGGATAAATGTTTATTTTGGGTGAAGTCTTGCTTCATCATCACCCCGCATTTTCGATGTTTAACCTTGTTATGGTTACTGTATTTGGCAAAATTATGTTGTATGATTCTAATAAAATGTTAACAATACAAACTACTGTACTGCAAAGACCATTACGAATTAAGCATTCTAATTACGCACGCCTATATCAACATCGAAGTGTATCCCAAGACTCAAACGAGTAAAGGGGAGTGCACACCTTCCTTGCCATTTGCCAGTTTTGAGCCAGTGATGGAAATTCCAAACTACTGTTTCTGTATCTAGTCTGTAGACCACTGCGTTGACTTATCGCAAAGAAGTTTGCATTTAATTGGTTTGTGAGAGATTATAGGCTAAGTCAACCCCCAATTGGAATTTGCACTGACATCTAATCGTGAGTCCGACGTGTTTTCACATTGACACCTGCCCGGATATCCTTGTATGTCGCCACCTCTTTGTGGAAAAGTGTCTTTCGTGGAGGTATATTTCTGGCTCCACTTGGATGTTGCTGCACATGTATTCCTAACCCAGATGGCAGAAAGGAAAGTGCATGCTTATGGCCACTCTAAAGCGTTCTTTCTTATGAAGGTAGCATGTTGTCGTTGCGCAGAAAAAGGCGGTGGGCCAAGACCTCTTTGATCAAGTGATGTACCACCTGGACATCCTGGAGGTCGACTACTTCGGCTTGCAGTTCATGGACTCGGCACAAGTCTCCGTAAGGGAGCCTTTCACAATCTCATTCCAGTGTCAGCAGCAGACACAATAATGGATTTCATTTTTTAATCTTCACAGAATTTCTGTACAGATCTGCATTGACAGTTGTTCGGTAAAAAAAAAATGCATTCATGTTTTGACGTTATCTCTTTGGATCAGTAGGAGCATGTCTGCAATCCGTTATTTTTGAGGCGGGGATGGTAGGCGCATGCATCATCATGTTCGATATACACCAACCTGTAGAAACACAAGGTGCCTTTGAGAGATAGCACAGCAAGTAGATTGCTAATATCTTTGAAGGAGTTTTGATTGTTATCTTCTCGTGGGGATGTGCTCTAGAAATTCTGGTTTTCCCCGAAATGCAAAAAAAATCCATTGGCAAGATGTTGTCTTCCAGAACCCTCCTAAACTAATTCTGGAACCTATGAGGCTTTTTGGGTAAAATACATTTCGTTTTTATTTTATTATGACAGAAAAATAGCAGAATATTAACAATATGAAGTGCTTTAGTTTATTGGCAATATTTATAATTCTAATGTGTGCCTGTCATATTGGATTGTTTTACAATTATGATTTGTTTTCATGCAGCACTGGCTGGATCACACCAAGAACATTCGGAAACAAGTAAAAAGTAAGGAATGTTACTGCTTTACCAAGCTGGTTTGGTTAATGGATGTTTGACAGTAGACCATTCAGCCATATAGATTTCCATTAACTACATGTATTGCACATGCATTTATTTACTTAAAATGTTATTGAAATATTTAGAGTTCAGAAGTAGAAGTGCTCTATTTAAATACATTCACAAAACACCCTTGAACTTTTAGAACAGCTAAAGGAAGGAAAGAGCCCAGGAGAGAGGTCTGCCGAGCTAACATTGCACTGCGGTGGCTTTACAAACTTTGCCATTCACAATTCCGTGCTCTCTTCGCTGCATGCAGTCGGCCCTCCCTACTGCTTCCACATGCGTGTCAAGTTCTACTCCTCGGAGCCGAACAATCTGCACGAGGAGCTCACCAGGTGCTCACCTCGGTTTCCCTCATTTCGGGCGCCCGTCTTGGAAGTGTCATGTTGGGCGATGGCACCCAGACATGGTGCCGGCTCTCCACTGCCCCCCTTCCCCTGTGCAGGAAATGAGGGCCATGCTTGCCGAACATGCACATGTGGTCTTTTATGCCGGTAAAACAGTAAGGGGCGGTCATCGTCGTTAAAACTCGAAGTTTTGGGGTGCTGTAAAAGGTTAGGAAACAAGATGCAGCGTTGTACAATTTTTTATTGTCTTATTGGACAATTTCCAGGCAGACTTTTGTGACTATCCCCAAACTTAGGAGTTTTTCTTAAATAATAATGTGTAAAAAAAAAACACCCTCCATTGTGAGCACAGTTTAATGTGCACTGGGTTGCATGTGTAGTGTTTGGCATGCCAAGTGCCGGCTGTGTAGCAGAGGCTGCCGTTGATGCGCATGAATGGTTTGTACAGCTTGTTGCTTTACAAGTCGAGGCTACACGTGATCAGAGCCTGGGTTCCTGCATTTGAAAGAACGTTGCAAAGTTGAATTGTATCGTTAGATGTTATACATGTCTTGTGCTGGAAGGCAAATGTGCCATTGTTCTCAGAATGACTTATGCATGATCAGATATGTTTGGTTTTGTTGAAACCATATGGGAGGTGTCAATCATATCCTCATTGCAAGTAATTACGCAAGCGTTCCTGTTGACATACTCAATGGCTGCTGTAATAAAAGTGGGCTGAACTTCGCATGGCATACTTATTTTGCCGTTTGAGTTTGCGTGCAGAGCTGAAACGTTGGTCAATGATTCATGTAATTTCGAGTTCTCGATCAATGCTTTAATTGTTTGGTGGTAGTTTAAGAGCTCTTGGGGATGACAAAAAAATGTGTCGGCATGCATCACAAACATCAGGCCCTTACTCCATAAGTCTATTTTCTGTTCTCTTCTAGGTACCTGTTTGTTCTCCAGCTCAAGCAGGACATTCTCTCTGGAAAGTAAGACTTACATTTTTTATCTTTATGTGCAAGGTTGTGCTACAGCCGTCCGCAATGCTCGTGAACATCAAAAGCATCCGCTGTGAATGTTATATTGCACAGTTGCTGAGATGAGGTTCAGCCTGTGCGCTTTGAGAGTCACTTGATATGTGAAGTGCTTGGAATTGCAGTTGGCTCCAAAAATTCCCTCTGCCATCTGTGGAGTGCCCTTGGTGTACCAGCAGCCCCTCGATTGCCAAAATTTGTGCACATTTTCTTAGTTGATACTAGCCCCTCTTGCTACCACATTTTGCACTTCATGTGCTGACTTCTGATGTTGTGGTATTTATCTGCAGGCTCGAATGTCCCTTTGAAACGGCCGTGCAGTTGGCAACCTACAGTCTGCAGGGTAAGTCGCACGGGAAATGGTGTTTGGAAATGTTTTGGTCATTTTATGAAACTAACTTGGCAATGAAAATGTCAAATAAAATTATATTGTTGCACCTCCGATTAGCAAGGTTGGCTACATACGGTGTGAAAGAAGTTCAACGAATATACATTGGCGGTTGATTTCTCTGTCTATATTCTGTGCTCTTATTTATTTTCTGGCTTTGTTTTTCTTTCTACATTTTGTCATAACGAGTCCTTGGCCTTTTGTATTAAATATTGCAATTGACAACTGTCAAGAGTTCTTTATTCTGCATTCGTAAACAATGAAGCCTGCAAGATAAACGTCACATTCTCACAAGGAAGTGCACATAAGTCAGTCCCATAATTTAGTTACCCTTTTGCTGTTAATCGAAGAGCATTCCATTGAATAGTCCTCTACGAACATTTTTGCTGTCCATTTCTTGTCACAAATGTGCACCGTATTCGTTTTTGTGTGCAAATGGTCATCTGAGCGTGTGACGTCTGTGCTTCTAGGCATGTTGGAGGAACGGTTACAATAATCAAATTGCATACAGTGATTGTTGAATGCTGGCTAAATAGCTGATGGAGTTTTCACTTTTTTAAGTTCACAAACAAACAGTGAAAGATGGCGATGGCTTTTGGAAGGCTTTTATCCAGCAGTAAATAAACGTCGATGATGAATAAGACAAACGATCCTGACAAAACGGCAGATTTTCCACTCAACTGGATTTGTGCCGCTTTGTAATGTTAAGTCCCTCAAAGTGCTTCGGGCACAGGTACTTGTCTGCTCATGAAGCAAATGGGCTGCTTTTGTGGTTCGTTCACACATACCACAGGGCAAGAGCGAGTTGGTGTACGGGGTGTGTCTGCCGAAAAGATGTGAACAAAATAAAGGCTGCAACACCAATTTATTGAGCAACTTCACCTGCAGCCCTCTGCCATTCTTTATTAGATGGTTAAAATAATTATTTGCTAATGATGTGTTGGCAGTGGTGCACAGTGGCATTTAATTTAAAACGATCAAAACTTTGTCAATCGCAGTGCCTTAATAGAAGGCCGTTGCCTGAAACATGAACTATGTATATCTTTCTTTTTTCAAGGCAGTGTTATTTAGGAATGCGATTTTTGGTATTTGATGGTTGTTTTTTGGATATTTGTGGTCAGAAATCTTGGTGGCTTCTATCATCATCACTGTTTTCATTTTAAGCACAGTTTGTGATTGTTCAAAGTGGCTTTTTACATTTGTATTGACTCTCTAGTCCCTGACTTTGCACTTGTAATTCTATTTGCAGTGAACTGATACGAGAATTAATGTTTTAAAGTATGTTTACTTGTTCAGTAATGAAACCCTTGATTTTATGGAAAGCCTGAAGATTTATTTCAGCCTTTCTTTGTAAATAATTCAACGGGAAAACTGGCTTCCATTGCAACTCTAAGATTATGTCCCCACATCCATGTACTTTCAAGTGTACGTAGGAAGCTACTGCAAAACTAAACTTTTTATTTTACCAGGTAAGGCCCACTGCTGAGCTATATAGCTTTATCAGAAGCGGCTTGGCCACAAATGATAGCCCAATTCAGTAATTTATGATGTGTAAATTTATAGCAGCCAAATACTCTAAACGCATGTTTCTAAATGTGGAGGGAAAACCCAGGGGACCCAGAGAAAAATCTACGTAACCACGAGGAAAACATGCAAACTACAAATATACAGGCATCTGGGTTGGGATCGAACCCATGACCTGCATACAACTGCATATATTTAACATCTCACCACCGCGGTGCCCTAAGTGTCAGTGTCCCAACATCAGTACTCTAGCCATACACAATCCAAAGTGACAATTGAACTTATCACAGGTCTCCTCTTGGTCATTTCAACTTAACATGTGTACCTGATACAGTAGGTGAGCATCATCACTGGCAACACACAAATATCTGGGTGTTGTGATTGCTGCACTTTCCCCCCATTCTGTCATACCAGCTTTGATAGGTACCCACAATAACAGTACTTGATTTGAATCTTGATTTGAAACTTTCGTGACTGCAGGAATCCACACTCTTTGGTTCTTTCAGTAAAGTCACGTAGGTAGAAAAATAAAATAAAAAATCAATATATCACGATGTTTCGATCGCAACACAAGCGGTAACAGTACTTGCCATAACAATAACAGTACTTGCCATAACGAGCAATAATGCTAAACCAGAAAGTATAGGCCGTCTTGCAGGAGTACGTGCCACCTCTATCGACCCCACACTTACACACGCATGTGATTTTCACAGCGGAGCTGGGAGACTGTGATCCCGTGGAGCACACCCCTGCGTTGGTGTCAGAGTTTCGCTTCATCCCCAGCCAGTCGGAGGAGATGGAGGAAGCCATCCTGGAAAAGTGGAAGGAGTGCAGGTGCTCGTCCTGTGCTCATCCTGTCCTGTCACTGGGTGGTCATGATATGCAGCTGCTATGGCCAAAATAAACAAGACTACAAACCCTATATTTTTGGCCCCTCGTATTTCCGTTCATGGTTTACAAGCTCACCTTCCCGAAAACAAATAAAAACGCCCCTATCACATTTTCAAGGGATGTTTTAGTTGAGCTGATCTAGCTTGTGTAAAGTATGTAACTTAACCAAAAGGTATACATATAGGGAGTGTGAATATGTAGCTGTTATCTTAAAATGTAATTTATTTTAAAAATTATATTTTACATTCAAATGAACACGACACAATGTACACTTTGTTGAGGACGATGCTGTGTGGGTGTATTCGGTGTACTGCTTACAATGAACTCCAGTCTTTAGTTTTTACTGTGGTTTTGTCGTAAACTTTATCATTTGACTTGGGTATGCATACAAGTGATATGCTGAGCTCTCTGATGTAGAGCACTGTGATTCATGGCAGGGTATTGGTAGGATGCGACGATACTGGCTGCGAGCTAAATAACTAGGCAATAAACGCTTTTCATGACAATAAAAGTTTTACAGTACTGTGCCTGTCAAATGTACTTGAGTAAACATTGACTGTTGAAACTGGCTAATACAGTGTAGATCTGTGTGTGTTTTGTTGACGATGCCTAAAGTTGATATGCCTGCCATTTCTGCACAGGGGACAGACACCTGCACAGGCTGAGCTGAATTACCTGAACAAGGCAAAGTGGCTTGAAATGTATGGTGTGGACATGCACTCTGTGAAGGTATATAGCGCAGTTGGCTACATACGGTGCGAACAAAGTTCAACATAATTAGTATCACAATTACGTTGTGGACTGTACATGGAGGTGACATTGCTTCATGAAAAATGCCCAATGTGTTCATTTACTGAGCAGCTCTTTTGCCTTTCTTTGCAGGGAAGGGATGGCAATGAATACTCATTGGGGCTCACGCCCACTGGGGTTTTGGTGTTTGAGGGAGAAAACAAAATTGGCCTCTTCTTCTGGTAAGATCACAACTCCTTTTAGAGCACTGCTATGTGATATATTGAGCACAGTGTAACTATTTTTTTTAGTATTGACGTCTACTTTTACTGACACGGATCATGCTCTGTTTTTAAGGCCCAAAATTACGAGGTTGGACTTCAAGAGGACCAAGTTGACCTTGGTGGTCGTTGAGGATGATGATCAGGTAAAGTGTTGCTTTGTGACCGATGAAGTGTTGAGAATGATTGGTGTCTCTCTCTGAATTTGTCAAGTGCCATGCATTCGCCATGTCCCCGGCCACCAGCCTCTTCACACAAATAATAATAATACAATTTATAACGCGCGCAAATTTGCAGACGTAACGGCCGCAACTCAGAGGCGCGGAGCCAAGCTCAGAGTTGCTCGAAAGCGCGGTTATAGAGGTGAGTTTTTAAGTCTCTCTTGAAGGAGGCGATTGAGGTGATGCTGCGAATGTGCAGAGGGATAGCGTTCCAGACTGTTGGGGCTGCCACCGAGAAGTGGCGCATAGACACGACCAACCTGGATCTTGGTATCAAGAGGAGGTCGTGAGTCATGCTGCGCAGGCATCTGCCGTGTGCTGAGCTGCAAGTTGTCAATAATGAAGAAAGGTACGGCGGGCAGGCAGATGTGAAGGCATCGTGGCAGAGGCAGGCGTTCTTGTATATGACCCTACTGGCGATGGGTAGCCAGTTGAGGGCACGGAGACAGGCTAGTGAGTCGAGACAGGGATGAGTGTGGCCAATGACGACGCGTGCTAGGTTGTTTTGTAGTCCTTGAAGTTTTTTTAGGTTGCCAGTGGAGGTCCGGACTAGGACGGAGTTGCAATAGTCAAGGCGAGACCCAACTATGCAACATGCCAATGTGTTGGCAATTTCAGTGGAAATGAGAGGATGTAGGTGTCTGAGAGCCTTCAGGTGAAAGTTATTTGAACTGATGATTTGATTGGTTTGACGGTCAAAGAATAAAGTTGAATCTAGGATGACACCGAGGTAGCAAAAACATCTGCTTTTCATCCTGCTCCCTCCTGACTGGTTTCAGGCCAAGGAGCAGGAGCATACCTTTGTCTTCAGACTCGACCACCCGAAGGCATGCAAGCACCTGTGGAAGTGTGCGGTGGAGCATCATGCCTTCTTCCGATTGCGAGGCCCCTCGAAGACTAACGCCGACCCCAGCAGCTTTATCCGCATGGGATCGCGGTTTCGCTTCAGGTGTGTGATTGTGCAAACGGCTCACAAGAAAACTTGCTCGTGGTGGTCTATTGCTGCCTGGTCTGGCATACGTGCTTGTTTTGAATCAGATATTTATACATCATTACGAAAATGTGTTGATATCGGACACAATCGTTCGATTTGAATATTTGCACACTTAATTGAAAATACTTGATATTTACACCTTAAATGCCATGTACTTTTTTGCATTAAGTTGTAAATAATTTACAAAATGGCTAAGTTCACAAGCATGCACCCACCTTTGCCTTGCACCATTCTCTAATGATATTGGAAATGTGTTCTATACATTTATTACACAATTTTTATATACCTTTCAAATTAGCGTCACATTAATCTTAATTTCACAACATTTTGTAACTTTTGGCATCAATGTCTGTCACTTCAGTTGCATGATTGATTTCGATTTTGCCTGCTGAAGTGTTCGTTATTCCAGACATGTGAGGCTCATGTTGTTCTGCTGTTTGCTGCCAGTGGACGGACAGAGTTCCAGGCAACAAAAGTGAGTAAGGCACGGAGAACATCATCGTTTGAGCGCAGGCCAAGCAAGCGCTACACCAGGAGAGCCTCCTTCCAGAAAGGTAATGTGGGATGTGTGTATAGCATTTGTCCATGTCAATATAGCCATCATTTCTTGTGCTGTTGTCGATAGTCTCTGGTCTTGCATTCAGCGTGTCTCCTTGCTCAAACGATCAATGGGGCAGCCCGCAACCAGCAACTGAAATTCCTAATTCCCATGGCAGGCGCCATTTTCTCCATAGGTCAACACTGTTGACTTAAATCAACCCCGTAGGGATATTAAAGTGAACCAACCTCTGACTGGAATTTGAACTTCTGATGGCGAGTCAATTGCTCTAACCACTGCATCACCCATATCTTGCATTTACACGTTTACTTCAGTGAATTATATCAATTATTCAGAATGTGTTTTCATATACTCAAATCTAAATGTGAATACAAGTTTTGGCTCGTGGTTATTTCATTAAAACGCCACATTTTCCAGTGTTAAAAATGATAAACCTAATCTTATATTATTTACAGTTGTCTTCATATACAATATACTTTACTACTGTACATATAAATGCTGTCATATAAAACATTGTTTTCACTACCTATTGTGTGCAGCATCAGTTGGACAAAGGAATTTGCCATCACTGTAAGTAATTTTAACCAAATGCTACTCATAGGGATTACATTGTTTCGCGAAATAGTATTGATATTCACTACACTATGAGACCTCCTTTACCGGTAGCAAAATATAGTAATAGGTTTTTACCCTTTTATCTGGTACAAAAACTGACACCTTTATACAAGGGATCATGTTTGCAATAACCACAACACAAGCAGTCAAAATGCAAACAAAAAGAGACAACTCTGATTATGATAATGATATGCACTGTCCTTGAAGTTGATTGGTCCACACCCGAGACAGCTTTTCTTAGAGCCTAGTCTCCATTGGTGTTGGACTCAGTGTAAATGCTTACCCCGAGCTCTCAATACTCTGATAGTGCGCTGTTTTTGAGTTGTACGCCTTTTGGCGTCATCTGGTCCAACACCTATGGAGACTCGGCTCTAAGAAAAGCTGTGGACCAATCAATTTCAAGGACAGTGCATATCATTATCAGAGTTGTTTCTTTTTGTTTGCATTTTGACTGCTTGTGTTGTGGTTATTGCAAACATGATCCCTTGTATAAAGGTGTCAGTTTTTGTACCAGATAAAAGGGTAAAAACCTATTACTATAGCATTGATGTTGTGTACTGCAGGCATATAAATGTCTTGCTTTGTTTTCACCTTGTCAGTAATGATGCACACAGGTGTATTTTCTTGTAATATTCTCGTGATGGTATGCTTGATTCATCGTGTGATTTCATTCACTGGGTCGTTTATTTTTTCTAACAGAAGCCCCGAAAAGAACCGTAATCAGCATACCCAGCAGGTAGTGTGTTTGCTCTTCTTCTTTCATATCTGAATATTTATTACATTTGAGGTGCCACTCTACGTACGTGTAACATAATGGGGACACATTGGCAACCGAAGGCTGACGTGGTTGTCATTGTCATACCTGGTGGCCACATTTAATATATTTCACTATTTAAATTGCAGTTTCAAAGAGTGACATACATCATATGCATCAGTTTAACATGTAGGCTTTCGCAACTAGTATTTTTCATAATAAAGGCTTTTGGGTTAAATCGCGTGAGTATAAATGCGTCACAACCCTTTACCACGCGACACGGCCAATCAGTGAGAAATGTGTCACGTTAATAAAACGCCTTTTAGTTACTTCTTCAGCCCACCGGTGTGTTTGAAGATTGAATCTGCAACAATTATAATTTGAGTACGACGTTTCGCTGGATATGAACTCATCTCTTTAAATCTTCATCAATGGTAAATGCTTGGGTTTGTACATCTTAATAAACATTTGCTTTAATATTGTTCCCCATTTTAGTGGTTTAATTAATAGTCACATTGGTAACTTGGCTCACTGACCCCCCCCACCCCCACAAGACTCTGAAGGGTTTAGATAGGCTAAATGCTATAGCCATATATATTCTTCATGTGTTGATTCTCGCTACCTTTCGTTTGACATGTAGCCCTGGAACCGCCCTGCCGTGCCCGTGGCAGCCTCCATCCCCTCGGGACACATACCCCTGGAGGTGGCACAGCTGCCTGGAAGCCCTGGGAGTCATGCGGCTGAGAGGAGGTGAGGCTCGGCAGGCAGGGCCCACCACTCGCTGCCAGGGTGCGGCGATGTGAGGTTGGCGCTTGTGTGCGCACTGTATTATTTAAACAGGACGCATAACCCCCCGCGGTAGCTACTGCCGTGGTGATCCAACTGCTGTACCGCAAGCAGAATCTCCCCAGCAGTTTTGCCTCTTTGCTTGTAAATTCCCAAGTGAAATTAATTAATGTTGGTTGAAAATGATTTACAGTTAAGTGATTTCTTTAATTGGAACTAAATGCTTACATTTGGGTGTATGATAGCTCCACGTAAGGTTTTTGCACACTTTGTTCAAACTTAGATGCATGGTTGCCTAACTCTTTAATGTCAATTCCATTTGCCTCATTCGATCTTAAGACATTTTTTATCGAGCACTGATGAAGTAGTAGGCCACATATGCTATGTTTTTCCCCATGTAGTTAGACTCGCCGTGCATGTTCATGATGCGACTGTTTTTGTGTTGTGCATGTCGTGCTCTATTTGCTTGGATTTGCTCTGTGCGTCCACCCTGCCTTGATGCTGTCACATAGACTGCTTGCTGGCGCTGCTGGCAATGTGTGTCGATAATCCTATCTGCCAGCACGCGTGCTCTCTTAAGCTATGGGGTGGTGGGATTCTCAAATGGTGCTGGGTGCTCGATCTTAATCACTATGTGGTGGTGGTAGTGATGGTGATTTCTTTGTTTTTTTTATTCCTACTGAACACTGCATGGCTTGATTTCAAGACTGTCTTCATAACATGTTTATATCATATGCTAGGAATCAATGTACCTACTACCTCTCCTGTTTGATTTGTCTTAGCAGTAATCTTGAACATTGTAGTATTGCCATTTAATCACTCAGGAGTTTTTACTTTGTATTATTTGGAAAAACTGTAAAGGATTTATAAACAAAAGAAACGTGAATGTAAGCAACTTTGGCAAGGCAGATTTTTCATCCTATGATTGTGACAGTATGTCTTTATGCGTCACACAGACCTGGTTCTGCAATGGATTATCAGATTTGTTTTGGGCTCTGTTGCATGGTGAACTACTCAGTGATTGCACGGCTTGCTGCGGTTTTTGTTTTGCTTTTAAGGTTGCTTAGTGTGAGCCAGTTTACTTTCTTTGCCTTTGGGGTATTTGAACACTTCCTGTGACCCGTAACTGTCGGCCACCTCTGTGTGACCCCTACATGCTTGCAGATGAATGCTGATCATGTTCCTGATCTGTGCAGGTCTTTATAATTCTAGCCCAGTTCTTCCCTGACCACCTATTGTACCTTAACTAATGTTAAAAATAATGAGCACGGTAGAGTAACTGTGAAGCAATTCCCAATTGCTTCTTAATAAGTCTTGAGTTTCATGTTGCTACGTGTTTCGTTTGACTGAAAGAGAAAACAGAATCCTTCATTCTGGGGATTGTTAGAGGAGGTGGTTTTCTGCTCTGTGTTAAATATCATCCCGGGCGCACGCAGATGCTTTCATGCAACACCGATTTGATTACTTTCTGCTGCATTGTGTAAAATGCACAGGGAATCTGGTGAAGGTAGAGGGGGACGGCTCACATTTTACAAACAAGTGGATGCGCTGATGGAATGCCGCACATGGCTTTGTCTTTCCCATAAATGTACACCTCTTGATTTTCCTGCTACAGGAAGAGATTGTTTTTTCTTATTTATTTTCACTTGAATAGCACTTTTGAAAAGTTCCTCTGCATTGGTTAATGGGCTCAGGCTTAGATTGAGAATTATTATTTTTATGTGAGACTGGGACTGCATTGCTGGCACAAATGCTTGACCTGCATGGAAATTAAGCAATGTGACATCTCTTAACACCTTTACTGCATGGACACGATGGTGCAATGATAGATTTTCTATGAAAATCTTCTCTTCACTTATGACATGAAATTTCTGCATTTGGATGAATCTCTGCTCTCACTTACTGATTCTGCATGGGGACTCTCCCATCCCTTCCTATGGCATGCCTGATGCTGCTCTTCGACAAAAGCTTGCCTGCATTCACCGTATTTGGAAAACACGTGCTAATGTCCGGTTGTTGCCATTTCCTACGAAGCAGGTCAGAATTACCAGCCAGCCACAACGGTGGGAACCCCAGAAGGCCCTCGGGCGATGGGTACAACCAGGCTGTGCAGGAGAAGAACCTGAAAAATTGTGGCAGCACTGGGCCACCCCCACCCCACCAACCGCCATCATACCAGCAGCAGCGACAGCCGCCACCCTACCAGCAGCCACCACCCAGGCCCCATGCTACTGAGCTGTGATGGGACAACTGCCATCAGCAACACTACGTGAACATCCGTTCATTTTAATTGATTTTGTGTTTCTGAATAGCACATCAGAAGTTATCACATAGAACCCTGTATGTGTGTTGAAGTGGGGAAAATATTCTGCGTCTGAAAAAAATCAGCTGGCTGAAATGGCCTACATGGAAAAAAACCCACAACCATGTTTTTACCATCAACACTAAAAAACATGCTACTGTATCCTTTCCAATCAGTCCAAGGGTCTGCCTTCTGATCCTTCATCAGCATCTATAGTCAAGTGTGCGGACGTCGTCACAAGGATGAAGGTCAACCAATGATAACTTAGTTGCCAACTCTTGGATTTTCAACACCTAGGCCAGACAATGGGTGAAAAAGGGAATATTTTTGATCGGCAGTTTTGGCAGTCTTACACTAATTGCACATTAGAATCCTCCTATCTGAACATGTTGCTACCCTCTGATTTTTAAAACGTTCAATTTGTGACCTGCCAGATAGCTAAAACACCAAGATCTTCAGCTATATTTTATATTGACTGGTCAGTAAACATGAGTCTTGTCACTAATACCACGATGCAAGTTGTACTCTGCTATCTCAGTCGCTCCACGTGACTTGTAATTCAGGGCACTGCACTGCAATGCACCCCGCAGCTCTATTTGCATACGGGAGAGTGGGGTCCTGTGTGCGTAGGGGCAGCCTCGCCACACGGTACGATGGGGTTGTAAAATGCGGCTGGGACGATGGTTCCAGGCACTCGCGTCGCTGGCACCAAGGCCACGCCAGGCTATGCCAGAAGCACTGCTGGTTACACTGAGTGCAAGCGGGGGGGGGGGGCCTGTTTGGATACCGGGGCTTCGGATATGAGGTGTTCTACTGTGCTTGAAAGCATGCCTTTGTGCGCCATGCCGCATGTTCATGGGTGGCCTGGGGATGTAATTGCCGCCCCATTTCACTGAAACCCTTCCCCCAAATTGGTCACACAACCAGGATGGGAACTGGGGCCATTGAAGGGAGTGGGCCATTGAAGGGAGTGTGCCCTTTCCACGAGTCCCTTTGTGCACCATCCTCTTTAATATTCCCTGTGTACGTCGCTGCTGTGTGGCTCGGCCACTTGACACCTAAACGATTTTGGTTTACAAAATGACATTATTTATCAAATTGTACATTCGCTGGCATCTGTGTTGTGTGGTGGTGGTGGTGTTGGCAGTGTTGGTGGTGGTTACGCTTGCACTTAGTTGTGGTCCATCGACTTTTAAAAGCATGTTGAATCGAGTGATGATACGTTAATGTAGTTCGGCTTTAAAATGTTGTGGCACGCCGATAAATGGGTCCTGTCTGGACGAACGTGTAATGCCTAAAACTCTCTTGGTAATGATTTTTTTTATAAATCACATGAACCGTGTACACCTTACCAAATATAGATGCTGACATTAAAAAAACCAAAAGTATCTGGAAGAATTTAAATTTCAGAGTGGGATGTTTTACAAATGGGTGCGGGTAGCTAGTGTTTACATTGCTGTAGAATACAAGTGAATGACCTCACGCTCAGCTTGATGAGAGTGTGCACAGCGCTAGTGATATACAACGAATGATTCGGCACAATTGCAAGGCCAATGTCCACTCATTTGTAAAATCAGGTAAGTGCCTTAAGTTTAACAATAATTGAAAGAAAATTTTAAAAAATCAGGTTTACAATGTTTATTAGTTAGGCGATTAATTATTAATACAACAGACATCAACATGGAAATATGGGGTTTGATGCTTGATGAGCTGCTTGCTTTTAACAATATTTTTAAACCACGAGTTGTTTCTTGTTGCCAAGTCGGAACACTGCGCGCCGCTTGTATTTTAGAACGAGAATTGACACTGGCAACAAGGGCAAATAGAGGGGCAGATTTGTGCTTTGGCACTTTTAACATCAATTTTATATTAAGAGTTCTACGCAAGTGTTTCGAGGTAAATCCTAAATCAGTTACAAGACCGTATTCTGATTTCCAAAATAATGAATATTTTACTATTCAAGATTAATTTACCGTTTGTTGTGTGTTTTATGCAGCAGTGTTTTAGTTAATTGAGGGTGGGGGGAAACTGCACTTTATTTGTTAAGGAATGTGTATAGTTATTTGCCAATATATAATCCTATTTTTTTTTCTGTAAGTAGATTTTTATTGACTGCATGATTTCTCATGATCCATGAAAGTGATGTCATTTGTAGAATTGGTTGTAGCTAGGTTTCATTCTGCATGCATTTTGCTTGTGTTTTCATTAACTGGGTGGGACATGGAGTGACACTCGGTGAAGACGTTTCAATGCCACGGCCGCATATTCATGTATGTCTTGCGTGGTTAGCACATGCTTGGTTCGTGCCAGATTGAAAAGAGACAGCGCCACACCAAGAAATCGTAACTCTGCCATGTTTGACATCATTGTTTACCTCCCAAATTGTGTCATGGCCCGTTTTGTGAGAGTGGTGTGTAATGTATGAAAACGTTTTCACTTGCCCAGTGGGATGTGCATTTTCAGATCTGTGCCTAAACTTAGTGTATGCATTCCACTTGTTTATGATCATAAATTATCTTTCTGCAGCAGTAGCACTTGGTCATTAAAATGTTTTGCATCCATTTCTGCACACCAGCTGGGTTGCGCTCAACTCGGTGGAGGGCTGGGCGCACGGGTTTGGCGTAATTGTGTGACTTGGTTTTCCTGCCCAAACTGGGGGGCTATTTGGTCTTCAAGGCTTTCACGTCAGCCACCATCTATGGCCTGCATTGGGCAAGGAGAGTGCACGATTTGTGTCTACCCTCTCTAAATTCTGGGTCTCATTTATACTCAAAGTGTAGCTCCAGGATTACCCAGATGCAGGGTGGATAGCTGCTTGCTTGAAATCATTTGGCCGAGCAATCCAGTTCACTGACTTGTCACTCAGGCCACAACGCCCCATTACTTGTCCACGCTCGTGTCGGCGACTGAAGGGTCCTTTTGGAGATTGGATGGCCATGTGTAAAAGCTAAACAATAAAAAAAAAATTGCTGAGCCAGCTGAAGCTACATTTAGCACAATGAACACGTGCGCACCATATACATGGCAGCATTGTTTTGGTAGAAATTCTGGGCCGATGGTTTGTTCAAAACACAATTTGTGCTGATTGTGAAGATTATTTTTTTACATTAGGCAACAAAATTCTACACGTAAAATCTGAAAATATCAAACCTAGTTCAAACTATATTTTACCCGTACTTGAATAGAATAGGTTAGAATAAGCTTATGACGTAGACACTTGAATGTTTACCGTGGGACTTTAGAATAACGTGTCCTGAGATCGTAGTTTCAGGGCCACTACTGTAAAGAAAGCCATGACCGGGGCTTACTCAGTCCTCAACGGTGCTGTGTGTGACGGCGAGACGTTTCACGTAGCAGGTGACGGTTAGCTGAAGTGGAATTGAATGTTGCAATGTTTGTGTGTTAAATGCCTTCTGAAATCACCTTTAGCTTGACTAATAGCTTTGTTTTAAAAGTGTCTCATTCAGCAACTTATGTCAACGTATCTGCAAACGCAGAGCCTCGTCTTGTGTTTATAAATGCTGCATTAAAACACAATCCTTTGGAAAGTCTTTATTTTCTCTACAGCGTGAATGATTGAAAATTGCTTGTACGTGTGTGACCTTGGAAATGTCATTTGCTTTTAGGTAATAAACAATGAAAGTCTGTCTTGTTGTAGGTAAAGGTTATATGTTTCTCGGTTGTGTTCATCATTTGGTCACTGTGTTTTGTAATGGATCGATGCATCGATTTGCCGATTGATATCCGTTTTGGAGCTCGTGTATTTGAATCGTGTGCGTGAGAATGGATGATTTTCGGCTTGTGTGCGTTGTGTGTAATGGATTCACATCACCTGCAATCACTGGAGGTGCAACCAGTCACACTTTAAAAAAGAGGAATCGTTTGTTTTTAAATCGCGACTCTAAATTGTGGTAATTCATCGAATTTCTCAATTAGCAGACCTATTAAATCATGTTTACAAGGAAATGAAATGCTGCTGCAATAATTATTTTCAAAAATAATTACATGCTCATCAGCCGTCTATCACATGTTTATACATTTCTCACAAAGATCTGAGGAAACAAATTTTGTGGATTTGCGAGGGAAACCAATCACGTGAGCAAGGATAGATTTAGGAAAGGTTTTTTTTCTTTCCATTGTTGACCACGTAAGATTGAATGAAATGATAAAAGATACGAATGGATATAAAACATCATCCAGCTTTTGTCAATCATGAAAATTCATTTGAAACGGTGGAAACTCAAGCTCTTTTTACACATCGCTACCTTGAGTACAATCCAGAATAGGAGACCGGCAAGGAGATATGCTCTCACAAAGGTAATTTACAGCAACATTAGATTGGAGAAATACAGGCTTAAAGTACATTGAGACAAATATAGCCATCAGATGTGTTGTTTAGCAAGCAGTGAAAATGTATTGCAAGGTATTATTGAAGAACCTCGAAGAAGACTGCCAAGTTGAAAGTAATAGAAATGTGAGCAAAACAAAGTAATGTACGGCAAGTTCGCTTACAAAACTAAATCATTGATGAAGGGCACAACTTTAAAACAGAATATTTATACCTTGGGCAGTTACAGAAGGTGAATTCGGGTCAAGACGCTGAAATCAGATAAGAGCAGGGTGGAGTGCCTTTGGAAAGTTTAACGTGAACATGGAAAGAAGCTTGCACATTTGAAAAACGTCAGTCGGCACCAGCTGTGACCACAGCAATGGGTAATGGGACAGTTGTGAGTGCAGATGTCTAAAGTGTGAGGATTGACGCCGAATGTCTGATTAATTAAACCGCCATAATTCATTGTATTTAGAAATGAAATGCTAATATTTAGGGTAATTGCCTTCCGTTCCACTCAAGATGAACAATTTTTGGAATTGTTGGAATATTTTTAATAGTTCCACGAGACTACGAATTGTACCTATAAGTAATCCACAGAATAGAAGCAGCTGCATTCCTTTTTATCATGAAAATACATTCATGGTGGCTACCATTGCACTGAATACCTGAGAACCCATGACGATACCTCCATAGCCACGTCTTACAGCCTGGAGGCCGTCTACATCTTCAGTGAAACCACTTTTTTTGTCTGTGAGAAAGAACCACTGGCTTTGTTCTCACTGGGCAACAGTCCTCGACCTGTCTAAGCAACTGCGTCTGCTGTGTACATGGGGGGCGTGCGCTGCAAGTGCCGTGCAGCTGTGGCCAGCAGTGGATGAGGGCTGCTTGTCCACGTGCTTGCTTACAGGCGTGTGCCGCCGTGCCCCTCGCCGGAGGTGCCCACTGCGCCGGGGCTGGCGGTGGCGGTGGCGTCGACAGCGAGGATTGGCCCGGCTGTGGACACGGGCGTCGTTGCGCCGGGGCTCTCCGTGTCGCCCGCGGGAGGCGGGCAGCTGCACTCGAGCCAGGGAAGCAAAGGTACAACACAGGCGTTGGCAGGCGTGTTGCATCTGAGCATCTTGCACGGTCAGGGTTGTGCTGTCGCACCTCCGATTAGCATGGTTGGCTACGCACGGTGTGAAATAAGTTTAACATACATCACTGTCCGAGGTATACCATTGGAACCTCCTTTGCCAGTAGCAAAATATGATCATAGGTTTTTTACCCTTTAATCTGGCAACAAAACTGACACCTTTTTTTACAAGGAGTCATGTTTGCATTGACCACAATACCTGCGGTCGGAATGCAAACAAAACACAACTTTGATAATGTCTGCACTATCCTTGAAATTGATTGGATTCCGACCGCAGGTATTGCAGTCAATGCAAATATGACTCCTTGTAAAAAAGGTGTCAATTTTGTTGCCAGATTAAAGGGTAAAAAAACAATTATCATGTCCGAGGTATGTTCGGGGGTTATACCGCGTGCTGTTCGGCATGCTGTCAAAATATGTTGCTCCGTGTGCTTGGGACCTTCGGGATCTGAAGAATCGTCAGACATCGTGCCGAAGAACATGGGGTACAATCCTAAAAAATATCCGCAAGCCAAATCGCGCTACCTTTACCCTACCGGGTAATTCTTCAGAGCTACCTTTACCCTACCCCTTGGCATGTCGACACCTTTACCCTTTTACCCAGTAAAAAGGGTAAATTACCTTACCTTGCCGAGGCCTAGTTGGAGCACCTTGCTTGCATGGCTGAGATCCGTTCAAATTAAGGCAGCCCCATATGCCACTACACTAAAATGTATAATATAAAAAAAATACATTTGGTGCATAGTCGGCTTTATAGAACAATGTTTTCTAGCAGCATTTGTTTAAGCTGAAAACTATGGACACATTTTTTTAAACTTTATGAGTCTCATAAACGATATTGGGACGAGTTAAACATATCCGGTTTGGTTGCCTGATGTTAGAGTCAAGAGCCATAAACGAGCACCAATGGAGCCCCGTTCAGTATAGTACGGCGAAACTATACAGAAACTATGCACCACTGTAGTTGATTATTTGACTGTTCGCAGTCCGTGACAGTGCACATTGTTATCTACCCTGCGTTTTATTGAACGGTGAGTGGGTTGTGACGCACGCTGGATCACATGTCGCTAACAATGGTGAGCGAGGGAGCGACTCCAGACCAGGTGAAGACTGGTTCAACTCCTTCTGTTCACTGTTCACACGCCCTGGACCAGTCGGCGCTAGACAAGAGAGGAACTTGAGACTTTGTGCACACCACCACCCCATCACTCTTGCCAATCCTGCGGTTACATTTCACAATTAACCGTGTTTTGAGCCTATTCCAAATGTTTGGATTTTTTATCCAACTCATCTGTGTGTATTCGTGTGTGTGTGTTGATACCAAAATGTAAATTGGTTTTAGAAAAACATGTCTTGAATGTGAAAGACGAAGGAGTCAACGTGTTGGCTAACAATGCGTGTTCAGTTTTGTGTTGTCGGTGTATGTGCCGTATTGTTTTACTCGCCCGTGTGCAGTTGTTGAAACTGAAACGTAACCTTCTTGTTATTATATAAATGTCTGTTGAGCCAATATCCAGAGTGCCTTGCCTGGTGGCGGTTTCACCAAACTGTACATTGTCAAATATTCTTCCTGCGTACGCCGTATTGCTGAGACTACAACTGATTTTTGCTGAGACTACAAGTGATTTTTTTAAAATATATATAATGACAACAATTATTATGAATTCATTATTTGGTGCCGCCGTTCAATGGTCTTGGTTATTATATTAAGAAATGTGACCTATATCTCAAAGAAAGAGGGTCCTTGCCTATAACATGTGGCAGTTCACGAGCATTGATTTGAGCAAATCTGACCCTGCTGGTGAGGGGGACACTTGAGTCTAACGCGGTCCGACGTTTGCTTGGACTGAATCAATGCTAGTGAAATGATTCACTCCCAGAAGGCCATGGAGGCCGATGGGTTGTATGGAATATATTATTTTTTTACGCGGAGAGACAGATGTATGAAGCAGATGTATTTTCTGATTATCTATGTTGCTATTTATTTTCCACACTGCGACGTGAATGAACATTTTGAGTTTTGTATGCCTAAATGATTGCTGCTGATGGGATGTATGGATCTACGCACTGCTGGTTAGAAACCCATGCTGCGCTTAACAATGTTGACTCGTGCACTGACATGCCGGGTATCTGTGTTACAGCCTCATCTCCCCTGGCAATGAAGGCTGAGAAGGAGGCACCCAAGGGAGCAGTGGACAACACCATCATTACCGTGGTTAGCGCTCTCATTCCACGTTCCCACACCGAAGCCAGTTCGCAACGCCTTGCTACATTCATTTTTAAACGTGTATCAGCATTCGTTAGCTCCTGAATATTTGGAGGAAGTAACAACAAAAATACGACAAATATTTACCAATTCATAGCACGGCATTGATAGCAACATTGTGGCGGTGGCGCTCTGATGTGGCACCGGCAAGCGAGGGCTCTCGGTTTGCACGGTCACCGAGCACTGCAAACTGCCTCCGGCGGTCATTGTACTCGAGCTTATTTCTCTCTTTCGTTTCCCTTTTTACAGTCTGTCTGGTGAGCGCACGCTGTAATCACACGGAACTTGCCCGGCAGTGTTGTTTTTTGTGTTGTCTTTTCGTTCACACCGTCGCCATCATTGCGCCCTTGGCAGCTATTGAAAACGACACCGCACTTTCTTTGACTGTGTTTAATCCTGTTTTGGGGGAAAAGGCATCACGGGTGCGATGTTTTGTACACGTGTTCACGGGCAATGCAATTATCACTTCTATCTTGGCCTCGTATATATAGATCGCCGTCGAACAGGAGAGAGTGCTGCGCATTGACGTGTTGTAGACTCTCTTCCCCCTGCTTTAATAGCTCATCCGCTGCCTGCTCGCCCGGCTTTGCTGATTGTGCGTGCAATGGGCCGTGAATTTCTGTGCGAGGGCCTCAAGAAATGGCACGTGGTGTGCCTGTTGTCACTATATGGCGGTGCTTGGCCACCTCCTTATTGCATCCTGCCGGCCCCTTCACAGGTGCTGCTCGCTAACAGCACTTGCCCCCAACAGTTTGTTAAGGCTATAGGGAGGATCTTTGTCTTATTTACGTGTAGGGGGTTTGCACACTGAACCATTAACTCGGCCACCCGGGTTTTCATTCCCGCTCACAGCAACCACCAGTGACGGTTATTTGAAACGGTGACTTGGGCCTCCCCTAGGTCGACTCAGCTTGAAATGAGTACCTGGTGCAGTGTGTAGTAAACATCGCCACTTCGGAGACAAAGGCGGCCGGGTGTGGTGCTGGCCACCCACCCCCTCGTGTGCCGTAGTGGCCTTCATAGGTACTCGCTAACAGCACTTGCCCCAACAGTCTGTGAAGGCTATGCAGGGGATCTTGGTCCCTTTGCCTTCGTATGCATCGATTGCTGCTGGCATGGAAGTTTCTGCTTTTGCAATTAACACATTCCTGCAGAGGGAGCTGGTAGGAACGTCGAGTTACTCGGTCAATGGCCAGGGTCAACGGCGGCGTGGTGTATTCCGCAAATATGCCAGACTGTGAGGGCGGGCACAAGCCGGCGTAAGTAGGTTAAACGTCGAGTTTTATAAGAGCACCACGGGGTGACCAGCCCCTCCCCACCCAGCCCCACCCCTCCCACCCCCCACCCAGCCCCACCCCTCCCACCCCCCACCCAACCCCTCCCTCCCCACCCAGCCCCTTCCTGCACGACGGACGGACGGACACAATAATCCCCTGTGGGCTGGTGGAACCAGTGGGTTTCTACCAGTATGAAGCAGCATTATAGCCTTGATTGAAGGTGATCAAATGTGTCAGTATTATTTGTGAAGTTCTCAGGGTTTTTGTTTAGAATATATTACCAGTTTATTAAAAAATACAACTTTCGCAGTTTTAAAGTCGGAGTGGGAGAATGCACTTTAATGCCAGTCGCTTAAAGTCAAATACAGGCAAAGCGCAATAGATTGGTCAAGTTTAGTCAAATTTACGTTGCGTAACCAGAGAGATGTCTCATTTCAAGAGTGATTTGCTTCACGAAAATTAGTCAAGCGAAACAAATAATAATTTACAGCAATGAAGCAAAGAGAAATCAGAGAAAATCTCAGGTACAGCACAGATGTAAGTCACCGTCAAATAATAGATTCTCTGTCTCACAAGTCGGTTCAGGCAGATTATTTTCAAACGGATCCTATTACAATTGCAGTGAAGTTACAGAAACGTTCAGCATAGGGTGACGATTGTATTTATATGTAAACAAACAAGGATATATGTGAACTGCAATTGCAGTTTAGCATGACATTGTTATTTAGATAGGAGAATAACCAACGACATTATTTTGTTGAAGCGACGACATTCCAGGTATTTGGGGCATTAATAGAGACCTCGTGTCCGCAGTACAGTGCACATCAGTGCTGTGGGGGGCATCTAAAATGTCAAGGGCTTTGTTCCTGAATAGATACTTTCGATAGGCAACACACTGAGTTACGTGTGTATGCGTCGGTACGTGTCTCGCACAGTGGCATAACTCGATAAAGGTGATACGCTTACGGCTAGAGGGGGTTGGTGGGTAAATTTGATGGTAGTCACGTTGGTATTGTATTAAAATAAATTGCCTATTTAAGGATTTGCACTCGTGTAAATGTGAGCGGACCAATCGGTTTCAAAGACAATGCATATTATCAGAGCATGTTTTTGTTTGCATGTTCACCACAAGTATGTGCGGTTAATGCAGACCGGATTCCTCGCAGAAGGTTTCTGTTTGGTGTTTTAACATCTTAACGCCTGTTTTATTATCAAAAAGGGAAAAACCTATTCTCTATGACTCGTCATGCGCGCTTTTTAGCATTAGCTCAGGCACAGAAGCTGCAGAGCCATCTGTGTTTACCCTGCAGGACCGTGGTAAACGTCCCATCTCTATATGTTTATGATTTGGTAGGCATGGTAACACCAGCACGCTTTGCTTAATTATAAGCAGATATGACCCTTGATATACACGTGCCGTGCATTACTGACAGAAAAGTGCACAGCAGCAAGCAAAGCACAATTCCATTGACATGACTGTGGTTTGGGCTAATATCCATTTTAACATAGGTGTTTTTAAAGACGGACAGAGTTTTTGCAGTTTTGCAAGTTGAGGTGTGTTTTAATGGATGACTAATATTGTGTTTTAAATGTATTGTTGGTCATAGTCTGATGGGACATTACGCCTCGCCATTATTAAGCTCCGATTTGTGACTGAAATGAGGTAGAAATGCGCTAAGGTTTTGAGATGTTTCAGCCTTTGCACGTGTAGTGACATAGAATCGGTCACGTAGCAGCATAGTGCTGGCTGTTGGCAAGGAAGGGGATCTGCAGCTTACAGCAGCCCTGACTGACAGCAGCAGGTCACGTGATAGACCAGAGAGGGATGTAGGGGAAAGGTTACGGAAGGGGCACATCGAGAACCCGCTAGTAGGTTCCAGAAGGGGGGCGTGGCCAGGGGCGGAGCCAGGCCACGCTGGCAGTACAACACGTACACCACACCAAAACAGGCCCATTAGTTACATTAATTGCATTTGCTAATGAGATTTTGTCATCTGTAATTGCAGCATCTCTCGCGATATTTCTCCGCAGAGCTGTACTTCCTTCACAGTTCCACGTGTGGCTTTCACTGGTAGAGCTCTTCCTCGTGTGTGGGTCACGCACGTGGTGTTATAGGCGGCAGTGTAGCGGTTAGCGCACTGCGCTATGAACCTGGCGTCCCGAGTTCGATTCCCGCTCACGGCCACCACCAGTGACGATTTTCTGAACCGGTCCTGGGCCTCTCCGAGGTCGACTAAGCCTCAAATGAGTACCTGGAGCGGTGTGTAAACATCGTCACAAGGGAGACAAAGGCGTCCGGGCGTGGTGTTGGCGACCCGCCCCCTCGTGTGTCGCCCCGGCCTTTATAGGTGCTCGCTAACAGCACTTGCCCCAACAGTCTGTTAAGGCTACACGGGGGATCTTTGTCTTTGTTATAGGCGCAGAGCGCTTATGGCCCGGTGCACATTCTACCTCCCTGTGGGTAGAGGAAGAGTTGTTTACAAAGCTGAGTCTCGGCAGTGACATCATGACCTGTGTGATGAGTAGTCGACCGACCCATCTGTCTGGATTATTATTATTTCCTTGTATTCATGGGTATTTCCTTACCACACCCTAACGTAAAAATATCACAAAAAGACCGATTAGTCATAGATTTCCAAGTAGTCTATAGACTTACTCATACATTTCTGAATAAACAGAGCAACCATTATCACTATAATACCTGGTTGTGTGTCACAGTAGTTACAGGAGCAACTCGCAACCTTCCATTTGTGACCTTCCAATGCTTCCACATTTCGGACGTTACCAATTTCGGATCCCTTATCGGTGGCAGTGATTCGGCCGTTTCTCCGTCCATGGATTATAAAATAAGTACCACTCTGTCGGGAGTCAGGAGTGGTTGTCTGATGGAAACTCCGCCAGTGGTAGAGTTTCCATCACTGGCTCAAGGCTGTAAAAAGGTCACATCAAAAGCCCCCCCACCTCACTATCTATGTGAGTTCGAGTGGGGCACCATTTGGGATTTAAAAACATGTATACAGTAAAACCTCGTTATTTCGGTATTTGGTCATTAATAATTGGGGATAATTCGGCACGACTGCGCTTTCGGCATGTATACAGCATTAGTAAATTGCCATGGCCAGAATTGCCGTAGCCTAATGGTCCAATGTAGTCACACACTTGGAGCGACGCCGCGCACCTCGACCAAAAACAATGACTAAAGTCTCGTGGCGGCGAGCGTCAGTGCAGACCTGTTGCTTTGGACTTTACCTTGTTTATGCAATGTGCAAGCCAACCCTCGAATAAATGTCGTCTACACCTACATCAAGAAGTGATAGAAAGGGACTGAAACATATGTCCCTTAGTCTGCGAGTCAAATGAAAAGTTTCGGATATATTTGATGCAGGTGTGTCAATTCGGATGGTGTGTGAAGAGTTTAGAAAACTAATTTGGAAAAAACATTTACAATGGGGCAGGAGGCACTGGAGTGTACCATTGTACATAATTCGGAATATTGGAAAATTCGTCAAGGCCAGAGCCTCATATGTGTCGAATTAACAAGGGAGTTTAGAAAACAAATTTGGAAAAAAACATTTGCATTGGGGCAGGAGGCACTGTGGTGTACCGTTGTACATCATTCGGAATTTTGGAAAATTCGGCAAGGCCAGAGCCTCATATGTGTCTAATTAACAAGAGTTTACTGTATACTCAAAATAATATAATTCACCGTGACGCGCGCGCGCGTGTGTGTGGTGTCATCGCAGGAGGCCACGGCTCTGTCTGGCCGCACCACGAATTCCACGGTTCCCGAGGAGAGCCCCACGTGTTGCCCTCCGCCCTCTGTGCTACGCGCTCTCTTGCCTCCAGCCAAACAGGCGCGCCACCCCGCGCTGCTGCTCAGCCATGCGGACGCCGTGAGGTATGAGACGCGCACAGCTCTGGCTGCGCGCGTGTTTGTTTTGTTGTGGATGCCGTCCCCTGGGTGAAACGCGGATGAGACTTTTGTCAGTGCCACGCAGGCGATGTTTAATTACGATTAGCCGCAGTTGCCTGGAGCCTGGAGAATACTGAACGCCGACGTTATGCAGCTCTGAAGGATGAAACACTTGATGTGTGTGCCTGGAAACAATGAGCCAGCCACCTGACCGTCGTCAAGGCACTCGAATGTGGTCACACATTTCAGCATATGCTTGAGATTCTAAAATTTCAGGGATGTAACGTGTCCAGTGTATGGGAGTATAGCAGGTAGGTGGATAATTTATTTGCTTGGATTTGTAAGCATTCCTTTAAATATGCATTGGGCGCCAAACAATCTTTTGCAGCTTCCCATCCGACAAGGGCTTCGGGGTGAGTGAGGCTTCGCTGCAGTATTATTACTACTGCTACTACGGTACGAATACATTGAATGTGGTAATCACAACACACGGCTTCAAAACCAGATCTTCCTCTTCAACGCTCATTGTCTATTGATGGGAACGAGAATAACAGCATAAAGAAAAACTTCGACTTAGGACGGAACCTTAACAACAGTTATCAGAGCCCAGGGCAAGATTCGTTGATGTATTACCTGCCACACCCAGCGCTTGTTCAACGCTGCCCCATCTAGCATTAAACACTTAAATGGCACAATACAATCTGGTTTTTTTTTAAGACGAAGACACACACACGCACTGCAAACACGCACTACCCGCACTAATCACAAGCATTTTTTTTTGCGGAGAGTTGAACAGGTGATTCCCGATGTAAACATGTTGGTATGTGAAATTCAATAACCAGGTTCAGAGTGCATTGTTTTGCTTGCAT
The DNA here is from genome assembly GCA_014621495.2 of Entosphenus tridentatus. Lineage (NCBI taxonomy): Eukaryota > Metazoa > Chordata > Hyperoartia > Petromyzontiformes > Petromyzontidae > Entosphenus > Entosphenus tridentatus. The sequence continues at coordinate 14,152,929 of CM025610.2, read as the reverse complement.
TTTAAATTTGAGGGAAAAAAAATATCAAATGAAGCTAGAGGCATGAAATCAGGGTACGAAATAAAAACAACCAAGAAACCAAAACACACGCGTGCCAACATGAAAAACATATGTTGATATACGTAGAACTCTAACGATCTCGCACCTCCCATTAGCACGGCTGTCTACGTACGGTGCGAAAGAAGTTGAACATACACACGTGATGGATAACGTATTTAAAAAAAAATTATGTAAACATTTCACATCTAAAACGTGCAAGAAGGACTGCCATTACTGACAGGCGGAGGAGGGAGGCTGATGTGGAGCAATCACAACTGGGGAAGAGATACGACAATTTATTCTTGGAGGTCACAAGTGACGGCTTGAGGGGGGGGGAGGGGGTTGAGCAGCTGTTCCTGGGGACCTGCCCTCGTTACACCGAGAAGCGGGAGTTGCTGAAAGGGGGGGCTGCACGGATCCCGGCTGCCGGCTGCTCCTGAGCAGACGGCCCCAGTGGAGCAGCTGCTTACATCCAATGCCCAATGAAGGACCACCAACGTTGTGGAACCACCAACATTTGTGCCGAGCGATGTTGTAAATTGGGCCAATTGTCGCTTTTTACAAAGCATTAGGAACTATTTCCTTTTGCACGGAAACGGCTTTTAGATGTGCAAGCTTGCCCGCTTCGATGTATTCTTTTTTGAGGGATCCAGGGACCGTGCTAACGAGGCGTTGTGCGTGGGTGTGCGGGTTGTGTGCGCAGCCGTGTGGAGCTGGAGCGGCCACCAACAGAGAGGCAGAGCGCGATGCCTGCGCGAGACGCGAGCTGCCCACCCCACGGCGCTTCACCGCCTGCCGACTGCGCCAGCAGATACGTGCTTCCTAGCCAGCCTGGCACTTCGCGTTTGACAGAGCCAGATGTCTCTCCAACAATGAAGCTGGACTTTGTGGACAATGCTGCTCGCTCCTGTGAGCCTGCAGGTGCCGCGAGTGAGGGTGAGCATCGCCTCTGTACGAGAGACTTCTCAAAGGGCCCCGACTTTGTGATTACAACTGGGAAGATGGCCGGCAGGTTGGACGAGGGCTTCAAGACGCCAGTGAAGCATTACACCTTGAAGCAGCTCTCTGCTGCGCCACCCTCAAAAAGCAGGATTGAACACAGTCACTGCATGACAGTTCCCTTGAAGATGGCATATGCCGGGTGCCAATCCAGCCAGGAAGCCACCGGTCCTGTCTCGCATCAAAAGGCTGCTGTGCCGAGTGAGGTAACAGAATTCGGCGGAGATTTGGTCACCACGCGCAAGGATCATCCTGGTGCGAGCTTTCCTGCGGCTAATGCGGAAAGTTATGGGATGCTCTACGCCACCACCGAGCCTCGGCCGTTTAACTTTCCCGGCTACAAGTACAGCCCCGGCGAGCTGTCTGAAACTCCAGCCTGCCGACTCGCTCCCAGCACTGATTGTCTGCCTGTAACTAACGTAAGCATCGCTTGGGGCAGATCACACAGGGGGGCAGCTAAATACCCAATGACTAAACGAAGGTGTGCTTCTGAATACATTGCTTGCGTTTAAGGGACGTTCTACGTGCACCCATATAAATGACTATCCACGCACACAGCTTCCGCACATGCTGTACCATGAACCCAGTATTGATTTGCTATTTAGATAGTGCCACCTTCAGGGAATTATAGGAATAGTGAATGCAGCATAAATGTCATATGCATGACGGTTGATACCAGCATTGAAATCAACGGAAACTGTTGAACACTTGGCTATTGATGTGCCCAGATGACAGGCAACTCAATATGAATATGACAGGCAACTCTTGAAACAAACCTCGTGTACAAATGCAATGAATGTGTACATTTACAAAACGAAAGATGTTGTCGCCCCCACTTTGCCCTGCAGGTGGAAGGTGAAGGCGACCATTTGGGAGTGCTACCCTCATCGCGACTCTGGGGGATTTCGGATGCCGGTGCACGGCTCTCCACAGACCTCGCCGAGCCTCGCGACGGATCCACCATCGCCAGCGACGGGTCAGTGCCAAACAACTGCCCAGTGGCACAGCCCAAACACGTGGTTGCATACTCTTAGGTTTTTTCTGTAAAGTCACGTAGGTAAAAAATAAAA
>CM025610.2:14123808-14148860 GCA_014621495.2 Entosphenus tridentatus | reverse complement strand
CTTCCCACCCCATCCACCCCACACACCCCACCCCTCCCACGTGCCCCGCGAGAGCCGGTCGGGCCGTGCGCGATGGAGGATCCTCAGCCCTATCGCCACAACCCACAGCCACCGCCGCCACCACCGTCGACGCCGTCGGCTCGCGTGGCTCGGCAGGCCGCCGTCTACAACACGGGCGCGCTGCTACTCGCCGCGCTGTGGTGCGGCGCCGCGGTCTGGCTCTGCGTGCTGCTCGAGCAGTTCCTGCGGCCGCTGCTCTGGGCGACTCTCTGCGGCTCCTTCCTGCACCCGTGCAAGCGCGGACTGGCGGCGCGGAGCCGCGCGTGGCTCGCCGAGCTCCGCGAACGCCGCCGGCCCCTGGCGCTCGCAGCCCTCGTGGCGCTGCCCCTGGCGGTGTCGGCGCGCCTCTGGCCGCCGATTTCGACCCTCGGCTCTGGCCCGGCGTGGTGGTGGCCGTGGCGGTGGCGGTGGCCCAAGCGGCGTGCCTGGCTCGTTGTGCTGCTGCTGGTGGTGGTGGTCGTGGCGGCGGTGGTGACGGTGGTGGTCGCGGAGGTGCTGGGCGGAGTGCGGGAGAAGTTGCACGGCGCGTTGGGGCTCTTCGACTCGACACGGGCGAGTTGAGCGGCGTGTGTTGGCGTTGAGCTTCTTTCGCACCGTACACGTGGCCCATCGTGATGTGTGTGTGTGCTCTGTGCTGTGTGTGTTTGGGGGAAGCTTTGGCAGGCTTGGACGTTCGTTGTCATTGGCAGCGCTCGCTTGAGTACTGCGCTGTAATTGTGGCGACGTGGCACGGTTGAGTCAGAAGAGTTGATCCTGAACGGATAAAGAAAGGAAGGCGACCGTGGTGGTGATTTGTGTGCGAGACATTTGACGAACACACACAATGTGACCCAAGTGTTCCACGTGTCACGGCTGTACCGTAATTGGAGGGGTGTTAGAAATGTCCGGGGAGACTTTACACATAATTTTGACGGTATGTGTTTTAGTTGAACTTGTAGTAATCACTGCTATTGATCCTAGGGTTGTTTCTCCCAAGGGCTCTATGAGAAGGGATGTAATGACGGAATGATTGTTAGAGATTCTGCCGGATGTTTCTGGTAGAGCGTGTGGAAAAATGCATTGCCCCTTTTCTGACTGAGGGCGCTTGAAGGGATGGATCTCAGTAGTGTAGTGTTTTTTTAAATAAGCGTACAATAGGCAAATAACAATTTTAACATAACTGGGCATACAGCACTAAATGAAATCCACAACACAAAATCCGTACGTGTCAGCATGTTGGACAACATAGTAACACCACTGCCAGCATCAATCATTTGCTGCCAGAATTTCAGATATTCGCCAGGCTAATCCTGAAGCCGTCCACTGGCTTCACACAAAATGCTCAAAATATAAAACGTCGCTGATTCACTCCCCACCATACAATATAATAATGCAAATCAGGGGCCTCATTTCACAATCATTTCAAAATAAAGGACATTTTGTTAAAAGTTTTCAAACGCCTCGGGAAGTCGGCAAAACATGCGAAATGCTGCGTTTGCTTGTTGTCTTTATACCTCTCCAATGCCCTTTGCTCACACGATGTTGCCGTGTCGATGGTTCTGCTCTCACGTCCGTAGGTGTGGAGCTTCGTCTGCGCCTATCTGCTGGCGGTTCTGCTGTGTTGGAGGCCGCGCACACAGCCCGTACTCCGGGGCCTCGCCTGCCTGCCCTGGGCCGCCCTGCTGCTGCATCTCGGTGTGGAGATGTGATGCGATATTAACCACAGATGATGGATCGAGAGCGGACCGAGACACATCCACGACACTCCCAACACGCACCGGGAGGCGTGACGCTGGCCCGTTGTGCCCCGTCCAGCGGCCCTGCCGGCGAAATCCGATCAAAGTTAACATGTGATGTGTAAATGTTTACGGTATTATAGTTATTGCAACGTCATTTAACTATACATTTCTAATTGTCATATGGAATGCATTATATTGCATTGTTTTTTTTCTGTTGCTCTTCCAGTATGAATAAATATACATTGTTAGTTCTTTCACTACAGTTAACTTGACAACAACACAAGCCTGCCATACGTTTTCTAATCGTTGCAGCTTTACAAGATATAATGCTTATTAGTCACATACCATTAAACGGCTTTGGTAACAGCGCCGAGCTTTAACGATCACCACGGGTGGCTTGCTGCCTGCCCCCCTCTCTCTGATGGCTCGTTACCAGTGTCTCTGGCCGGGAGTTGGCGGATACCAGCCCTGCTACTCCTGCTCACCCTGCTGCTTATCGGCTGGCTCACAGAGAGTGGCAGAGATCGTAACAAAGGTGTGCGCACCCATTTCTTGATATCTTCACCGAGTCCCCCGATTGCTCTGTAGACGTTTTATTATGGACTGCACCAATCCCACTGTCCGAACATTTAGCACATTGGAGTCCTGGGATTAAATTTACAACTGGGTGACATCAGAATATATTTGCTTGAATAGCTGATTACGTAGGTTAAAATTTTTTTAAATCACGACGTTTCGGAGGCAATACAAGCTTCCGTCTTAAGGTGGAACCGTCACAGCAAAATTACTGTATCAAGTGAGCTGATTAACTTGTTTTGTTGTACAGAACATAGTTTCCGATTGTACCTGGCTACATTCACAATGTTTTGTGATTGTTTTTCTGTGACGAGTCTTTGTGTTGGGCCTTTATACACTTTGAGGTGTCTGCTACAAGGGTTGTATTTCTGAACAGAAGAATGTGTGGTCGTGCATTAAAAAAACTATTCCCGACATTGCCAAAACTATAACGTAAATCAGTATCAACTCAGAAATGTTAATATGTTATTACATTTTTGTATGATTGCTAAATACGAGTTTATACAGACAGTTGTTTACCAATCTCGTGTGTGAATTTTTTTCTGAAGTATTAAGTTTATTCAAGTTGTTGGTGATGGGCCTCGTCAAAAAGGCATGATAGAAATTAGCATTTCTGTGTTAGACTTGAGTGGTGTTAGGTTCGGTTGCTGGAACAGCGCGTGGTTTTCCTGTGGCCAGGTGTGGGGTTTTCAGACCTTCTGGTTCAGATGGCTGTCATGGCCACCTCCATCACGGGGTTGGGAGGCTCGCTCAAGGAAGCTCAAGACTCTTCTGCAAGTAATATCCCTCTCTCCCCTTGCTTTCGCTCCTCGATATTCACACGTCAGTTTCATTGTTCAGTTTATTAAGCTCTGTTGTTTTTCCCTCTCACTTTTCCAGAGGCTCATTCAACAGAACACTCTGAGTTCACTTCAGCATCGTTGACAGAAGCAGACCAAACATCGACTTCGTCACCTCACAATTCGACACTCTCGGGTGAAACCTCTTTCTCAAACCGTGCAGCACACACCCCAGCGCGACCTCCTCCTACCAGCTGGACCCAGGGACCTCACCGAGTGCTGTGGCTGAGGCACAGGCGGAAGTGCGTCAGTAACGTCTACTTCGTGGCGTTGCTCTGGGCGATCGTGGCCGTCCAGATTTGGCTCAACCTCTGGATGCTGCAACTCCTGCCTATTCCCATTTCCAGTGAGTGTGCACGTGGGCCACGTGAGCTTTATCATCTACTATAATAACAATAATTTAAAAAACACTAATAATGTACTTGCACCATTGGAACCTCATTTGCCATCCTTTTATCTGGCAACAAAACCGACACCTTTTTTTACGAGGAGTCATGTTTGCATAGACCACAATACCTGCAGTCGGAATGCAAACAAAAAACATAACTGATAATGTATGCACTGTCCATGAAATTGATTGGTCCACACCCGAGACAGCTTTCTTTAGAGCCTAGTCTCACATGGTGTTTGACCAGATGACGCCAAAAGGCGCACAAAAGGGTAAAAAAACAATTATCATAATCTACTTGCATTTTAATAGGCGTTCTATTGCAAAAGAAAAGCACACAACAACTTCAGGAATTAATTTACTTTTTATTTATTTTTGCGTTAACCTTGCATTGTAACTTTTACGTAACAATTTCCACAACTAAAAATGCTGCGACATGCTAACGGAAGCGATGGAAGAAAAAAAGCGGCGATATTAACAGCACGGAGATGCTGTCTGTCGATGGCTGTCCGGATGGTGTTGCCGTCTCGTCGCCGCTGATGCCGGCTGTCTCGGGCACAGTATGCCTGCTGATGAAGCTGCTGGAGGCGTTCCGGGTGCGGGAGTTTGTGGTGGCGTGCGCTGGGCGCTGGTTCTGCCGCCTGGAGAGCCACCTCGAGGAGCGGCGAGAGGTCCTGCTGCCCCGGCCGATCTACGGCCTTGGGCAGCTCCTCTTCAGTGCTGACCGGAAGGTGGGCCCCTTCATCACGACCGCCGCTCTCCTGCAGCTGGTCTCGATGTAACAGGGAACGGCTGTGCCCCGTGACGGCCTTCTGCTCATAGAGGGAGGGCGCACAGCCTTAGTTCTTGGCCATAAAATGTGAGGCGTTGTTCCTTCACCTCGAACATGCCGACCGTTTGTAGGAATGAAGATTTGTATACACAGTCAAATTGATCGGACTCGTGTGACCTGGGTTTTGCATGCTGAAACGTTTATTTTGACACAAGGTATTTCCGCAGCTGAACGTTTTATCCTTTTAAGTCGAGTTTGTGACCAAGGGCTTATTATGTGAGCACCTGCATCACCTCCTGAATAGAACAGAGTGCACAAGGTGAAGTTGAAAACGTTTATACTGGTAGGAACCTCCTGGTTACACCAGCTCACAGGGGATTATTGTGTCCGTCCGTCGTGTATTCAAAAATGGGAGGGGTGGGGCTGGGTGGGGAGGGGAGGGGCTGGGTGGGGAGGGGCTGGGTGGGGAGGGGCTGGGTGGGGAGGGTGGGGCTGGGTGGGGGGTGTGAGGGGTGGGGCTGGGTGGGAGGGGTGGGGCTGGGTGGGGAGGGGCTGGTCACCCCGTGGTGCCCTTATAAAATTCAACGTTTAACCTACTCACGCCGGCTTGTGCCCGCCCTCACAGTCGGCCATATTTGCGAAATACACCACGCCGCCATTGACCCTGGCCATTGACTGAACAACCCAACGTTCCTACCAGCTCCCTCCGCAGGAATGTGTTGACAACACCTTGTAATTTCTCCCGTGGTGGCTATTTTGGTCAATTTCACGTTCTTTTTGCTTTCCTCTTTCGCCACAGCTCCAGGGCCGTATTAATAATAACGGTTTAGAAAACAAAAATCCGCCCCAGCCAACTCGGCATTATTGCGAACACAGCCAACCTTTAGAAAAGCAGAGAGTGTTAGAGCGTTGACCGTCCCAATTGGTGCCTTTGCCACCAGAGAGGATCCAGTGACTTCGCAAATCGAAGAGAAGATGCCAGGAGAATCAATTGTTGCAGATTGGCGCAGGCGCTGGCTCAGGGAGCAGTCAGCGAGAGCTCCAGGGGGGTCGTTCCAGATCTTATTACACCATGCCTATCATATGTTGGCATTGCATGTGCTTAATCGGCAGAATTACTGGAGCCTTTTGACATTGTGCGATCACAGTGATGGGTCATGTGATACTTGAGCTGTTTGGCGCAGGCTACATTTGAAAAACTCAAACGTTAACATGGTCAAGAATGTGTCATTTACCAAGGACTCGTATAAAAAGTTACTTGCTATATATTCGTGTCTTGAGCCATACACAAATTTTGTCACAAACATATCCCTGAAGCATTGTCAATTTTAATGTTACGGTGAGACTGTGCTTCAAGATCTCACGCAAACGAAAATGATCAGGGATGTGGTTTTGTGATTCTGCCATTGATTTGCAAACCAAGATAAGCCACATCTGTTGGATAACATTAAACTTTTTATCCCATGACATTATTGACAAAAACTGGCCTTTGTGTGCCATAACATATTTTATTTGCGTTCATAATTAATATTCCGGAAATAACAAAAACTACACTTGGCTTGCAAACATGCTCCTAGACCTCGAATAGCCTTTCAATATTCACATTCTTGCAAACAAGTCGTGTTCACTCGAATAGAGTCACGTTGGTAAGGCCCTCGATCTCTGAACAATCGTGCCACAGTAATCTGGGTTTTTTTAAAGTGATGGCAACTTTTCTTTGCCGTTCTTCCACGGGTTATTTTGAACGCTGCTGTTATGTGGTGCCCAAGGTGTGCGTGTGTGTGCTTGTGTGTGCGTGTGCCTGCGTGTGTGTGCGTGTGCTAAGCTGCGGTGGTGTAGTCGGGAGCGGCAGTGCAATGGTTAACCCGCTTCGGCGACCCGATTTCGATTTCTGCTTACAGCCAACATCGGTGAATAATATCTGAACCGGTCCTGGGCCACCCCTAGGTCGACTGAGCCTCAAATTATACATTGTGCGGTGTGTAAGCATTTGCACTGGGGAGCCAAAGGCGGTCGGGCGTGGTGCGGGCCACCCACCCCCTCGTGTGCTCGCGAACAGCACTTGCTCCAACAGTCTGTTAAGGGGGGATCGATTTGCGTGGTTTGCTACGTACGGTGCTAAATAAGTTCAACGTACATACATCTTTGTCTTTGCTCAGCTGCTGGGTTGGCTGGAGTCGTCTCTGGACAAGCTGATCAGCGTGCTCATCATCCTGCTGCTACTGGTGGGCACGCTGCTGCTGGGACTCTTCCTCACCGCCAAGGTCCACCAGGAGAGCAAGCACGTCGTGGCCGTCACACGCAGCCTCATCAACGAGACGCTCGCCCAGCACCCCGAGTGGGCCAAGTGAGCTCGCCCCGTACCCCCCCTCCCCCTCGCCGCCCCACCTCCCCCCCCCCCATGCTCCGCACCGCTCACGCACGGAGGCACAAATGTCAGAAACTCGACACGATTGTCCATAACACTGCCTTATAGCAGGACAATAATATAGGTGACGTTTCAAGCAGTGACCTTTCTTTTGGAATAATAAAAAAAACTGCCGATGTGTTCTCACTGGATCTCCCTGCTATAAAGAAAGGCATTTTCCGGAAATGTAACCTATCGTGTGTTCTTTTTCTTTAAGGCAGTGTTTATTGATGAGTCTTTTGAGTTTTTGTTGATGGTGTTTGTGCACCCCCTGCTAATGCAGCATTGCAAACAATATTTTGTTTAATTTTGCGTATGCAATAATTATCTTCGCATTTATATGGTGCTTAACTGCCTTAGCGACTCAAAGCACCTTGCCTCACATCTCATCTCAAACATTCAAAGGGGACCGCAAGAGCAGCTGTTCTTGTGCTGGTGACTAGTGGGCATTCGTCCCTGTGCAGCATTCAAAATAATCTCTGTGCTGGTGACTAGTGGGCATTAGTTTGCCAGGAGGGGGTGATGATTGCAATGTGTAATCCCAATTGAATAAGTAGATGCAAGTTTACTTCCAGTGACGCTTTTTAAAAAAGAAGTTAATACCTCGGTGGGCTTTGTCTGATAGGATGGGGATGGTTTAGTCTTATTTGTATGTTTTTTGGGTGATTTGTTTTACTTTTCTTGTACTTGTTGTAACGTTCTAACCCGCCCCTACTGGACATCTGTGAACAAGAGCTTTATAGCTAATTGGATCCTTCCAGTATAAATACATATTCAGATTTTGGCTCAAAGGTCACAGTGCTGAACTGGCGCCGCTGAGGCCTGGGTTCGAGTCCAGGCAGCCGCCCGCTGATGACACCAGATTCTCAAGTGTAGCAAGCTGATGGCTTCAGCTCCGTGACCAGTCACTGCACAATAAGACCCGTTATGTTACATTTGGTTTGGACTTTAGGTACAATTCCAGCTCTGTGAAGCGATGGTGATCTTTGCACAGTTTCTTAAGTTTTAACTCATTATTTTTGCGTGTAGTGAATACGTAAAATGGCATATTGATTTCCTCTGGGCAAGAAAATTTTGGCGGAATGCCAGACCAGAGGTCACTCTTAAAACTGCAGATACAGCAGTTGAGCTGCATTTAAAGAAAGCTAAAACCACACCTTGTTATCACACCCTGACTATTTGATTATGCATATTTGGTTTCTTTACACTCACATTTTTTGCACTTGTATAATTTTTATATATGTGTTAAAAAGCACCTTATGCAAAAAAATTCACATTTAGTATAATAACGTGTGTTTTACCTTAGCATTTTTGCACTTGTATTGCTTTTCATTTATGTGCTACAAAAACAGCTTTTGCAACAACATCAACAAATATCCAACATTTTGGATAACGTGTTTTATATGGGAATACAGTCAAACTTCGTTTATCCAGGGTAAAATGGAGCTACGGGTTCCCCGGTTACAAATATCCGAATTCCCAACTTAAGATTCACTCATTTATCCGGGGAGGGGGGGGAGGTGTGACCATGGATACCCCCAGATCATTGAAAGAATTTTCCAAATAACTCCATTTTTCCGTGGTCCAACCTCGGATTTTTTAAAGTATTTGCCAAATAACTCAATTAAACAGTGGTCTGGACCCCGGATATTTGGATGGCCATGTCCCTCATATAAACAAATTAACGGATAATCTGGTCAGGGATAAACGGAGTTTGACCTTAAACTGACACAGCATTAAACCACGATGTGAAACCACTGTTTTGTCACAGCTGGCTACCAGAGGCTGAGGCGGAAATGCAGAAAGCCCTGGACTCGGCGGCCAATAGTGTCTATCAGTACGGCCGGGAGTGGATAACAAGCAGGGTAACGCAAGCTGCTCTTGTCGGCACCGATGTGGTTGTTCCTTCTTAGGCGTCGGATCCTCCAGCTGTTTTATGTTGTGCTATGAAGAAGGGGGCCATTGCTCGAAACGTTATCTATTTTTATTTTTTATTTTTTATTTTTTTATCTTTTCTCTGCTATTGACGAATGCGTTGGAGTTTTTTTGTAGAATGTGCTCGTGCACAACTGTCGTTGCAATTTCACCAGACAATGTGGTGAGCAGCGCTGCAGTGATTCACAGCGGACGCTTAGCGTTGTCGTCGCTGCTTGGGGTTAATGGGAATTAATGGTGGCGCTGTAATTGAGTGGCTCAAGACAGCTGCTTGGCAAATTAATGTTTCCACACCGGTTTGATGTGGATGCTTGGCACCAACGATTCTTTTGAGATTGTTGCATGCTCCAATCACAAAATATGAGTTGTAATAAGTGCTTTCTACCTTTGATATAAACTGTCTCCTCCGTTACAGATGACATGAACGTAAATTCATTGCACCTCAATATAACTTGGCAGCCCACTCTTTGTCATTGACCCAATTCGTACATTTCAGCAATCTGCTAATTGCCACGGGTGCGTGTGTGTGGCATGTGTGCGTTGCGTGGGTCACGTGTTGGTGGTGTATGGATCGTGTATTGCTTGGGTCGCATGTGCGGTGCATGGGTCGTGTGTTGCATGGGTCATGTGTGGACTGGATTGTGTGTGCGGTCTGGGTCGTGTGTACGATATGTGGGTCGCGTGTGCGGTGCGTGCTGGTGCGTCGGTGTGGTCTGCAGCTGCGGAAGATGCTGGGCGAGAAGGTGCACAACACGACACGCGTGGAGAAGCACGTCCTGGAGCTTTGGGACCGCCTCTACCAGTCCTGGTTCATGCATGTGTGTTTGTGTGCACAAGTGTTGCCGAGATGCATGCCTGTGCCCTGTGGCCCGTGGCTGCCGGCATGTTTTATTCACAATCGCATTCCAGACGTACATCTTGCACTGTGTGCCTACCAATTTAGCCCCCGTTATACACGAGAATTATGTAGTGCCTGTGCATTAAATGACTCTGTGTTACTTATTGTTAATCATAGTCTGTTGCAGCCTTGTTTGCGCTTCAAAGTTATGTTAAAGTGAATAACCCCCTCTTATAATAAGTAAGGTCGTTGTGAAATTGTCATTAAATATTAATTGCACAGTTTCATAATGCATCATCCGTTACAACTTTTGAGAGTTTGTTGTGCCAACGGACGACTCTGAATCCTTTAAACTAACACATTTTGTGTTGAACTCAACTTCGTTAAGATCGCATTGGACCCTTTATCATCACGATCCATGGGCAGATAGCCCGTCGGTGTCCACCGCACATTCGTAATTTGTGGACCCTTCATCAGAGGACTTTAAAAGGTGGCCTGCGGACCATACTCAAGCTACACCCCCCCATACTGCACAAGCTGCTGTTGAGCTCAAATAGCAGCAGAAGGCCTCACACACAAATCCTGTGTGGTGAGGCCTTCTGCCAAGCGGCCAGCAACAGACTGCACTCTTGAAGGTGTAGAAGATAAGAATTGATACATTTCTGAAATTCAACAAGGTTATAACAACTTGGGGGAAAGGTGGCGTTTGGGACGGAATTCCAGAGTGGAGATTGTGTGGCTCTCTCGTGTGGTCAAATCCATATTTGGCGGGGAAAATTCGTGACAGAAAAATAGTGCGGGCTGGAATATCATAAGTCTCGAACAATACACAAACGTTTGTATAAAAGCACTCACCCTTTGTGTATTATGCGAAAACCATCGGCAGTTCCTGAAGAACTGGATTGTGCTTCTCTTGTTTCAAGTCACCATGAAAATAAAATGTATATAAAAATATATATATACATTTTGATGGTGGACTTGCACTGCTGCCTGTCAGATGGTCACATTCACACAAATGCTACAGTAAAACCTTGGATTGCGAGTAACTTGGTCTGCGAGTGTTTTGCAAGACGAGCAATTTTTTAAAATAAATATCACTTTGATAAACGAGCAAGGTCTTGCAATACGAGTAGTACGTGTATACGCTTTGTCTGCCTAGCGTCACGTGATCACAACTGACATACGAATGCTTTGATATACGAGTGCTTTGGATTACAAACACGTTTCCGGAACGAATTATGCTCGCAATCCATGGTTTTACTGTCGTTTGAATTTGACTAGAGACAAGAGGACCAGAATTACAGTTCGTCAGCAACAGCCAGTGGCTTTTTTTTGCATTACACACAAATGCCGCGTTCTCTCGTGTGCCGCAGAACGGGACGGTGCTGGGCCGGAGTGGGAGCCGTGCGGAGAGGGGTCCCCTGGGGCGGCAAACCTCGTGGATCATGGACGTGCTCGACTGGCAGGACGTGGCCTCTTTTGTGCAGGAGAACATCTCCGTCTTCCTCTCGGTGAACCTCACAATGAGTCTTCTTTGTTAAATTGGAACACTTTATTCGCAAACTCTGTCATATAAAAAACAATGTCAATTGCAAATTCCCTTCCTCGTAGCACGTTAAAGTGTTCACAGGTTTATGGTGAAGGGCCATTGGACAAAACGTCACCTGTTATATATATTTTTCCCTTTTAAGGCCACAGTGCTATTGATCGATGTGTTTTTTGTCACAAGTGCTTATCACTGTCATGGAAATACATTGGCATTGTGTGCCTCGAAGGCAGGATTATTTTCGTTACGTGAATGCTACACGATGTACAGTGAGGGTTATGACCCCTATCATCAGTGTTTACTTCTTTCAAATCTGATTTTGTTTTCTTCAAAAAAAATCATGAAGAGGTGAAAGGCACACGATGTTACATTTTTCAAGTTTGACCAAATAATGTGGCCACGAAGTTTTGTATTTGACCACCAGACACTGCGTCGGAGAGATTCACACACGGGTTTTTAATATAACAGTTTCTCTGCATGGTGGCCTGCTTGAGCTGCAGCATCGTATCGAATCTAGCTGCAGTACAAATACGTCAATTCCTCGTTTAATGTGGTAGATGCGTTCCTGAAAGTGCAAGGAATTTCTATATACACTACAGGGCATAAATAGATGAAAACAATACAATCACATTTGCTCAATAAAATCAGCCTGCAGTCATCGCATGGCGGGACAAAGAACTGCGATGAGAGTACACCGCCGCATACTGTGGCATTCCACACGTGTACCCAGAATTCTCATACCGCTCGGTCGCTCACAAACCGCGTTATAATGGGCGCCCAAATAGAAGTACTGCGTCATAGGAAAAACGTGTTGTGTGAACACGCGTTAAGAGAGGACCTGCTGTATATCGTAGGATGCCAGGAAGAATCTTGATTTGAAGCTTTCGTGACTGCAGGAATCCATACCCTTTGGTTCTTTCGGTAAAGTCACGTAGGTAGAAAATTAATAGAGAACTGCTGACGCAGCAGTTCTCCTGCTGCGTTTGTCTCACCTAATGACGGTTGCTTGTGTTGCGATCGAAACGTCGTGATCTATTAATTTTCTACCTACGTGACATTACCGAAAGAACCAAAGAGTATGGATGCCAGGAAGAATTGACATGACCTGCCGCCAAAGGTTCAGTTCGATTCTGTGGCTGCTCTTAGATCCTGGAGTCGCTGTGGGTTGTGATGATCCACAACGTGACTCTGCTGGTCTCCATGGCCACCACGCTCCTCACGCTGCTGTTCTATGGGGGCACGGCCATTCTCAACTTTGTCCTGTCCACGGTAGGAGAGAGCACGACAAGATAATACGTCCGTTTCATTCCAGACGTTGCACCCATAAGGAAGACTACCTCTTTTGTTTAAATGCCTTCAAATGCACTCACTCACTTTTTCTTTCATGTATTGAAACATTTCATCGAACGCTAAAGTCGGACAAGAGTCATATGGCGATACGGTGAATTGTCCCAAGTTGGCATTCCGTTAACAATGTGAGAACACGCAAAAGGCCGAGCACATGACTTTAAAATAGCAATAAGCTTAAGCCATTGTAACCATCTTCTTGGTTCTTTCGGTAAAGTAACGTAGAAGGTAAATAATAAAATAATACAAATAAAACATAAAATACAGACGCTGTCTTCCCGACAGACCTGTTCTTCACCTGAGGACGGCTGCTTGCGTTGTGGCTGAAACGTCGTGAGAATGATTTAATTATGTTTTATTTTTATTATTTTATTATTTCCCTTCAACGTGACTTTACCGAAAGAACCAAGAAGATGAATCCCTGCAGTCACGAAAGCTTTAAGCCATTGTAACCCTAAGCACTGTTTATTTGGTAACAGAAACGCGACCCACAAGAATATCCCTGCACTTAGCGGTCGTCTCGCCCGACAGGTAATCTTCCTGACGACGCTCTTCTACCTGCTGAGCTCCAGCAACGAGTACTACAAGCCTGTCAAGTGGCTCATCAGCCTGGCCCCTCTCTCGCAGAGTGGTCTGTCAAGCCACCTCATTGGGCGTACCGTGGAAGACTCCATCAGGTGACCCGGGCAACGGTTTAGCTTTTCAGTTTTGTTTACTCTCATTATAGCATGTATATTGCCTGCACTGCATTGTTGTTCCACGCTTTATATGTGGTCTGCAATCGCATCTTTACTCGTATTAATATCTCAAAAGGCCCCTTAATTCTTTAATCTAATGATGCACTGCAGCAGAGGCACAGTGTAAATAATAATATATGGTGGACAGGAAAACATTGCCATCTCATTACTGTGCGATTATAACGGTTTAGGAAAAATCCTCAGGCTTAAAGCTGCTCCTCTGACCAAACTCCTGATTTAGCTGCAGAAAGAAAAAATGCATTCTAAACGGTGTCGTCTTTTCACAGGGGCGTGTTTGATGCCTCTTTAAAAATGGCATCCTTTTACGGGCTCTACACCTGGCTGACGCACACCATCTTCAGCATCAATGTGGTCTACATCCCTGCAGGTGACTTCCCCTCATGCCCTTACGTCGGGGGTAAATGGGTTTCTGGCTTGGAAAATTGTCAAGACGTGCGGTCGCAGCTGTGCACATGTTGACAGGCTGATGGAATGACCAGCTGCCAGGCATTCACTTCAACTTGGCCAAATCTTTCTTGGCCTGACATTTCTTCCAACTCTCCGCATCGGCTGCACTTGCTGTATTGTTTCGTCATTGGCCGCTTGTGTATTTCGTGAGCCTTTGCTATACGTTGCCTGTTCTCTCATTAATTTTAACCTCCTAGAAAGTAAATACATTATATTATCATTACCACAACTTGCATACATTATTAATGTTTGAATGTTACTTCGTGATATAAAATGTCCTCGGTGCGTGTGTACGTAGATTTATTTTATTCCTCTTTTGCAAGCGGGATCGTTTTTGCAGGTGCCTTCGATCTTTTCCTCCCATTTAATATATTTCTTTATTTCAATACATGTTGGCATCATAGGGGGAGAGTAAAGGCAGTCATAATTTAATTGGAGATTACATTATAAATTGTCTTATAAGTAAAGTAGTTATTTAAGATACACCGCGTGTGGCATATTATTTGACCCACACCGTTGCCTTGCGGTGATAATCCCCAGAATGGTCCGGAGTGGTTCAGCACAGACATTTCTGACTTTGGCAAACGCGTTTTTCCAGGCGTCAAACCTTTTTTCTGAGAAGGTAGCGAGCCGTCCTCCGTGCTACGAAACAAAACACGATGTTGACGCTCAACCCAGGCATCGTATCCAAAGTTAATGCCAATCCCTGTGACCTTTTTTTCGTTACCCCCACCCTTCCCAGAATAGCTCCTCGGCAGTTGTAACATAACAGTTACGATCATGCCACCTACTTGGGGCTGCGCCTGTTTGCTTTTGCTCAGGGGTAGCCTTTAGCCTAAAAATGCCAATAACCAAATCCTGTAATGCTCATTAGAGGTCGAGTGCGTTTACATAATAGGCACTTGATGCACTGATTAAATTATGAACGGAGGATGCCTCTGTGATGGCTGAGCAGCTAATGGAGTTGCACAGGAAGGGGCGCTTATTAATCTGAGGAATTAACCTTATAAGAGGCATTACCTGATTGTAAAGAGTCAATGTTTGTCCTGCTGATTTTTGCTTCAGTTCTCATACATTTTTGATAAAGGCCTAATAAAGAGAAAGAAATATTGTTCCATATAGGTGGTAGCTATGTGTGTGCTCGCATGCTGATGTGCGGGCTTAGGTTTCTGTTTTTAGACATACACTGGGCATGTGCACGCATCCTAATAGTGTGTGCGCACGGTACCGTTACGTACGTGCTGTGTCGCATGTGCCAGCGTACGTGTGCCCTAATGTGTGTGCCCCCCCCCCCACCACTGTATTGCTGTAGCGATTGCGGCGTGCCTGGGTGCGGTGCCCTTCCTGGGAACGTACTGGGCGGCTCTGCCTGGTGTGCTGGAGCTGTGGCTGGCACAGGGCGCCCACGGACAGGCGCTGCTGCTGCTCACTTGCCACATCCTGCCCACGTACTTCGTCGACACGGCCATCTACTCCGACATCTCGGGGTGGGCTGCCGTACTACGACGCTCCCAACCAAAGAACCCACATCTCGTGCACATCTCTGCATTGCGAATGAGATGAGGTCATCAAGGAGCTAGAGACGTTTTATAATTTGTTCGCTGAGTATAGTGTCAGAGGGCGGTGGTGGTGCAATGCTTAGCGCATCGCACTATGAACCTGCTGATCTAAGTTCAATTTCAGGGCACGGCTAACATTGGAAAGTGATATAAGCTCGTACTGGGTCTGTTCTCCACCAGCCTGCACTGACTAATGTGAAGCGTTGTCGAACAACTCCTGTGACCAGCATGGCGTAGGGAGGCCTTCATCCAGTCGTGCATTCATATCGGGCTGCAAACTATTGTTATTGAGTATTTTGTTCTAATATATCAATGTCATTTATTAATTGGGTTTACCCTTCTCCATGTATAGATTGCACAGCAATTAGAATTGTACAGCAATAAAAATATTGTAATGTACATGTCTGACATATTTAAATGATGGCCTACCATATGGAAACCACCAGAAGTCTGTATTGGAATATTCTCTACAGCCCCCCTCGGTTGTGGTTTGAACCTGATAGCCCAATGCATTGTGGGAATTCACCTCTATGTTCTTTGAATTCTAAAGCAAAAATCAGTTCCCACACTTGAAAGCAAATATGTTTTGCGGTAGCCCATTATTCTTAGAGTGCACATTGAATTACACGAAACCCTTGACTATTTATTAGCAAAACTCAAAATGGAAGCATTCAACAGCTCTTCATCTCTCTTTTGCAATTAAATTTACGCACCTCTGATTATCGCGGTTGGCTACGTACGGTTCAAAATAAGTTCAACATACTTACATATGATTCTCAATACAAACCATGTATCTTTGGATAAGACACAAGGGATCTATTTAGTATTTTGCTGGCCTTAACTCTTTCCCGTTCAGAGACATCTGCAAGTTGCAGGGTGGGTCTCGTTCACCTCTGAATCTCGGAATGCGCAAGCGGCCCTGTTAATTTGATTTAGAGAGGGGTAGCGCCGTTGTTTTTAAAGACATTTTACTCACCGTAGCGACACGACCGCGCACTATGATAGCTGGCGCCAAACTGCCACATGCGCTTCCGCATAACCTTGTGGGAGCCTCGATACTGTTCAAGTTCAATTTAGATTTAAAGCTTTCGTGACTGCAGGGATTCATATTCTTGGTTCTTTCGGTAAAGTCACGTAGAAGGGAAATAATAAAATAATAAAAATATTCAACAATAAAATTCTCACGACGTTTCCACTGCAACACAAGCAATCATCATCAGGTGTGAAAACCACAGCAAGAAAATTTGAAAACCGACACTTTTTTCTAATTTTCTTGCTGTGGATTTCACACCTGATGATGATTGCTTGTGTTGCAGTCGAAACGTCGTGAGAATTTTATTGTTTATTATTTTATTTACTTTATTATTTCTCTTCTACGTGACTTTACCGAAAGAACCAAGAATACACTGTTAAAGTTACTTTATTTTCCTTCCGATTTAGGAACGCAATCGGAAGAAAAACTGGTGACGTGCACGTACGTCATCGGAAAGGGTTAATCGTGCGTTTGCGGTGGTGCAGAGGTGGCCACCCGTACCTGACGGGGCTGGCGGTGGCTGGCGGCGTCTACTACCTGGGCCTGGAGGGCGCCATCGTGGGCCCCATCTTGCTGTGCACCCTCGTCGTAGCCGTGAACATCTACAGCGCCATGCTGGCGAGCCCCAGCACGCCGCTCTACACGCCAACGGGCTCCTCGCACATGCACTTCTTCAGACGGTGGGCACCGGCGCCGCCGTGCGTCGGCCGTGCTGTCTCGCTCGCGCAACTATGCGCTCGCTTGGGCATAACCGTGGCGACGGTGTGGTTATGGGAGTGCTTTGGACCCTCTACTGGCTATGAAGAAGGGCCATTTCCGGAAACGTCACCTATTTTATATATATATTTTTTCCCATTTAAGGCCAGTGTTATTGCAGGATGTGTTGGTGCTTTTTGCTATTTTTGCTTGTGCACCACTGCCGACGCAGAATCGCAAAGTTATTTGTTTAGGTTTTCAATAGGGATGTTGAGGGGCATAATATGCTGTAGGGGGCATCGCATCCCATGTTGGTGCGGACGATTACGTTGAGTTGCCACTGTTTTACAGGGTGAGGGTATGCATGATGACATTTTTTTGCCACCTATTCAAGTTTTTTTTTTGCCATGTTTATCGATAATTGCTTATTTTCATAGATTTCCATTGCTAATGCTAAAGCCATCAATTTTATAGAATGTGATGAGTCTTAATTAGCAATTGGCGGAAGGTTGTATGTGCCTAGTAATGTTTAAAAGTTTAATAAACAAATATAGAAACTGAAATATTAGTTGAGCGTAAAATGTGTTGCATATTAATTTAAATAATTAGCAAACCCATTTCTATGCATACTGCATAATTAGTTTTTTAAGTGTCTTGATGTGTCTGTTTTATCTGGTTCAATTTTCCAGGTACATGTCTGAGTGCCTGGACCAGGACTGAGTGAGTCATCTCGCTGCTGCTACTGGTTTTGCAAACAATTTTTCGTCAAGGCCGAGGATGATGCACACACTGTTTTTCTTTTAAACGAGAGCACTGGTAGATGCCAACTCACTGCCGCTCCCATCAGCAAACTCCCGGCATTTGGACGCTATTGCTGCTGCTGCCACCTGCAGTCGGCGCTGGGTAAAGGTCAGAGTCTTTTTCTCACGAGGGGGAGCGCGACTCTTCTTCCAAGATGGCGAGAGAAGGAGGAAGACTACCCCTGAGCTCGGCGTCACGCGACACACAGGCACCCCCACCGTGAATTGGCGCGTGACTGAACGTGACGATTTCTGCGTGAACTTTACAAGCGGCTGTTGCCGAGCTGCTGTGTTGTTCGTTGCACTTCTTGAGTTTGTGAAACGCGTTCAGTTGCGTGAGAGGGTGACGGCTGTGGCCGGGAAACGCCGTTGAGCCGGGATGTTTGTAAAGCACTTATTAGGGACACTAGGGATGCACACCACTGGACTTTACAAGGGAATGCATGAATACATACACACACCGCCTGCTTGGAGCCAAAACCGCTCGTCTCCTTGCCTTTCGTTCGCCTTGTGAGCGCAATGGAAATTTGTAGGTTAGTGTCCTGCAATTTCGGCTTGTGGTGAGCAGCACAACTTTGGTACAACCCCATAATTCTGGGGCATTTGATATACAGTAATTATATTTTTCTGACTGGGCCGAGACAATCACTTTACCCTCACAGTGAAGACTGTATGAAGACGAGACCACCTGGCGTCAGATCCAAGTAACTCTGAGGTTTCGCATCGGTGTCCAGGAACACTGTGGTATTGCGTGTTTGGTTCCAAGGCCACTTGCAATGCTGTTTCGTGTGGATGCACTTTTATGTTTTGAATCACTTTTATAATTTATAATTATTTAAAACTGCATTGAAATGAAAGTTTCAGGAAGAAATTGTGTGCAATTGAAATGGCTTCAACGTTTCCTTGGTACTTCATATAAGTAGTCCTGCAATATTTGAATAAATAAAATCTGCTTGCAATCTTTGCTTTTAAATCATCTCAATGGCTTTGTTTCTTTATGCCAATGTTTTCAGTGTTGTTGCTGTGTAGTTCTCACGGCGAGTACTTTTTTGCATGATGAGTTATGGTAACCCGTGTCATCGTGGAGCTCATGTAACCACTCTGCAGGTTTGGTTTCATTGCCCATGACGACCACGTCTGAAATGTACACGGGTGCAGGGGTCTTTTCGCGTGTTTTCTCGACATGTAGGCCCATCCAGAATTAAATTGACAATTTTTACTGCCGAGTCTTCCAGACTTTTACGTCTTAAATCCAGAAGCTTAAGCGAGGCACGTTTCGATCAAATAAAAAAAAATGTTCCATCAAAGTTTACTCCCTGAAAACAAGTTGCTAAAAAAATGACGTGTGTGTGTGCATATATACATTTTGTCACGTGATAAATGTGGTTTTCCATTCCCCATTGATCACCTTCACACGGCACGTTGGTTCACTTAAGGTTGCCGTGTTTGAACAAGCACCCTGGGAAGGTGGCTGTGTGTGTGTACATGCACACTTGTTGAACTGGGTATTTTTGTAAACCACTGTGTGTGTATTTCCTGATGGTGTGTGGTAAGCCGTTGTGAAACGACCCTTTTGCGAGTTCATCCAGCAGATAGGGATATGTTTGTGCTATCGGCGTGTCGCGTCTCTTCCCCCCCCCCAGCACAATGTTCCGTGTGGCTCAGTAAATGTTTGCTTCTGGTTAAACATAGATGAAACCCTCGTTGGCGTGTTTGTACCGACAGTCAGCTCTATTCAGTTCCTGTTGCTCGCCCCGCACACCCGCATGAGTGTGCATGCTGCTGCCAGCAACTCACTAACAAGCATCACTCCACTGCACAGCAACCTTGAAAACACTACTACTGCCAAAATAATGCATTTTACGTAAAACAAATGTCTTCCCTGGGCTGCTGGTCTCCTGTAATGAAGGAACTGATTGTGTACTGCTGCTGCATCACAACAGCGTTGGTTTTGTTGTTGCATGATTATCATGGTGTTTTCAGACTGTAGTGGGACGTAACGAACGGCAAAAGGCTGGTGAAATGATCTATATGGGCACGTACTGTATGCTTCTGTAAACTTTATTTTGGGCGTGTATGCGTGTTGTGTGTGTGCATATAATGTACACACTGGTGGCAGTTTACTGCTATTAGTGTTCCCTGAATATTAACGGATTTGGGTGGCCTGTGTGTGATGCTTTTGTCGCGTCCGTTAGACGTTCCGCCAAAAAACGGGGGGGGGGGGGGTTTTCAAGATCAAGTAGTGATGAATAAAGCAGTTGTAAGTGAAAACAAAAACCGGTTTCCCTGGATGTTTGCAAAACAGCAGGCAAGGAAAGCGTGCTGTTATCTCGGCCCAAATGTGCAGGGTGACGCCGATCGAGCGGATCTTCAACAAGTGTTCTCGTGCCCGCAAATTCCACGACGCCGTTTCGTACCTGTGAATAACTCTTCCGTCCCCCGCCCCCCCAAAAAAAAAACCAGGTCGCGTGTTTGGCGAGTGAGAGGAGGGCGGCGGAGTGTGTGCAGGTCGAGCCTTGTTTACGAGCGAGCGGGCACCAAGATCAAGCGAGTGCGAGACGTCCCTGCATGGGATGCATCTTACTCCCCCCACCTTCGGGTCGCACCTCGCTCTCGAACAGACCGCTGGTGGCCGCAGGGGTCACGGCACCGGGTCACGGCACCGCTCGTGATGGAGCTGGGTTCAAATCCCGGTAGCCACCCGTAAATAAATGATATACAAGCCAAATCATTGAGCTATTGTCACCTGCGGCCAGGTCGCTTCTTAAAAATAGCTCGGTGGGCTTTACCTGCTAAAATTAAATATAGTTTAGTTTTCTTAGTATTTTGTCGTGATTTGCTTGGCTTTCTTATACTCTGCACTCCTATCGTGTTTTTCTTTGTTTGTTTTAACGTTCTGACCCGCCCTGACTGGACATCTGTGAAAACGGACATTAAAGCTAATCGGATTCCTCCAGTATACATACAAATTCTGATTAAACCGGGCTCTCGAGTGTAGCAAGGACGCCACTGAGGGCACATTAATCATCACGATTAAGTTTGCACTTGGAATAAATACCGTGGCTTTGTCTAACATTGGTTTGACTGCCGTCTGAGGAATATTGCTCTGGCAGGGGCATGCAAGGAAATGTGCCCCCGAATGCGGATCGCAGTCGTTTGAAGGGGATTTCAGAGGCATTTCTGTGATGTCTCCTTCCGTGGGCCGTTCTGTACGCCCACGGTTGCACCGCTCTGACAGATTTCCGGATGGACACTTTGTCACTTGACATAACGCCGACAGCATGGTTTGCATAAAGTTAGGGAAATGCGAAAGAATGCTCCTGTTACTCTCGCTGTCGCCTTGCTTGAGTCACACCTCACTTTGCATCGCAGTCCGTATACTGAAGCCCTGCCACAATGCGTGGGTGTGTAGTTAGTCTTGCGTCGTTGGATGTGCCATCCGTTGCCTTTGCTGATGGGATTTTTAGCCCCGAGCTCGTGACGAACAGGCTGTGCATAAAGTGTCGAGTTGTTTTTGGTGGTCGGATGATGTCACCGCTTTTCGTGAAATGTTTCGGCGTGTTATAAAGTGGACAGTGCATTAGGCCCATCAGTCAATCAGCTGAATCTTCACGAGCAGGTGAAAACCCAGCGGTGTTTATTGTTTCTTCAGGAACCTAATGCATGCGATTCATTATTCAAGGGATATCCCCCCCCCCCCTTTCGCCATGGAAAATGCTGCAGTGGCTTGCATCAAACTTTACAGCCAAACGATAAACCCAACTACTGGTAGTCGGACGGGCGATAGCTTTTGCCCTGTGGTGCTCGTTGTTGTGAAAAAATAAATAGCCTCGGTTTATAAACACTTCTCAAAAGACCTTTAATCCTGTTTTGCGGCTTGATGAGTGGTTGCTCCCTGGCGTTCCCTGGGGAGAGGAGGGCGCAGTAGTGGCTGGAGTGGGGTCAGCGGCTGGCTTGCGCTGGTGCCAGATTCTTATCTCGCGTGTGCGTGCGTGCAAGCACCAACCCCTCCCCCCCCCGTACATCACTCATCCAGGCCGGAGGGGGAAGGGTGACCGACAATCACCAGCAGCAGAAGCAGCGACTTGAGCGCAGGGACTGGCTAATCCACCGAGCTGTATATTTTTGTTTTGCCCGGATTTATTTTAACTGGATGTATTTAAACTGCCAGAAAATGACTTAAGGAAGACGAGTTGGCGCTGTTTCGTTTGTCGAGTTACTTGATTTTTTTTTATTGTGTAAATGCGTGCATTTGTGTGCTAAACATCGCATTATAGATGCAAGATGGCGAGAAAAGCAGTGATATTTTTTTGGGTAATTAGAAAACCGTACCTAAGTTTGCTTGTCGATTATAAAGCCCACGGCAGTACTGGGTCCCTCCGGGCGATGGGCCTCGGTGCAGTTACACTGCCTGCACACTTTAGCGACACCCACCACTGATTCGCTGACTGGGTAACCTTTTTGTGAATTTCGATTTAAAGTGAATGTCATGATTCATGAAACCCAGCATGTAATTTGAAGATTTCTGGTTACGGTCATGTTGCACCAAAGCCCAGGCCCAGTGCTGAGTAATTGGAGTCGTTAGTGGAGGTTAATTTTGTCTCCTGAATATATCTGGAACAAGTCGGTACCCACACTATTATGTTTGGAATTGCCTTTTTAATGAAAAAAAGCAAAGGTCATTGAGCCCACGGTGAATGGGTTACCTGGGTGTGTGGAGCAACACACTCCAGTCAAACCTGCTCTGTTGAAGTGGTCAACAATGGGAGCTGAACGATGTAACGATCGTGTTTATGTAGCCACCATAAACGTTCAAAACACGGATGATGTGTACAATTATACATTATTTGGAAACTGCAGTGGGAACGCATGTTAAAGCGAGAAGTTGCCTTTGGCCATGTGTTTGCTTTATCTTCCCAATTGTATAAGAAGTGAGCTGATCAGAATAAAACATGGCGAGATTGGTCCACAGTTCTGTATACTTTCTCCAACAAATTTTGCTGGTGAACGCAACTCTGGAAAGCTACTCTGCTGATAGACTAAGATATGTTTTGCTTTTATGCGAAGCTGTGAATATGCCCACAGCGGCGACGCGGTGGCGAGATGTTAATTCCCTCGCCTGGTATACAGGAGATCGTGGGTTCGATCCACGACCCTGACGCCTGCTGTATATTTGGAGTTTTCGGTGCCTCTCTCCCCGTGGTCGCGTGGATTTTTCTCCGGGTCCTTTGGATTTTGCCTCCATATTTAAAAACGTGCCTTTAGAGTATTTTGCTGCTATACATTTAAACATAAGCCACTACGTTGAGCTATCATTTGTGGCCAGGTCGCTTCTGACAAAAGAGCTAGATAGCTCAGTGGGCCTTACCTGGTAAAATAATGTTTTCAGTTATATATTTTTCATTATTTAGTTTATTTTCGCCGTTTCAGCAGGGGCATCGGTCGTGTATTTTTGTGTAGCACACCAGCGCGCTGCATTTTCAGCATTTAAATTGTATTACCAATAAATAGTTTGTGTGTTTATTTGGTTAATTGTAAGCTGGCCGTGTTTTTGTAAACCAAGTAATTACATTTGTGGGGGTGATTTTGTTTACTCTGGCACACAGGAAAATGATGGCTTGTTCCGGTACTGAAAGACGCGCATAGAAATGGTTGAAGACGCAGTGCAACAGAGAGTTAAGGGAGGTAATTATCTTCACAAAGGGTTGGAGATTATTTGAGCAGCCAGCCCTGTGAGTGATGCCGTGGCAGCACTCACAGGGCTCATTTGCATTCTTAGCACAGGATTTGTCCTGGGCTCGCACTCAGCTGGAGTGAGTAAAGCTTCGACTGAATAAGAGTGAAAATAACAGAATGTTTGGGTACGTAACAATTCATCAACTACACAAGTGGCCGTAAAAATAACAACCCTTATGCAATAGGGAGACTTTTTCTTGCCTGGTCTTGCGAGAGTGACAAACAGCCCCGTCCCATCCGTCAGGAGGCCTCGGCCCCAAGGGCGGTAGCGGCAACAGCAAAAACAACGGCCAGAGACAGCAGCAATTAGCTCCAGCCAGGGTTGGAGGAGATTTTACGAGCTCAGATCCCATCAACCTCGTCCCACCAGCCCCCCTCCCTGGAGACGGTGCTGATGTGATCTGCCCTCTATCCCTGCACGCCTTGGTGATCAGCTTTTGCTGTGTCTCCGTCCTCCCTATCCTCCCTGTTGGATATTTAGTATGGTATCTTGAGTGAACTTTTGGGATGGGTCCTGTCTCACACTCCCACATGATTGTGCGGGGGTGCTGGGCATAACTTGTTTAGACTGCACATGCCAAACTCTGAACTTGCACAAAGTATCGCTTCTGAAACGTCGCAGTTTAATTGATAGATTTGTTGGATTTTGCTTACACAAGCCCTGCCTCAAAAACTTACACAGTGAAACTGCCTCGCGTGCACTTTGTACGTTTTTAAGTTTTCCTTGAACGTTCATCATTGCCATTCGTCAACCTTCAACAAACATCAGCATCCTCATCTCTCAACCGTTATCTTGCATTGCATATGAATCGCCGTCCATCTTCAACCCACCACCATCAACATTGATCAACCATCATCCGTCGTCAAGCACCATTTATAATTGCCCAGCATTCGTCAGTCATCAAATGCCATTCATGCAGCCACGCATGCACAATGCCGGCTCGGTAACGTTAAACTTCGCCAACGCCTACGACGTCTCTGATGCTACCAAAGTGGGGTGACGTTGGCAGTAATTATGCCCTGCCTAAAAAGGCCCTCAGCCTTGACGTATCGCGTCCTGTTGTCGTGCTGCATGCCCGGAGAGCCAGCAAATGGGGGGCGGGGGGGGCCTCGCGTTGCCTGTCGCGATGGGTTTCCCATCGTAGGGTCATCTCGTCGCATCACGTCGCTCACTGCCACTTGGTTCCCACCGCTCTCCGCTGCAAACCGTCTGATCTCGTCGCACTCCGCTGTGAAACGCGTGCCCACATCCACGCTGCTCTCTCAAAGAAAGACGCGTGGGGAAAACAGGCAGCAGCAGCAACAACCTCGCAGAGCCAAACCGTGACAGTGTGGGGGCTGACGCCCACCTCCTCCTCTCCCTCCTCCACTCCCCCCTCCTCCTCCTCTCTCACCTCCTCCTCCTCCACTCCCCCCCCTCCTCCTCCACTCCCCCCCCTCCTCCTCCTCCCCCCACCCTCCTCCTCCTCCACTCCCCCCCCTCCTCCTCCTCCACTCTCCCCCCTCCTCCTCCTCCACTCCCCCCCTTCCTCCTCCTCCACTCCCCCCTTCCTCCTCCTCTCCCCCCTCCTCCTCCACTCCCCCCCTCCTCCTCCTC
>CM025610.2:14072594-14118808 GCA_014621495.2 Entosphenus tridentatus | reverse complement strand
GGGGTTGAGAAATGTGACGTCACGTAAAAATGCGCAACTTTAAATAAATATAGACAACACGTTCTACTTAATTAAATAGACTTTTTAATACATGTTTTCTCCTACAACATCAGAGTGCAGCGCCACATTAAATACGCACTACAATGACAATAGTTTAAAGCGATTTGAAGCAAGTTTTATTTTTTTGGGGGTTGCAGAGCTTTGTGACGTCATATTTGAGGAGGGGGGGTCTGACTTTTTGTGACGCCGTGTAACGACGGGGGGGGGGTCAAAAATCGTAAAAAATCGCGTGACGTCATTTATGGACGTCCCCTGTAGAGGGGGAGATGGGGGTGGTGTGTGCTGTGGAGTTTGTGTTTGTGCTGTGCATGAGTGGGTGGAGCTGTAGTTGGAGGGGCGGCCCCTTTTGGTGGTGGCGGCGGCCGAGGAGGGAGGAGGAGGGATGATGATGAGGGCGTGGGGGAGGCTCGGGTCTGTGTTGGAGCGGAGTTGTGCTCGGCTGTGATGCCACTCGCTGCTGACTTGAGAGACGGAGTGGGCAGAGCGCGACGTTCAGTCTCCCCTCCAGCCCTGCGGAATTGTGCTGCCCGCTGAGCCACGCGGGAGCCAAGTGGGGATGCGGTGCCTCTAATCCAGGTGGGAATCGCGGCTCTGCACAGATTCCTCCTCCTCCACTCAGCTCATCCTGATGTCCACCCCCTGATTTCTGCTCCGCCCTCCTCGGCCTCCACTCTCTCTGAGTTTTCGTCTTGAGTTTTCATACCCTGCTCCGCTTACTCCATTGCCCGAGAGTGATGGTGAGAGTGGGTAGTGGTCGTGGTGAGAGTTTTGGTGGGGTCAGTCTCTCTGGACTGGAGCCAGAGTGAGGACCTGCATGGTCCTCACGCTGTGTGCTCACTCACTCATCCTGTTATCCGCGCTTGAGTGCGGTTATTCGATGTCGACCGTCGCCAAAAGGAACTACGTGGAGGGTTTTGGTTTCACGCGAGCCACATTAAACCACACGCGCTTGCGTGAAGGCGTGGACGAGCGCGAGATATGTGCGTGGGTGTTTATGTGTGTGTCGTGTAGCGGTCAGCGAGCGGCGCTACGAAACCTGGCGACCCTTTCGATCCCCGCCTCAAACGAGTACCTGGTGTGGTGTGTAAACATCACCACTGGGGAGACAAAGGCGACCGGGCGTGCTGTTGGCCACCCACTCCCTCGTGTGCCGTGCCGGCCTTTATAGGTTGCTCGCGAAAAACAATTGCCCCAACAGTCTCTTAAAGGCTATACGGGGGATCTTTATCTTCGTGGTGAAAGGTGAAAGATCGTCGCTATGAGTGACCTCTAAACTGCTCCTGTGACTCTCGCCGAGGTCGACTCGGTCTCAAATTAGTACTTTGCGCTGTCTCTGAATAGTAGCGTTCGGGAGATAAAGGCGGCCGGGCGTGGAGCCTGCCTCTCTCCAAACCGTAATATGCGCTCGCTAACAGCCCTTGTGTTAACAGTCGATAACGGGAAAGGTTGAGCGAGGCAATGATCTGTAGAGAGTCGTGGTTGCTCCCAGATGTGTTTATGCATGTTGATGGCTGTTTAAACGCATAGATATATTCGCGATGCGTAATCGTCTTTGTCATCACTATCATTGCCATTCATTGTATACTCTCTGTAGACACGCATACGGGGAATTATGCTGACACAAATGGGAACACATTTATCAGGAGAACAACATTAGATACATGTTGGCTGTTAAGAAAAGTAATCGGGCTCGGGCAAGGCACAGTGTTGGAACGGATGATGGCCAAATGGTAAAGACTGGTAACAGAGTGGCAGCCGAAGGCAAGAACATCAGATGCGCAGGAGCGAGATAGATTTTGGCATTGTAGGATCGTAAGGTGAACGCGGCAACGTAGGAAGGGAATTCGTCCAGTAGTGGATAGACCAAGGACGATGAGCAGCTGATTTCGAGCCCAAGCAGTACAGGTGAAAACAATATACACGATTCCTCTATGTGGTCCACTGGCTTCCCCAACGTTAAATAATTGTGCATCTCCTAAACTGCCAGAGCAGCCTGTATTTTGTAAAAAAAAGAATGAAGCGTCAGCTGAATAAAATCAATAACTTCACAGCTAATACTATATCCCCTTTAAACCCCATCGACAGCTCTGTGAAAATACCATGCATAACATGAATGTGGCCTATCAGCAATGAAAGTTGCATCTTATTTCGCGGATCGCTCTGATTTATGAACATTGCGTTATTAACCCCGGGCAGGTAACTGCGTTTTTACAATGATCAGTTTTAGCAGATGAAAGAATTGCATCCCCTCCTCCTGGAAAAGGCCGTCATCCAGCAGTGGATTAATAATGGCTGACGATGAGTACGAAGTAAGCCTGTTGTGTGGGTGCACAACAAAACAACAACATAATGTCGCATGCTGAAAAGTCCGAATAACACAGAATCCACCATGAAGGGCACTACGTGCGAGAAAGACAACGAGGAGTATTTCACGTCGGGTCTGTCCGTGTCGGCGACCCTGCAAATGTTTCCGCGCCCGGCAGAACAACATCCATCATACACGCCTCACGCTACGGCTGTTATTTTTATTTTATATATGCCTTCGATAGCAATTCATTACGATACGATTTTGTTTCGTATGGAAATAGTTTTTATTGTTCTTGCGATTAAGTCTTTTAACAATGTTTTTTTTTATCTGTACAGCACTTTGAATTGCATCTTTTGCACGAAATAGTGCTGTAGAAATAAAGACTTGATTGATTGATACTAATTCGGCATTTGGGAATAAAAAGACGTATGAGGCACGAGTATTGACGTGAACGGCGCGCGCAGGAAGAGCTTCGAGGTGACGTCGCCTCGGCTCCATGCGAAGAGGAGGAGTATCGTGGCTATAGAGAGAGGCAGGGCAGAGAAGACCGTAAACATTCTACACGCAGTGGCCCACAGAGCCGCGACGCGGGAACTGACAATGGGGAAGGAGGGAAGGGACAGAGGCGGCTCCATTGCGTGTGGCCCACGGTGGCTAGGAGATATTAACTAGCTCGCCCGGTACGCAGAAGGTCGTGGGTTCGATCCTGACCACGACGCATTCGGAGTTTGCATGTTCTTCTCGTGGCCCCGTGGATTTTTCTCCGGGTCCTCCGCTTTCCCCCCTCCACATTTAGAACCAACGAAACGCGTTTCGAGTATTTGACCGCTGTACATTTCCACACGACCAGCCACTTCGTTGAGCTGTTATTTGTGGGCAGGTCGCTTCTGAAAAAAAATTATATGTATCTCAGTGCAACTTACCTGGCTGAATTAAAACACAATAGTTTAGTTTATGACATCGGGATGCTGACGATTCATTACGCATCGGTTAATAAGAGACGGATATCGATTGTTTACGCTCATGTAACGTGCGTGCATGAACTCATGCAAATCATCGTGTGAGAATCATCGTTTTTTAGATTGGTATACGCTGTATGTAATGGGTTCGTGAGATTTGCTGTTCAGCCACTCGAGGCTGCTTTCGTCGCCACAGCGTGCAGTGGATTAAGCGACGGTGCCGCACACTCGACAAAAGCATTCGATGCCACCATCTACTGTATATGGAAGAGATACAATTATACTCTTAGGTTGTTTTGGTAAAGTCACGTAGGGGAAAAATAATAATAATAAAATAATAGGAATAATAATATAAATAAAATAATAAATCACGACGTTTCGGAGGCAACACAAGTCTTCGTCATCAGGTGGGACCGTCACAACTAAATTTACTGTATCAAGTGAGGCAAAATTCCAAGAGACAAGCTCTTAAATACAAGTTAAGGGGGAGGGGGGGCTTATCTGAATGTGGTAGCCAGTGAATGGAACGTGTTGGGGGGGGGGGCTAAAAGAGAACAATCGGTGTACCTCGACTTGGGGTTGTAACCGGTGTTGGCTGACAATCCAAATACAAAAAAGGCAGTACTGTTTAACGCTGGGGATGTCAACACTTATTTATTTTTACCTACGTGACTTTACCGAAAAAACCTAAGAGTATGAATCCTTGCAGTCACGAAAGCTTCAAATCTAGATACAATTATCCCCGTTGATAACTGGAGTTGTCAAATAATATTTGTTAGGGAGCGGTGGCGCAGTGGTTAGCATCATTGTTGAGTGATATCTGAACTGGTTCTGGGACTATACTTTAGTGGCCCCCATTGACCTGTGTGGTGAAATATGATTAAACCAATTCCCATGACCGGTGCGGGTTGTTTTGACGACAGCCGAATGACAAAGTTGCTGTAAATGATCAATAATTTATTTAAATATGCCAGGGGAACGTGTGTGTGTATGCGTGTCTTTAATGCAATGCCGTGTGGTTGCTAAGTGTGGGGAATGATGTGGATCATTGGGCATACACCCTGCTCCCATGCACACAACACGGCCTTGAACATGGAGATAATGAAACACAAGCACTGGCTTGTTTCATACATTACGCTGGCTCACAGGTAACGATTCTCCGACACCTGGACTAATAAATGCATGACATTAATCTGAAATCCAGGATAGCAATATTGACCATCCACAGCCAATGGCAATCGGCATTCAACCTACACTTGGCAGCAGGGGGCGCGCTGCAGTAACACTATGTAACACGGTTTTTGTTCCTGGTTAGTGTTATTTTCAAATTGCTTATGCCTCAAAAGTACCGAACATGGCTATTACTCCCGACAAACTTTGCTTTTGTGACCAGGACTTTATGTGAATGAATGACACAAATTAACACGTTTTCTTATTGAAAATACAGTAGGTACATTTCTAAATATCACTGTCCTGGTCACATAAGCAAAGTTTGTGGGGAATAATAGCCATTTTCTGTACTTTTGAGGCATAAGCAATTTGAAAATAACACTTACTACCCAGTAACCAAAAAATAAAACGTAAATGTGTTACAGTATAACCAACCCGAGAGATCTGTAGCCATATGCTTGCATCGAATTTATAGCTTTCATATTCCAGGACACAATAATAATAATTCCATTTGCATAGCGCTTTTAATCAGAAATCTCAAATCGCTCTACAGGACACAGCAGCAGCAGACACTCAGCATTAACATAATTATGTTATAAATACATTTTAAGAATCCATTTGCAACTGCTGTGACGAGCAACAAAAAGCAGTGACAAGATTGCTAAAGATATAATCTGTGACGCGAACCAAGTATAACATGAGTTAATTTATCGTGGAATATCCTCCGACCCCCACCAAATTCCCAGTGGATTTTTTTCCGGAGCTTAGCTCCGAACAGCTTTAGAATGACATTATACGTCCTGCTTGAAGATGCAACCCAATGAAAGAACAGCTTTTATCTGTTAGCTACACATCGAGGCTGTTTGCCACAGGCCGCCCACACGAGTGTGGCACTTGGTTCATGAGTGAAACATACTCTAAATGCATGTCTGGTGAACTTCTTTCGCACCGTACGTATCCAACCGTGCTAATCGGAGGTGCGGGCTAAACGGGCACTCCGTTAAATTGATAGAATGACTGTATTTGGTGAAACTGCGCTGGCAGTGAGTGATGGCACAAGCCCAGAGAATGAAACGACTTATTCACAAAATCATGTACGGCCCCTTTGTTCAATCCACTGCTGAATAAATACTTATTGACCGTTTTTCCCTGCGTCATAATACGTACATGGATCCGAGCGTCTGAGGATCTATACTTATCTATAGGTTGTGGGTACAGTAATGGGAATTACGTTAACCCGGCAGACACTCGAGGCGCTACCAATGTAAAAAAAATAATCGACTCTTTGAATCGAATATGGGCCCAAATACTTGACGTCATTGAATCGCCGGGGTGTATTTCTGCCTACAAAAGGAAAATGTTTATCGGCGACGTTTAAGACAATTGCCCTTCTTCATAGCACACATGGTAATGTCGAGTGATATCTGAACCGGTTCTGTGTGCTATGAAGAAGGGGGGGGATGGTAGTGAATCATTCAAACGCGAACAATGACATGTTTATCCAGTGTACAGAGTCATTGTTCTGTCTCGCGCTGCGCGGCGAGCCTTGCAAAGTGTCCACCTTTGGCCGCGAGCCGCAAGTGTGTGAGTGGCTGCTCTGACGCTTGTAGCTGCGGGAGATCAAGTGCCCTTATTGTGGATGCCTGCTGGGGTGGGGGGTGGGTGAGATGGGAGGCTGGGGGGTTAGCATGGGGGAGGGAGATGGGGGGGGATACTGGATGGGGGTGGCGTGATCAGGGGAGTTGCAAGGGACGATGGGGCGATGCGGTGGCTAGGAGATGTGAAGTCCCTCGCCTGGTATGCAGGAGACCGTGGGTTCGATCCCGACCCTGACGCCTGCTGCTGTATATTTGAAGTTTGCACGTCTCTGTCTCCCCGTGGTCGCGTGGATTTTTCTCCGGCTCATCCGATTTTTTCTCCCTCCACATTTAGAATCGTGCGTTTAGAAGATTTGACTGCTATACATTTCCACGTGATAAGTCGCTTCGTTGAGCTATCATTTGTGGCCAGGTCGCTTCTGGAAAAGAGCTATGTAGCTCAGTGGACCTCAGCGGGTAAAATAGAAAATAGTTCATGAATTAACGATTCTCGTGAGCAGTCACTACTACACGATGGTAAACAATAGATGTGTTGTTTTCTGTCATACTTTATTCAGACATTTTTGCCTGTACCAAATATGTTTTGAGAATATATTTGCAAAGGATGCAGTTGCATATCTAACGTTATATCCCATTGTTGTTTTTGGGGGATTAAAATTAAAGCACACCACAGCAAAAGCTCATTCCCGCCCAAATGTTATCTCATCGTAGCCTGTAAATGTACGTAGTCATACGTTTGTGTTTGTTTACGGTGATGGCGAAGTGTCGTTAACCGCCATTGTATAACATTATCTTGCGTCAAACGTAGCCACTTTCGAGTGGGAGCGAGAAAACGTTGCTGTGGTTGTCAGCCGTGCCCCTTTGTGCTTGTGACAGATTTCTTCTGCCCGTGGTCATTTATTTACAAGTGCTTCACTTTCGAACGAACGCGTGAGCCACCCCATAGCCGCAGCCCTTTCACTCTCCGCGCATAAAATGTTTTCGCGCGTCGTGGGTGCCAATTAACATACTGTAGATTAAAGCCAGTGCTTTTGACGCCCTCCATGGGTTCCGTTGTGAATCCTTCACGTGATCGCTGCTGGTGCTCGGGGCTGCTGTGCAGAGTTGACAGCCGGCTCGTTGCCCCTATTTTGTGGTGTGACTGAAGCAATTTGCACTTATTCTCACAGAGATCTATTCAACATTGGCTGCGACCTCATCATTTATACTCATCACAATTTACAATCCTGGATGAAGACCTTCCCTCGCTTTTTCAGCCATGGGGCTTGTTTGACCATACTTCACCATGCTGGGCAGTGTGGGTTTTAGTGAAGTGAATCTCCTCGGATCTCCACTGGCTCCATGGCGCCACCGTGCTCACCACTACGCATCGCTTTGCACCGGTAGTTGCACCCTCAGATTATTGTTCCTGTAAAATAAACGTCTCGGGTCTCCTTTTCAGGAAGATACAGCCATGGGACATGAGGCTCATTCAATTCATACGTTGGGTGAAACTGAGTATCCAGAGAATATGTACGCGCAATACTCGGCACTGCAATCGTCTGGCCACCTTGCAGTTTCATGTCTGCAACACCTCACGAGGCCTCGCGATCTCCCGTTAAAATACGAGGTCGGCTCAACCCCCGATGAGCTTCGAGATCCAAAGTGAGATTGGGGTGCATTTGGAATGATTTGACCAAAGGCTATGCACGGACAAATTTGGATGCTTGGTAGTGGAGATAATCAGTGCAAAGAAAGGCTGGACACATTTGGAATTAAGCCCGATGCTATGCTGGGTCCCGACCCCCCAAGAGTGGAAATCTCTCATCATTTCCTGGGGTATTGATGTGGTGGGTAGAGCACTATATCTAATTAGCGAGGCTTGTAGCGTTATTATAAAAGTAATTTACTGCACATAATCGCGCCCCCATTGCATTACACAGCGAGCTGTAATGTCTCACATTTAATTTCCCCAAATGTCCAACGCCCACTCGGGTCGTGCTCGGTTCGTGAAGAGCGGAGACATTGTTTCCTGCCTGCCGGTGTCAATAATTGAGAGACGCTCGCCGTCGACGTAGCCGGAGGCGGTGTCCGTCCCACTTTTACCTGTGGTGGGAAAAATTGGGTCACAACGTGCAATGGATTCAAAACCTTTGCCCTAGTTTTTTTCCCGTCCTATTATTGTTATTTTTACTAATCCATAACTCAGTGCTGCCGAGTGAAATATTTTTTTCTTTTAAAATATTGCGCTCTTTTACCGCAGTGTAAGCTGAACGCCAAGCAACGGAGATGAATGGGACTCGTGTGAGTAACATGATGCATGGGAGCGCTAGCGCGCGTGTGTGCGCGCGTTTGTGAGTGTGCCGGTGCACACGTGTTGTGTTGGCGTGTGGACAGGTCAGAGTTCATCAGCACCAGGCGCTTTCTTTCCCTTTAACCCCCACTCCACCCCCAGTGGGTCAAAGCTCCACGCAGCGCGAGCAACGCATGAAAATCCCATAACTCTGCACATCGCCCGTGCGGTTTATCTACCTCTCTTGACACGTGTACCCACACGCACATGTGGCCGATTTTGCCACGACTGCGCGTCGCCGCAGCCAAAACCACCGCTGCCTCGCACATGGTTGGTAGCATCGCAGTCACCCTGGGTACAGAGACTGCCAGCCAGACTCTGTGGAAGCACGGACAAGAGCGGCGCCCACATCTCCGGTCTTCTCTCACCCTCCCTACTTTTTCACGTCCCTCCTTCTCCGCCCGCAACCACAAGCTGCATACACATGGCGCTCACGCAGGCCGCCCGAGCGAGGAGCTTCTTCAGCTCTGGCGTCCAAGCGGACCGTGAGTGATTGGGGGGGGGTGCAGAGGGTGGTGGTGGTGGGGCGTCTCTTTTGTCCCGCTGTTGCTCTTTTGTGCGACGTCCTTGGGCTGCCTGCAACGGACGCTGGCACGGGAGGCCTCGCCTGTGTGTGGGTGTTGTTGGTTGTTTTTTTTTTGCCACGGTGGGAAGCCTGGAAAGGGGAAGGTGTTTGGGGGTGATAATTGTTTTTTTACCCTTCTATCTGGCAACAAAACTGACACCTTTTTACAAGGAGTGCGCCTTTTGGCGTCGTCTGGTCCAACCCATGTGAGACTAGGCTCTAAGGAAAGCTGTCTCGGGTGTGGACCAATCAACTTCAAGGACAGTGCACATTATCAGAGTTATGTCTTTTGTTTGTATTATGACTGCAGGTATTGTGGTCTATGCAAACTTGACTCCTTGTAAAAAGGTGTCAGTTTTGTTGCCAGATAGAAGGGTAAAAAAACAATTATCATATTTTTACTGGCAAATGAGGTTCCCATAGTGTTTGGGGGTGGTTACGAGGTTGGCGTTTGGGGGCGCGGGTTTGGTGTGTTTGTGAGAAGGCGGTGAGGTTGGTGGCGTAGGGGATGGAGGGGGGGAGGTGTTTTGGACGCGGTGGTCATTGTAGCTCCTGACGGTTGCTGGGGGTGACAGCTTTATTCAAAACAAAAAGTCCGGCAGTCGCTCTCGGCGAGAGCGACGCACAAAAGCGTTCCTCTCGCCTCACAAGCGGCCGGGTGGCCAGATCCATGATAATCCGGAGTGCTTCTCCCCTCCTTGCTTGTTCCTTGCCTGTCGGCTCTGTTTTTCTCACACGGTCACTCGCCGGGCCGGCAGCGAGGCGCAGGAGAACGCATAAATCTTCCCCCACATCCAGCAAAAACAAAAAACGGAAGCGTTTGACAAAAGTCGCAATGTGATGGACCTAAGCAGCGAAGCGTGTTTGGTGACGTTTGTGTGGTGCCGAGGTGGTACAGTGTGTGTGGGTGGTGGCGAGGTGGTGGTGAGGTTGTTCGGTGAGGTGGTAGTAGGGTGAGGTGGTGGTGATATGGTGGTTGAGATGGTGGTGGTAGGGTGATGTGGTGGTGGTAGGGTGATGTGGTGGTGAGGTGGTGAAGTGAGGTGGTGGTGAGGTGGTGGCTCTCACTCGATGGAATGGACCGTCAACAGCCCTCACCTCGTTCATGTCCAACATCACTTCCTGCCTGCAACAGCCAAAGCTCAAGTTATTTCTCGCTCTTGCACCTACCTATACATGAGCTTGCATTCTCTCTCTTTGTCCAATTAAGCTTCGGCAGAAGGGTTTCTGAAAGAGACTTCGCTGTGCACACAGAATGGCACAAAGCGGGATCATGAATTCACTTTTCCAAACAAATATTTTGTTCTTCTTGGTTTTTTCGGTAAAGTCACGTAGAAGGGAAATAATACATTCATAAAAATAAAACATAATAAAATAAAAATTCTCACGACGTTTCGGCCACAACACAAGCAGCCGTCCTCAGGTGAAGAAACAGAGCTGTCGGAAAGACAGCGTCCCAAATGATGGGCTGCTTGTGTTGTGGTCGAAACGTCGTGAGAATTTTTATTTCATTATGTTTTTTTATTATTATTTTATTATTTCCCTTCTACGTGACTTTACCGAAAGAACCAAGAAGATGAATCCCTGCATTCACGAAAGCTTTAAATCGAAATATTTTGTTCTTCAATTGAGGCACACTTATAAACCGAATAACAAAAAAAGATTAATACATATAATCGGGAGCATGGCGTTGTGCTTTATTCACTCATTCTATGGTTTAGGTGCTGGCATTCACAGTGCGTGCGTGTACACACGCGCGCGCGTTCTGTTTATAGCACACGAATGCGTGCATGCCTGCTTTATTTCACGTGAAGCCCTCTCGTTGAACGATGCTGCCAAACCAAACCTCGCGTGTGTCCCAGGATGGATTTCACAGGCGCTGGCTTGAGAGTCGCTCCAAATCCGTCCTGGCGTCTCTCCGCTGGGACTTGGTCGAACCTGAAGTCTCAATGTGTTGATGTTAGCAAAGCAACGAACATTTGAGCCCGACTCGAGCACTGTGCCCTGTCCTCCGCAACCGTGTGATTAGTTAACTAAAATGCTGCCATCGGCCGAGGGAAGACGGATGAAAATAATAATATGATGATTATTGAAAGCAGATGTGCCCGGCGTGCCTTCGCGAGCGTGATGAGAGATGAGTGCACGGATGGCCGCTCGTCGAACAGGCTAGCAGTGCCCGACTGGGGGCTCCTGGGGGCTCCTGCCACGTAGCGATGTATCCCAACGTGAGGTCAGGGGCCGTCCATAAATGACGTCACGCACCTGGGAGGGGGGGGGGGCAGACATTTGTGACGATGGGTGACGAGGGGGGGGATTTGACGTCACATCAAAAATATAAACAACACGTTCTATTTAATTAAATCGACTTTTTAATAAATGTTTTCTCCTACAACATCAGAGTGCAGCGCCACATTAAATACGCACTACAATGACAATAGTTTAAAGCGATTTGAAGCATATTTTATTTTTGGGGGGGGGGGGCAGAGCTTTGTGACGTCATATTTGAGGGGGGCTCTGACTTTTTGTGACGCCGTGTGGCGACGAGCGGGGAGGGGGTCAAAAATCGTCAAAAATCGCGTGACGTCATTTATGGACGGCCCCTAACCTCTCTTGGCGTCTAATAAGTGGCCGAAAACGGGAATATAACAGTATACGCCTTAACGGCAGTGCTCCAAACACCAAGCATGTGTACTGCCACTGCTCAGAACGGTTCCTATTCCTATACACCACCACGGTGTCTCCGCAAAGGAGAAACGGCAGTGAACACGGGGCCGCAGGACGAATATATTTCGTATCGGGAACGTTTCAACATTCCCGTTTCAACTGCCGCTTATAATAATAATTACTAAGAAATTACAGCCGCTTCGTCGATTCGCATCAACGAGCACCACCCAACATGTCTTTGACTTCTACTTTTCACTTCTATCCGCCCCCCCTCCCCACACACCACTCTGGGGTGAGGTTAGAGTCGGTCAATATTTACCAAGACCGAATGGGTGGATTATTTACGCGAAAGTCAATAGAAGCGAGGCCGAGTCCCAACCGACCGTAGCCGTTTCACCAAAGTCCCATTTTTTATTTCTTTAACCAAACGGCGTCCAGGCGTCACGGCTCTCCCTCTCTCTCTGTCCGAACCCTCTCGCATAGCCACAACACCCGTTGCTCGCCAGGTCAATTAGCGGCCTCGCTCGACATCGGTGGCAAACGTTTTGCCGCATCACGGCACCAGGGTTCCCTTTGTAAGCGATGCTAATGGGTGTCAGACGATTGTGAATTGCCTCATCGGGCACGCGTTGTGACCCCCCCCCCGTACCTGCTGCTGCTGTTGTTGTTGCATCACACTCGGCGGGGCCATCTGTGGGAGGGCGGCTTGCAGACCTCTCTCTCGTGCCTTGGATCGCTTCCAGGACTCCACGGCCAGTGCGCCGCGAGTTGTTATTCGGGGCCGTCCATAAATGACGTCACGCACCTAGGGGGGGGGGGGGGCCGGCCAGACATTTATGACGATGTGTGACGAGGGGGGGGTTGTTTGAGAAATGTGACGTCACATCAAAATGCGTAACTTTAAGTAAATATAGACAACACGTTCTACTTCATTAAATACATTTTTAATAAATGTTTTCTCCTACAACATCAGAGTGCAGCGCCACAATAAACGTGCACTACAATGACAATAGTTTATGCGATTTGAAGCATGTTTTGTGTTTTTTTTTGGGGGGGGC
The DNA here is from genome assembly GCA_014621495.2 of Entosphenus tridentatus. NCBI lineage: Eukaryota > Metazoa > Chordata > Hyperoartia > Petromyzontiformes > Petromyzontidae > Entosphenus > Entosphenus tridentatus. Next base: position 14,106,094 of record CM025610.2, on the reverse strand, counting down.
AGAGCTTTGTGACGTCATAATTAAGGGGGGGGGTCTGACTTTTTGTGGCGCCGTGTGACGAGGGGGGGGGGGGTCAAAAATCGTCCAAAATCGCGTGACGTCATTTATGGACGGGCCCCTTACTCCTTTTTTCCGTTTCACAGTGAAGGAGCGCGTTTAACCCACTGGGAGTTGAGGAGCAGAGATTTTGGTCAAATTGTTATTGTCCAGTAATATAGGAAGTGATAATTGTTTTTTTACCCTTTAATCTGGCAACAAAACTGACACCTTTTCTTTTTTACAAGGAGTCATGTTTGAATTGACCACAATACCTTGCGGTCGGAATGCAAACAAAAAACACAACTCTGATAATGTATGCACTGTCCTTGAAATTGATTGCTGTGGAATTCACACCTGATGATGATTGCTTGTGTTGCAGTCGAAACGTCGTGATAATTTTATTGTTTTAGATTTTATTATTTGATCATTTCCTTTCTACGTGACTTTACCGAAAGAACCAAGAATATGAATCGCTGCGGTCACGAAAGCTTTAAGTACAAATTTTACTAGGTTTTTATCTCATTCATTCGTACCTGAAGACGACTGCTTGTGTTGCAATCGAAACGTCGTATTCTATTATTTAATTTATTTTCTTTCTACGTGACTTTACCGAAAGAACCAAAGAGTAATTCCTGCAGTCACGAAATCTCCAAATCAATTTTGAATATTTATGGCTTTTTTACATTTTATTTAGGGCCCCTTTATAACATACTAGCGGATGCTACAGGCCCCGCACTGGCTTAATCCGACACTGGGTGGAGGTGCTCTTTAAATAATGACTGCGTCGAATTTGCACTTCCCTTCGCTTGTAAGGGAGCCTCCCAGGGTCAGGCAGGACTCGCAAACTCTGCAGAGTTTTGTCGGCCGTAATTCCTCTACGGAACACCGAGCCGCGTCTCTCGGGTCACCTGTGCTGTGACGAAGCTCCCCCGAGGTGCTCACGGGAGCGCCCGTGACAGGCGCCGGCGCGCGCCGGGGGTCGGGTGGGGTCGTTGGAATTTTGGCATCTGGCAGCCGCTGCCGAGGCTAAGACGGTGAGAGTCATTCACGACGATGGCCGTGGTGACGGTCGTGAGGATGAGGGCGCGCGTGGGTTGAGCTGCCTTGCGTGGGCTAGCTATGGCGCCTCTTCAAGAGCGGCTGTTATTTATGGCTGGGGTAGCAAGGGTTGGAGCGCTCGAGAGCAGATGGTTTCTATTGCTGGTGAGACATTAATTCACTCATTGTCGTGGGCTCCCCATGCGTCCACGCGTGGATTTGAATCGGTCCGTGAGCGGATATTGAAAGAATAGCACAGGTTGAAGTAAGTGTTTTTGTACGTTGGCTAAACACCCCTTTATAACCCATTGTTTTTTAGGCTGTTTTAGTGGATGGCACCCATAACTCATCAATTGTGAGATCAATTCAATGGTGGCATTTAAGAGGCAGCGCACTTACTGGGTTGTGGACCAATGTTGCGCGGCGTTTGCGTGTTATCTAAACGTACGTATGATTTTTTCTCTCTCAGCACTCGTACTTACTTTGACTTGTAAACATCCTCAAAAGGGAGTTGGTAAAGCATCGCTTGTGAAAAAAAGAGTTCCGAGATTCAATTCAAGAACTCCTCTCCTGAAGACCTAAACTCTCGCTCTTCTCACAAACTCAGTCTGCAGCGGTCTTTCTGTGACATTATAACGCATCACAACACACGCCAAAAGCACTTTAGATTTCTAGCTCTGAGGATAACAGCGACGCTGTTCACTAACATTTCACAATTCCGACTAACACGATACTAACACCTCATCATATATATGTATGCTTGAGGAATGAGGCCGTGTGCTTCACGAACCCTGGTGCACCCCCCTCCCCCCCCGACTTCTCCCTACGTGCAATGCCATCGCGTGCGTGCGGCTGCTCTGTGATTAAGGAGGACTTACCCGGCTGCTCGATTATGCGATTGCAATTATGATAAGGCCACCATCCGCACATTAGGGGCAATCAATGAGCGGTGCAATTTGACCAAGTGCGTGCATTTGAGGGTGAGGCGCTGCTGTTGCCATATTTTTGGGGGAAGATTTGTTATCCCCGTGGTAAAACGCAAAGAGGTGAGAGACTATTAATAAAATAATACAAATACAAAACAATAAAATTTTTCACGACGTTTCGACTGCAACACAAGCAATCATCATCAGGTGGGATTGTGTTGCTTGTGTTGCAGTCGAAACGTCGTGAGAATTGTTATTGTTTTATATTTGTATTATTTTATTATTTCCCTTCTACGTGACTTTACCGGAAGAACCAAGAATATGAATCCCTGCAGTCACGAAAGCTTTCAATCAAAATTTAGGTGAGAGGCTGTTTTCCTTTCGTACAGGTCTTTACACTGTAAAACAACAACAACATAAAATAAGAATTGCCATTCTTCCCAGTGGCATTTAAAATGTTAATATCTGAACCCAGCCCCCCCGTATCCCCACACCCACACGCCCCTTACCCTCACACTTCCATACGACCGCAGTGGTAAATTCGGGTCACAGTTTTCACAGCAATAAGGTTTCGTATTTGTGATGGGCTGCAATGCACGACGACTCCACTGTCCGTTTGCATTTACTCCTCAGTAAAATACATTTGGATTCCTGATGCCTTAAAGAGAAGCAGCTGCTAGAAGAAAAAAACCCGCTGACACTTAAGCAGCCAAAGCGAAATAATCGCACGGGCTGGCGGGCGTTCTCAATCGATGAACACATCGTGGACGATGTTGCACAGAATCGAGAGCCCCACTGCAGCCGTTACTCCTGGAAGCGTTTCGTCTCCTCTGAGGCCGCGGCGCGCTCGCCAGCGTGACTTCATTTTATTATTGCGCTCGACTCTACTAGAGAGTTAAACCCTCGAATGGAGCTGCTGCTGCTGCCAAGAGTAGGGCGCTATCATGGCAGACGCCCCCCCCCCCCCGATCTTTATTAAATGGCCCAGCAGGGTTTAACGAGAACCCAAGGGAGAGGTGGGGCTGAGTGTCTTGGAAGAGCCCACCTCTCAATTTTGTCCATTGTGAACGTATCCGTCTTGCTGCAGTTATGGTTGAGGTATACACCGGGATTTGACCAAAAGTCCAAATGACGTTTCCCTCGGATAGCCTGTTTCAAAGTGTTGCTTTGGACTTGCGTGTGAATCGGCGAGATCGCAAGCAAAAGTGGGGTCCGTGCCAAAAGGGCATTGACGAGGATAAACCTGCAGTGATTATCCCCACCTGGCGAGTCTGATCTGGGAGTGACCCTCGCCACACGTCGCATTCAGAGTCATTGGCTTAGTATTTCATGTGCGAATGGCCGTATATTTAGGGGGGTGGGGGCATGAGAAGGGGGTGAGTTTAGTTAGTGTGTGTGTGTTTTTTTTGTCGCGTTTCGGTCTGAGAACGGCAGACCGTAAAACGCTTAAAGAAGCGGGTTTTTTTTTTCTGATGCCGTCAAAGCGTTCCAGTGGCGGGCGTCGGGAGTTAATGGGGCAAAAGGCGCCATGGCCACGCGGGGGGTGCAAAGTGTCACGAGTTATGTTGTTCCTTTCATTGCAACAGCGGGCCTTAAAAATAGTGTCGCTGCCGCAATAAACGAGTAAATAAATATAAAAGAGAGAGAGAGAATCGGGCATAGAGAGGGGCGACCTCCACGTGTTTGTGCACGTTTACGGGGACGGGTCAGGGGTCAGGGGGGGGGGGCGCGCGGCCCAGCGGCGTTTCCCGCCGAAGAGGAGCGTGGGGGTATTGACGCCAGTGATAGGGCGCGTGGTGGTTGAGACACCTGAGCACGGAGAGGCGTCTGACGATTCCTGACAGCGTGGCTGCATTGTCTTCCCTTTCCTCGCTCGGATGGCAAAGGTCGATCTCTGGAGGATGATGCCACATGCGGTTGCCTTGGGGAAGTGGCATGCAGCGTCACACAGGCAGGCTGCCCACCGGTATGTCACCGTAGTCTGAAATAACGAGTGGGTACACTCTGCAGCAATGGCCGCCAAATGTTTTATTTGGTGGATCGCATACTTAAGATCTCTTTGCGGATAGTCGTGTCATCATCAACCTGACCTCGCAATGGGTATGGGCGCCTGTACAGCACAAAGTACTGGGTACGAGTAATTTAAGTATGAAATAACAAAGTAATTCTATGCTGTTTGCACGTTTATCACCCAGACTACAGAACTGGCCGCATCCACGCGCCGCACAGCAGGATCGGCGTGCGGTTTAGGACCCATTGCCGCACGGTTTGTGAGCCAGGAGGTCATGTGGATTGTTTTACGGATCTCGTGGCTCGGGATGGCGGTGACGAGGCGGCACCGTGGCACTGACTGTTGTTGTTGTGGGGCATGTTGACAAAAATTAGGTCCATGGCGAATGCCTGCTGAGATCCGCCGCAGAAAACATGACAGGAAGATTGCGTGTTTCTGTTGAACGTCAAGCTAACAATTTAAAAATGTTGTCACGGACTCTACCTTAAATCGTTCCAGGTGCTAATTGTTTTTCATCAGCTGTCGAGTGAATGGGATGAGCAATAACCAAAACACAAATGACATAACGAGCTCTTCGTCTGAAGAGGCTGCTTAAATACGCACGCTATCATAGATTAAAATGCATATTCAATTTACGCCAATTCCCGGCGCGATTAAACACCTCTGTTTGGCAAAAGGAAAATGACGTGGTGCTCCCGCTCCTGCATGTGTGTGAAAGCTTTTGAGAAATTCAACCAGTGCCTGGTCTCCAGACTCAGCCATCGTGGTGTCTCTGGGGGGCTGCGCTGTGGCTGAGCTCGGGGCCGGGGTGTTGTAAGAGGGAGCATTTTTTTCCCCTTTGCGGTTCATTTGCTGCTCATTCGGCACATTCCTGCCAAAGCCTTCCTCCAGAATGGCCCCTCTCTCCGTTCACATTCCGTTAGATTCCGTGCGATCAGGTCGGTGCACTCGAGTTGATACTTGCACAAGGCATTCACTAGAAAGCACAAACGCATCCCCACAATTTGTAAAAAAAACATACACGCTTCATTGTCCGGTACATGTAATGCATTGCACGCACCATTACCGGCTTTGCTAGTTCAGGCACACTTACACGTGAACAAGATTTTTAGTTTAAAGTTCAGTGGTTTGATATTACACTAATTTGGTTTTGTCACTGGTGGAAATTTCCAGAACACAATTTGATTAAATACCACCGCGCCCACCACCCACCAAGAGGGTGGCGATGCAACATGAGAGCAGCACACAGTGCATGGGTTGCGCGCTATCGTAGCAAGAGAGATGAGAGAGACGGGAGTGCGAGGAGACGAACTTCGCCACGCGACGCGCTCGGATGAAAGGGGGGAGGCAGCTGCCCTGGACACCGTGGAGCAGATGGCTCGGGCAGGCCACGCGGCAGATGCACTGGCACAATGCAACCAATCGACACCGCCGCCTTAATTGAGTTACGGCAACACCTCACTGAGTTACGGGAGGTCATTAAAACGGGTCGCAGTCCGCCGTTAGCAAATTGTAATTGCCAAGAGGCGGCAGAGTGCGTTTGCTGGTGACGCGTGTAGGCATCGAGCAAGTTGTTTTGTCAGATGTTGCCGAGGCCTTGCATCTTGTGCAGAATGTTGGTTGTGAAATGAGCCGCTATTTTCTGCCAGTCTTTTCCAAGTATTCCCCTCTGACTTAAGACACAAAAGTTAATGTTCTACTTGAACCCCTTTTCGGCCTGGGACTCTGCCCCCCGCCTCCCACCCCCCTCCACCCTCCATTAAGTCCGACCCGCTGGTCGCCCCAGCCCCAGCTCACCCACTCGCTCTCTCTCACCGCCAGTTCATTTGCGCCAAATCTCGCCGGTGCTCGCCGGTTCTCACCACACGCTCCACCTCCACAATTCTACCACCCCCCCCCCGTCATCCTCGACTCCATCCCTCTGAGCCAGCCACGTAACCCCCTCTCCTGCCTGTAGTGGCTCGGTTCTCATGATGCTCTGCTGTGCGAGCACCCTGTGGGGAGAATTACAGAAAAAAATTGCTTGCCATCTCCGTTCCACCCCCCGCCCCCCCCGGCAGCCAACGCTGGCAAATCACTCCCAGCTGGCGTGAGCAGCCCTGGAGGTGGATTGGGAGATCGACTGACAGGGATAGGGACATCACAGATGGACATTAGATTGTGGGAACAAACAGTGGCACGCAACTGTGGTAGCAGATATGTAATTAATTAGTTGTTTTCCCTGGCCAGTCTTACCCAGACTTTCTTAGGAAGGTTCATCTTTGGACGGTTAATCCAAATAGATGTTTTTTTAATGTTAGTGTGAGCCGCTGGGGAATCCCCATAATATATAAGGTAGAGAACTCAATTTCTGCATGGATATGGCACCAACCGACATGCTGTATTTTAATCCGACATGCCGCTTGTGTCTTTGCAGTTGAGATCTTTGGGTAGGTGAGAGAGTTGAGAGCCAAGTGAGGACTCATTTACTGCAGAAGTCTCTTCTTCAAGGAAGGCCTTGGGTTTTAACAACCACAGCGCAGCAAAACGGCAAACACGTTCGAATGTTGTTGCAAAACAACATGAGAAAAGATTACAAAATGGTGAAGTACACATTCTCAAGAACAAACACTCGTGAAGCTAAAACGATGAGACATTAGGACATTTTCTTCAGCAGCTCCTTCTGTGTGCGAGCGCTTGCCTGGAAGCCTGGCACAAATCACGCTCGCCTCCCTTCTCGATCCAGCACCAGGGCCCAATTGACATGGGCACGGTGCCCACTGGGTGGTGGGCACTGCTAGTACCGCATCACACAGCAGCCGAAACGAATTTGGGAGTTTAGTGCCTCCAACTCTGAAATGAAATCGCGGATCGCAGAGGGGGTGGCCGTAGCGTGCCAGCGCTTTGACGTGACTTTTAAAAACTAAATTTTAACCGAGGTCTTATTTGAGACATTATGAATCACACATTCTCGCACCTCCGATGAGCATAGTTGGCTGTGTATGGTGCGAAAGAAGTTCCACCTACGTAGATGCGTAAGACAACTTGTGATAACATCTTAAATGAGAAACTTGTGACCGTGCTCAAAGCAGGAACAATTGAGAAGGCAATCAATACAGTAAATAGTGAACTGACCTACATACAGTAGCTAACGCAAGTACTGGGAGGGGCATGCAATTGATTTATTTCACTAAAGCTTTCGCTCGGTTATGTTTTTAAATGTAATGGCACAGGCAACCTCTTAAATCCTTTCTTTTGTAAAACGTGTTGTTAAATATATACAAGCTGGCATGCCAATCACCAACGATACAAATCAAACAACAGTTTCCCCCCCCCCGCCTCCCATTCAAGAATATCAAAAGTTCTGCCGGAATTAGCGTCAAATGCCAAGCACAATGGTTGCTGTGGCTCGAGTCGCTGGGACGGTTCGTGCGTCTTCTTCTTTGTTCGCCCTTAACCAAGTATGGCGAAGAGAGTGGCCAAGTTGTAGCCGTGCTCTATTCCCGGAGCTGCTGGGCCACTGGCTGATTGCGATCACATCGGCAAGGCCTTCTCGTTGAATTTACTGCACTGGCGCTGTTTGTTTGCTGACTAGTAGGGGATCAGGCGACGCTTACCCACAGATATCTGGCATTCTTCTCCTCAGAGTGTCATTGCCCTCTGCAAAATGCGTCATTGGGTCTGAGAAGTCGAGCACAGGCTAAGCCGTTTGCCATATGTCATCATCCACCCCCGACTGCAGGCTATGGCGCGGGGTGCTTTGATAAGAGAGGCGCAAGGTCCAGTCCCCCCTCGTTAAGACTCTTTCCAGACGATGACCCCCCGGCAAGGACACGAGCGAGAGTCTTCGTGGCAAGCGGAGCTGCTCGATGGCACAGGGACAGCTCGGTCCATGGGGTGTCTCCCAGGAGGCCCAGCCAAGGCTCAAACTCGCAAGCTGGCTCTCGGAGCAGGAAATCTGGTAGAAATTCGAGTACCTGGTCAATTGAGTTGAATGAATAATGTGTACATCACACTGGTCAGTGTGGGATGGTGGATATTAAGTTGGCAGGGCAGGACTGGTTCGGATATCACGAGCCACTGATGTCTAAGCCATGGCTGAGAATCGAAATCCGGTTACAGGATTGATAGCGCAGTGCCGCTCGCTCATGGCTGAGCCACTGCTCTACCACGCAGTTGGATTCCAGAACTTTATTCCCGCAGCGAAATTCTTCAACTGTAAGCCATGACCACTTGCTCAGCAAATTGACAATAAATACTTGTGGAGAGTCAATTTCTACCTGCAATGAAGGGGTAGACTGTAGTGTTAAATTGCTTGGCTGCATGCAAAAAAAACCGAAAAAAGTTGTGCTTCTGCCACTCGATTAGGTGTAAGTTGTGATTGGTCAGCATTTTCGTAGTGCGCACGCCGGCTCTGATTTGTTTGCTCAGTTTTTTTCTTCTTCTAAATTGCCAGCGAATCTGCTCGGAACGTGAGAGGCCTGTGCGCTAGAGCGAGGGGAAATAAACAGCGTTAATGGTTTGGGTTGTGTGGGCTCTGAGAGGGCAGGGGGGGGCCTCACTGTGGCCCCCCACGTGCGGAGCAAGGCCTTTGATCCGCTGGAATGCACATTGCACTGCCGAACGACGCTCACGACGTGAACTCGGGGCCCCTCTCTCCGTGGCGTCGGCCTCTGTGCAAGGCCCCCGGGCCCCCCCCCCCCACGCAGTTGTCAAGCAAGCAGACGCCAAATTGTGTTGTGGGTAATCACCACACGGCCAAGAGGGAAACCCCGTACGCCGCACACAGCGCCGTGGATGCGATCTAGGAGGCCAGTAGCAGACACTTTGCGTCATCGAGGCTGGTGAGATCATAAGGGAACATGGTTGGGGAGGTGTGTTTGTGTGTGGAGTGGAATTGCAGGTGGGTGGAGTGGAATTGCAGGTGGGTGGAGTGGTGTTACTCATTTCCTTGCGTGTGGGATGAGAAATGGTTGCTAAAATACCGCACAATTGGTGGAGTTCATGCTAACAGTGTTTCACGGTTTATGTTTCACAATTGAAATTGTATTGTGTTTATGTTATCGGAGTGTTGATATTTTTAGACTATCTGTCACCCACAATGCCGTTTTCACAAACACTAAATCCGTGCGACAAAGGCAATATTATATATAGAGCTTTCGTCTAGTCTGGCTGGCAGCCCCATGATTAATGTTTAACTCAAGTAAACAACTCATGGCAGCGCCAAGTGATTAATGCTGTGTTGTGATGGCCACACTGAGGCGGTGCTGATAAAAGTTAGTGACACCCCGGCACACACATGGGTCATGGTGTCATTTTTATAACGCTCAGGAATTTGGAGTTTAGACCAGGTGAGGTAATTTCAACCGTGACGCCACCAAACACATCTCAGTGTGCACGCCAATGCCAACGGACGGTTGCCGCAACCTAGGCAAACGGAGACATTCAGCGCCACTTATTGTCGTGACAACTCTTTTATCATCAATTCGTTTCGTCGCCTCGCCCCTGGCAGACTCGGCGAGGACGCAGCGAAGGCACGGACAATGTTCGGGCAGCGGCTATAACGTGCGAGAACTTACACTGCCACTGCCGCCGCCATAATGGAGCTGTTGGGAACGTCACGCCTTCGATGGTGCCGCTGGGTGGAGGCGACGTCGTTCGTGCGTGTGGCGCTGGTGCTCGGCGCCATGGCAGTCACGCTGGGGGACACGCACGACGGCGCGTGCGCGCGCAAGGAGCACCCGCGCACGGCACACCAAGGTCAGCCAGCCAACACTCGCTCACCTGCGTCGGGCCCAGGCTATTACTGGTGTTGGGACAGAAATGGGTGGTGTTGACCCAATGTTACTCAATGCTGATCGAACGTTGACCCAGCACTGGCCCAAAGTTGAGTAAACCTTTACCCAACATTGCCTATTTTTTTACCGAACATTGGCCTAGTATTGACTCAACTTGGCCTGAGATTTGCCCAACATTGGCCTAAAATGTATCCAAATTGACCAAACATAGTCCCAATATTTAACCAAACAATGACTCAACATTGCCCCCAACATTCACTCAATGCTTTGTCTCTCTGGAAACTGGTTCGCACGAAACGAAGTTCAGAAAATGTATTTTCAAGTGTACTACGACATCTGTCTCTCTCAAATGGTCACTCGTCTTTTGAAGCATTTTGAAGTCCCACTATCAACTATAATTGTCCATAAGGCCTATCAGCTGCAATGTCAAGATCTACTTTTCCTCTAATTCAAAAATATCATCCTACTTTGATATTTACCTGCTGTGCAGTACTACAATGTTGTAGGCACTGGTTGTGATTTATAGCTTAGAGAAGACAGGAAGGAGATTTGATTTGTTTTTCTGGGATGGCATTTGTAACCGTCAGTAAAAAAATATACTTTCCCTGTCTCTTTGTTCTGAAGGAGGATCATTGCAAAAGTATTAGCTTGGAAAGATTTTTTGTTGTAATGCAGTGTTTGTTCATGATTACTGAGGCTTTATTTTGAACATGTACGTTGAGTATTTTAAACATTTTATCTACTCTGATTATTGCACAGAAATAAATACCGTAATGCTGATTACTGGGTGGCGCTTGTGTTGGCGATGAACACAAAGGGAGGTCGTTGTGAATGTGTCTGGCTTAAAGGAACACAAAGTCACTTTACAAGCCCTGTCTTGTGATCGTCGTGCATCTAATAAGAGCCCGTTGTTTCGTTATGAAGAACTATTTGCGAAAAATAAACAATTTATGCAGCACAGCAAAACAAATTGGCTTACACATATTCTGAGCGAAAAGCAACAACAGGCACACAGCTGCTCTCGAAGCTGCGCTCAACGGAGGCGTTTGGTGCGATCGCTGCTGCCAGACTCCTCGCACTCAGACCCGCCGTACCTCGAGCGAGTCGTAAAGCCACGGCCACTTCTGCTGCACGCACACACGCACGCACGAGTCCCGCGGACACATCTGGTTTCGGGAATTTACTGACACAAATAAACAAGTGGCACTCAAGCGCTGGCGGTGAGACTGGCCCCGGCCAGCTCATGTGTGAAGTGCTAATTGTGAGAACTGCCTGCAGAAAGTGAGGTCGCGGGGTGGAGAGGCGGGACATCTGGCTCGTGCTGCGGTGGTCATTAAGCTGGTGCTTGAGACATAAGAGGGAAATTGGAACCGAGTGGGTGTAAATCCCTGGTCTGCAGAAACCCCTTTAAATGGAAGTGTACTTTCCAGCGTGACACAATGATACGGTTTTAGGGGTGGCAGCAAGACGAGTGGCTGGGAGTAGACAGGGGTGTGGATCTTAAACACTCAACGCTTACTTAAAACGCGTCTTCAATCACTCACTTTTAATAACGAGAGAGAGAGATAAACCGTTCAAACGGCACAGTGGCAATGTGAGTGCTAAGCATTGTTTTCTTTATTCAACGCCTTACGGGTGACGTGAAGGAAATATTCCACAAGCAATGGATAATAAAATAAACAAGAAGCTGCCTATATTATTGGTTCTTTCGGTAAAGTCACGTAGAAGGGAAACAATAAAATAATAAAAATATAAAACAATAACATTTTCACGACGTTTCGACTTTACCGAAAGAACCAAGAATATGAATCCCTGCAGTCACGAAAGCTTTAAATCAAAACAAGAAGCAAGCTCTTAATTGAGTCTGCGAGAAACTGAATTAAAATATCAATGGACAGTCATCTGTCATAGTTATAGAGCCGTGAGGCAGCTTCTCCCTATGCGGTAAATACGCAGCGCCTCTAGACCCCCCTGGCTTGCCCCGTTGTGCCGAGCATCCCAGGCATGTTGTGCAGTAGCGAGCGCTGTATGAAAGCTGCCTGTTGGTATGTATGTATGTTGAACTTTTATCGCACCGTACATAGCCAACCACGCCAACGGGAGCTGCGGGGGGAAGAACAACAAACTACTAAACGAAATAAGTTTTCAATCTACATGTGCACAGCTCCTGTGGCTTCTTAATATCGGAAGCTCCGTAATGTCGGAAGATTCCACGTTTGAGCTGCCCCGCGTGGAATCAACCTTCTCGCCGTGGGCACTAAACCCACTAAATGGGAGTGATGGGTTGCACATGCAGCGTTTCATTAATTAATGGAGCATAGATTTCAAACAAGAGCCCCGGAGGCAGGCGGCCGGTCGAGTGAGCCACGGCTGCGGTGGGTTGGAGCGGAGCAGCCGTTTCATGTTATCACTGCAGGAGTGAGGGATCTCGGTTTACACTCTGCCGTGTCAGAGCACAAAGCGACCTGCGCCGCGGTGGCCGTGGTGGCTGCGGGGCCTCCGTGCTCCTGTCATCGTCGTTTCTCGACTCGGGGCGTCGCGTGTCACGCGGGGAAGACACGCTTGGCACGGATCGTGGGTCCCATGCCACCGCGCCTCGCTTAAGCGCGAGCGCGGGGAGTGATGGCCGCCTTTGCGTGCAGTCGTTCCGCTCGCTGTGTGTTTACCAGCTAGTTTCCCAGGAGGATTATTGGCCAAAGCTTCATTTTCCCAGAAATCCCAATGCACCCCATCCTTGCTGAAACTATTTATTCCATCAACAAACACACATGTGTGTGTGTGTATAATATTCTAGGGGGAACCAGTGTTTGGCATGGATGTATTTAATGTCAAATAAACGGACGCATCAAACGTTGGTGATTGACTGCTGTGTGGGCACAGCCTTGATATGTTCATCTGTGCAATAAGTCACAACCAGTGGCTCCCTGTGATGCCGTCGGAGCTTTGGAGAACGATGCCTTCGCCCAACTGTTAGCAATTTATTGCTGAAGCAAATGCCGCTGGGTGATATTGGTCTCGAAAGCCCAATAGACCGATGGACTAATACACAGTTTTTATGTGCAGAATGAACAGAGTTTAGCTTCAACATGCTTTTGTCCATAACGCTGCACAACAGGGCGTAATGTGTTTCTGTTCTTGTCTTGGCCATATACCGTGGCATGTTGGTGGCAGACCAGGGGGGTAGATGAGGGGCCTTTTTTCGGCCTCACCAAAGGAGTTGTAAGCAGGAGGCTGTCGTAAGGTGAGAAAGCCCCCTCTGGAACAGTTTACCACACTCCGGGAAGGGGGTTGGATCAAAATTAGTATATTTTTTTCTCTTAGACCAGCTTTTGCAGCTGTAGGTGATTGCTTCCAGATTTCGTGCACAAACAAAAATGTCCGAGTGAAAGTAACACTCGATGTGTTTCGCTGTTTCAGTTTGTGTTTTACTTACAGTGCCACTGTCCACAGTTTCTCTCGTTCTAAGTATGTGGAGCGCAGTCCTCCTTCCCCCGCGGGCCTCCCCGTTGAGGCTGGGCATTGCCGGGTTGCATGCGTGCGTTCTCTCTGATGTTCAACTTAGATATCGCATGGAAATGACGCACTCGGGTGTTTTTTTTGCCTTATGGTCCACTGCTCAGCACGCGTGGCAGGGTATGTGTGTTAATGTGTACACACACAGAACAAAACCGCAAGCCTTGTTCGTGGAGGTGGGAAGCATACGCAGGGTCAGAAGTGTGGCGCACATTTTTGGCATTTTCAGAAATTCCATCCAAGGAATGTAAATCATGGTGATGTGTCAACTCCGTGCTCCGTTTACTTGGGAGGGGATAAACATGAAACATCGCTGGTGCCGCACGATCTGCCTCGACACACGACCACCTTTTCTTCACCCAAGATTGTGACCTCTCCACGTGTCTCGCAAAGCATCTTTTGAGGTTAGAGTTAAAAATAAAAAAAAATAATGACTTGAGTCTTGAGCCCTCTGTGCTGGTGCTTTGCCCCTTTTGACACGCTCTGCTCCCACCCACACTCGGGCCCTGACCCCTGTTACCCCCTGCTGTGCACAGATCTGGCTCCGTGGCTGCACGAGTTCACCTTCCCCGCTGCCCTCAACTACTCCCAGTTGACGATCGACCCTGCCCGCGCCCAGCTCATTGTGGGGGCCAGGTAATGCTGACCTTAGGCTCGTGGCCCCATCACACCGCGCTTTCCACCACGCCTCACCGGGACCCCACCACCGAGCACCGGGGCTGCACCACCCACCCCGAGACCCTGGGTGGCCTGCCATTGCTGCAAGTAGCACCGCAATCGTGGTTGTTGCACAGCTGATTTTTTTTTGACAAAATAACATGTTATAATTGGTTTTTTACCCTTCTATCTGGCAACAAAACTGACACCTTTTTTACAAGGAGTCATATTTGCATAGACCACAATACCTGCAGCCATAATGCAAACAAAAAACATAACTCTGATAATATATGCACTGTCCTTGAAGTTGATTGGTCCACACCCGAGACAGCTTTCCTTAGAGCCTAGTCTCAAACATGACTCCTTGTAAAAAAGGTGTCAGTTTTGTTGCCAGATAGAAGGGTAAAAAACCAATTATCATATTTTTTTTACTGGCAAATGAGGTTCCAATGGTGAAAATAACATGTTTTTCGTGGTCTTTTCTGGAGCTTACTCCCTCACTAATATTGGAGTCCTGCTCATAGCGTCTCCCGTTATAAACGTCGCTGTTTCCGCAGCAGTGGTGAGGTATTATATTTAAAGGCGGGAATGCGACGTTTCATTTACATTTTGCTATATTTTTTCAGATGTTCAATTTTAATTGGAGATCTCATGGCAGTAGAGAAAATTTAAGTGGGGTTTCTGTGGTTGTGGAAGGTGGCACACTGTGCTCCCAGCTACGGTGCGGTTGAAATCGTGAGCCATTTACTCCTTCTTGACTCTGCCTCTTTCCCAGTATGAAGGTCAGACCATGGCAAGCCGATTGGCATACTGCTTGTGGTGGGGTAAAAGTGTGGGTGCCCGATTAGTTCTGAAGTTAACCTTTTTTTTTTCAGTAAAAAACACAACACTAGCAGAGCAGATTATGACAAAGACACAAAAAACACACGCTTACATATCGTGCTTAATCACCAGTTTCAGTAACGTTGACAGTTTTTTTTATCCATTTTCTAGGAACTATCTGTTCAGACTCAGCCTGGCCAACCTCTCCTTAATTCAGGTGAGTGTCATTCTATTTAAATGACCATGCACAGGGAATGGTGGGAGGGGGGGGGGCTTAAGAGTGAATGGCGATGAATTCCACCGATATGCACGCATAAACACGCGCAGAGCCAACAGGAGGCGAGTGTTTGTGTAAAATAAAAGCTGTGCTCCGGCGGTGGCGGTGGCCGCGGCGTGTACTATGCCCCGTTGGTGTTTGTACAGCCTTTGTGCTGCTGCGCCGAGCGCGGTGAGCAACGCGCTCCCAAAACACCGCTGCGCTTCGTTTCACCGCGCGGCACCCAACTCCCCAGGCCGCCGGGCCACAAGGCTCGGGGAGTGGGCGAGGGAAGAGGGAGAGGGCGAGAGAGAGCCGTCGTGTTTGTGTGCGACCCACCCATGATGGGGCCCCGGCCAGGGGTGCAGCGATAGGGGTGTTGTGGAGTTGGCAATAGGAGGAGGGGGGGGGGTGAGTTTTGGTCAGGTTAGTGGGAAGGAATTGCTCAGGGTGGGGATGGTGGGTGGAGACTGCAGGGATGGTGAGAAGGTGAGCGGGTGATGGCGGGAGTTAATACTCCGCACCCAGAAGAAAAATCACTCGGTGCTTCTCAAAGAACGTGCAGTGAGATGACTAACAGCAGCCAAGGGCTGATTGGGTTGATTCCTGACCAACTTTCCATCCCACTGCTCTTAAGTCCAACAAACCCTGTAAGCATGGATTAAATTGCAGGTTACTTGCTCAAATCGCTTTCTTTTGAATTGGAGCAAAAGACGTTCATTGACATTTTTTTCCACAAGCCACATTCGAAGTCAACTTTTCCACGTGTAATGTTGACTTTTGAAAGTGCAGCCAGCCAACCCACTGGCCTGAAGAGGATGCACTGTGAAGTGTCGACAGGAGGAGCACCTTCTCTTGAGTTTTGCACATCGAGCCTCCGTGCCTTTACAGCCAGAGCACATCTGGTTTCGGCTCTTGGGCCGCATAGAGGCTGGTTCATTGAGGGGGCAGCTGCTGTCAGGAGGCCCCACTCAGTGTGTGTATTTGTGGCCTTTATCCCGAGCTCTGAGCCACTGCAGGACAGATCGTGAATCCACTTTGTCTGGGAGATGGCCAACATGAGAGGACTAGTGCGTGCACTGCCATCTCTCTCCCATGAGTAAGGGAGATGGTGATTAAAGACCAGGTTACCTTGGCATTGGTATGCACAATAAACAAGTCATTTGTCCGAGACCTTGCAAGTCCAGGGGGTTGGTGTTCTTATTTTCTTACGATTGTACGTCTCTTTTTGGAAGATGTAAAAAAAAAATCGGATACATTTTGAATGGTTGCGTTGTGGCTTAGCTTTTACTGGCACGCAGTGAAAGTTATGCAAAACGTCAGAGTCAGGAATTAAATCCTTTTCCTTGTGTTTCGAGTCCGGCAATCGCAGCCAGATGGCTGGTTCTCATTTTACGCCAACTTTGGCCTCCATTATAGGTGACAGAGTCAGTTTTTTTGCAAAAGAATTACGCCTTGGTTTGTCAGCACCATGCCATAGACTTTTCTCTGTTTAAAAAAAAGTTTATATTTAAGGCACATTAACTTTCACTTTGTTGCTTGCATATGCATTTCCAATGTTTTTTCAAACGTATAAAACTAGTGTCTATGTTCATCTTTGCCCAGCGAACTGGTGCACATTCATCATCCATGGACCATGGGTCAAGGTTGCTGGATTATGCTCAGATCTCCTGCTTGAGAGATACCCACATGCACGTGCAAATATTTTCACGCTTGAGGCAGTGCAGCAAATCAGTTGCCGATTTACCTGCGCAGCGTTTGAGGCATCATCTCTTCACACGCATTTGTTTTCTCCCCACACACTCCGGTTTTCCTCACACATACAAAAATAGGAAAACACAACATTTTGATATGTTGGCCCAACGTAGGAATCTCTTGAAAGCTTCTTGGATTAACAAATAAGCAACCCCCTTTTTCTTCGCCAAATAAATTCCTATCCTCACATCCCGAGAGTTGCCATGCGAGACGTCTCTCGGCCTCTCTTCTTGGTATCTCACGTTCGTGCTGTGACCCAAAATCTATCAGCAGCAGGGACGGGGGACGGCGGGTGGGGGGTGGGAGGGGGGAGGGAGTGTACGGCAGGATTCTCCGTGAGATTTGCCACGTGGAAGAGCTGCTCCCCGCCAGGGTCGTCGGCGAGGTCGAGGGTCGTCGGCGAGGTCGAAGGTCGTCAGTAAGAAACTTGCTGTGGCCGTGCGGGGGCTGAGCCATGCACCACCAGTCCCGATCATCCACAGCTGTGTAAATCGCTGATCTTTCAGGTGTTAGGAGGATGCGGGAAGGCAAAGACAGCTGTGAATTCTGCCTTAATTTAGTGGTTGAGGTGCGAGCGGAGGAGAGGTTCGTGAAGTGCGGTTACTTTTGCGGAGGCCACTCGGAGCTCGGTGCTGAGACACCGGCGTTTGGACCTCGCTGTGTCTGGAGCTGCTGCGACATCTCAGCTGAGACCCTGCAGGGCCCGGCTCTGTCACACTCTCTGGTAGAGGTACAAAGAGAGAGAGAGAGACAAAATGAGAGAGACATATCTACCAACGTAGAGTCAACTGCACCGAGGAATCTTCCACAAGTAAAATATCCATTATATAACAAACACTAGTGTCTGTTATGCTACATAATCGGCAAAAAGTGTGAAAATATTATGCACGTTTAAAGGCAAGTAAAAAATATATCCGCAAAAAAAATACTTGCGGTGCTTCTTCGTGTTGGGATTTGAATACTGGAATGTTTTTCCAAATGAAAAGAAGAAAGTGAAAAAAGAAGACTTTCCGTTCGTAAAGAATGATCGAGTGGCTACCGACGTATGGCGCAGTTCTGGTTGAGCGGAGAGGCAGCTCGGCCTTTCAGCAGCGCGCGCGAGAGCGCACGGACGCGCGCGAGAGCGCACGGACGCGCGCGAGAGCGCACGGACGCGCGGGACCCGGGCGTGCTTTGGGAGCACCGGGAGAGACTCGCGTGCGACCCTCCCGTGCCGCCTGCGTGATCGCTCGTGCTCACCGTGACGCTCCCCGCATGGACGCGTTCGCGCGGTGACAGATCGTTTCAACGGAAAACCACCGCCACTTCTGCGACTTGCCAGAGCGGTGGCTCGAGTCCATAAAAAAACGGGTTTTCTTGATAGTATTAGTGGCGCTCCTTGCCAATGGGACTCGGCGAAGTTGAAAGTGGTCCAGATTTGTGTGTTTTAAACAAATGCTGCTGCGGTGCGTGGATCTGAAAGAATGTCCACGGGTCAAAGTGTTGGATATTATTTCGTTTATTTCAATGAGGCAAATCCTCTTGCCCGTTCTTTGGACGAGTCCCCCTCTCCTCCCCTCGATGCGCTTTGCTCGTCCAGTTTGAGTGCTGCTTTTAGTTGGAGGCTGGGTGGAGTCCACCAGGCACCGTTTTGTTGCCCAGGTGGCTGTGGAGCTTTGGCTGTTCTCGGGGGCGCGAGACAAATCCATCACGCAGAAAGCCTCCGAGCGTATTTTCCCAAAAATCCGGCCAAGCGCCCCACTTTTGGGCGCAAAGGTCACACGAAAAGCAAAACAATAGGCGGTGGGAGCAGCTGGATCGGGTTACCTGCACGGCCGCTTGGCACGCCCCGCGACACGTGAGCACAACGTGCTCCCTCCCTCTCCCTGGCTCGTTCGCGCGCCACCTTACCGAGCTGATCGTCCACCTTGACGCGGCAGTGCCTGGGAAATGGTCGATCCTGTTCCCCGCAGGAGGGCGACAGTGTGCCGTGCACCTGGTTTTGTCAACACCTGGTTTCATCAGCAGTTCAACCGAGTGGGGTATTTTTTTCTCACGACCATGGCGACAGTGCGAACGCCATGTGGGGAGGGAGGGTCGTGGGCTCCTGTTAAGCGGGCGGGGGGGTGGGGGGAGATTCTCGCCCTTCTCCCACTGCAGGTTCAGGGCCATGCTGCCTTTACATGCGGGATGGGGGCGGGGGAGCATCCGTGCATTGGAGCTTTGCCAGATTTTATCAAAAACATTACCATTTCACAACTAACTGTTTTTTCGTCGTTGGTGATATGCCAAATTTTGCTGATTTTTGTCCAGCAAACTTCCTCATTTAACTGCACATTGGATTTTAACCCATGCCCGTGTGCATTTGGGAACACAGAATAAACCATAACAAGCTGCTGCTTATGTGACCTTCACTATCAAGTAAAGAATAACATTTTATTCTGCACATTTGGAAACTGCGGTGCACAGTGTGAGCAGAACGGTTTGGTTGAGGATGAGTTAATGGCTTATTTAACCAACAAACACCTGGAACAGAGCATCTGAAGTTATTATTGCACTGCTAACGCTGGGAGGAGGATCATTCCCTGACTCGGGGACGCTTCCAGAGGAGGGATCAGAGCTTCACAAATGCCAGCTGGGAATTTATTTATGCCACAGAGAATTCTCGCTGCACGTGCCGTCCAAAGTCGACTCAGAATTTCCGCAGACTTCCTCTCTCCGGCCATTTTCTGTGGTGAACGTAAAGCAGAATGGCACATCTCTGTGTTATTAAGCAGTCACTCACTTCCTCAATAACTCTGATAAATAAGAGACCTCTTCATGGCTCAGAGAAGATCTTATTTTCATTCTTAATGGATTTTTTTTAAATCAGTGTATTTCCACAAAAACACGATAGCTCGCCATGAAAAACAAAAAAGCTGGCATATTAGGGTGAGCAATAATGAACGTTGACATGTCTGCCGTTGAGCGCTGGCCAGCATCTGACAAGCGATGCCGAGGGTCGGAAGGCCTCCTTCGTCAATTGAGGCCGTGTAGACGAGAGCGGAGAGCGTGCAAGTAATCTGGCCTGGTGGAGGCTCAAGCAGCCTTCCTGCGGCGTTGTTTGGACGTGGTGGAACGCTGTCTCCTCTCTGCGTGCCTGCAGCGAAGATGTGGAAAAGGGGAGATGGAGGCAGGAGCATTTTAACTGCACCTGACACTCTTGGCCACTGCCCTGTTTATGCAGGCGGTGCAGCGGAAGAGCGCCGCTCTTTGCAAGCAGCGGCGCCCGGAGCCAAAGAAACGAGCTCGTGAAAAACGCCGCCCCGGACTCATCTCGGTGATCGATTTGCACCGTAAACAATTGTCTGGCGCGATCGCCGTGCGCCATAACATGGACGTTTCCATCGACGCCACGTAGCTCGGGCTCAAGCTCGAGTTGTGTGGAGGAGGCGAGGCGGTGGTTCGGGGCCTGTGGAGCGGGCGGAAGATCTGCCAGGCGCACAGATGACTGCCGATGCTTGGAGAGGCAGCCTGGTCTCGCTTGAGTGTTTTTAAATTCCACAAGTCACGCACTCTGTGCCCAGTGTTTGTTGTGGCAGAGCCTTCACGGCAGAAGAGCGCTTGCAGTTTTACGTTTGTTCACTTGCGTGCATTGGCCGAGATTCTTTTGTTTGTTTGTTTGTCGTGTATTCCCCCAGTTGTGTTTACGCTGACAACAAAACATCCTCACCTAACTTTTCCCTACCCACCTCCAGTAACACGGTTCTCATAAAGCATTTGTAGTGACGGAAAAAATAGACGAACACAAATGCACAAAAACATCACCGGTCAAGAGTGGAGTGCGGAGGTCACCCTGCTGTTGTCATTTTTTTGAGCGCTCGGACGCACTCGGCGTCCGCTTGCGCGTGCTGGGTTACGGCGAGCGTGTCATCTGTCGTGCGCATCACCGTCTGAGACCGGGTTCCTCCCCACCACGGGGCCGCCTGCGCCGTCCGGAGCTCGCGTGGCGCTCGCTGTTGTTTTCCTTTCACGTTGGGAAACATCGAGAGCTTTTCCCACGCATCAGAGTTGATCGCTTCTGTCAGGTGTCTTCCAGAGAGGCAACAAACCAAAACACAGCGTTCACATCTAGCCTCTCTGTTAGAAATTGCCCCTTTCAGCTGGTTTGAGAAGGAAAAATGCAGCCTAAATTGAAATCCATCGTAAAAGTTAAGGGTGCTTTCATTTGTTGCGATGGTCGGGCACAGGGCAGGAGCTGACATGGAGCTCGGAGAGGGCTGGCCACCATTGTGACCACTGTCACGAGGAGATTTCTGGGGTGCCGCAGTTGCGAGATGTTATCCGCCTCGCCTGGTACTCAGGAGGTCGTGGATTCGATCCTGACCTTGACGCATGTATACTTGGGAGTTTGCATATTTTCTCGACGTCCATCGGTGTTGCCCTCCACATTTAGAAACATGCATTTAGATTGTATGGATCATAGACATTCCCACATGATATAGGCCACTTCAATGAGGCATCATGTGTGGCTAGGTCGATTCTGATAAGGAGCAAATGGCTCAGACGCTGTTCAAGCTTTTCAAGGGGCTGTCTACATTCTTACAGAGAAATGAAAATGTTGAAAGGCAAAGGTTCTTATTCATGATACCTAAATGAATTTTGTGTTATGAAGATGGACCATTACCAAAAATGTCACCCATTATAATTTTCCTTTCAAGGCAGTGTAATTGACGAATGTGTTGAACGTTTTCATTATGCGTGATTTTGCTTCACTGCCAACGATGCAGTATCACCAAATAATGTGTTTACATTCTTACAGGGGCTATAGATATCCAGGCACTCTTATAGGCTTGCAAACTACAATAACAATGTGGCCAAAGCAAATATCATGGATATGTGTACTCTGGTTGCATGTTAAACACCAGTCAACTCAGCCATACTTGTGACCGAAAGTTTAATGATCTAAATTATCCATAATTTTTTTAATGTTAGCAAAATAAACATTTACACAATAAATGTACTGCAAAAACATGCTAAATAGATATTTCCTTCCTTTTGGGGTTTGTATTTTCATCATTCACGGTTTCTTAATTATTTCCATTCATTCACAAAATGCACTACATTACACACTTTTACCTATAATTACATCTTGTTTGTTGGGATTGCATGGTGGCTTCAACTTTTTACTGGGCTCTGATTTATAAAAGCAAGTGCTTGTCGTGCCAGTCTGTGAAGGGCTCAAATTGTAGCTTTTAAGGTGTTTTCCTGTCCACTTTATTTGAATGCTCTGTAAGTAGTGCAGCAGGAATATAAAACAATATTGTCGTGCTTCCAACAAAATATTTTTTTTTTACTGAAAGTGCTGTACATCATCCACTGCACAACAACGATCAGTCTCTGCCCTTGGTTGGGGATAAACTTCCCATGCTGCTCTTGGATAGAAACCTCGTATTACACAGCAGGTGCAATGCGATTTTCTGTCACAAGAACGATATTTATTTTTAGGGCTAATTATCACCCCTACAGTAATGAATTAATGACTTTAAATCACCGACAGCTCACGCCAAAACAAACTCCGATTACAGTGCAACTCTGATGGGAGGAAAGCACATCTATTAACAACAGAATCCGCAGAGACGCTTGCAACACAATAGCACGCGTAATGCCCTGTTAAGGTTTGCCATATTATGATCTCATTCACTGGACATTTTTTCAGCACCGCCAAAACATGACCGTTTGGGTTCAGACTCATGGCGAGTGCCATGAGAAAGTAAACAAAAAATTTGAGATAAAGTGATTGAGTATCATGTCACCGTGTGGCGGAGAGTGCCTCACGACATTTAGTATTAAGAGAGCCTTGATAAATTGTGCTAGAGATGTTCGAGATGATCGCAGTAGTGACGTGTCTCGCAGCTAGTTTCGTGGGCAGAATTGTTCTGTGGCCATCACCAGTCATAAATAACACTGGTCAACAAAAACAAATTCTGGCCTGGACTTTTGCAGCTGTTTTAGACTAATTTCAGGGTGCTGATTACAAATCTGATCTCCGATTTGCTCTATCACATCTCATTTTTATGCTATCGGCATACCCCATTTTCATTGATTTTACCCGAAATTAACTCGAACACTTATGATTGCAAATTGTTGTGAGTCAGTGACTGCTTTAGTGTTAAAATATGGTGCTGTATTTTCAGGATAGTGTGTTTATAATATAATTTTATGTAGATATCCACATTTATTTAATATTTTTCTTCCGCAGTCTTTATTGAAAATGCTATATTTGATATCTCAAAAACCTGATGTGATAGACAAAAACTGATGCCAGATTTGGAATCAGCACCCCAAATTTACTTAAATCCGTTGGAATACCTTATGCCAGAAAAAGTGTGTTGACCAGTGTAATAATACTGGACTTAACTGGCCACTGCTCTCAACGTGATACAGTATGTGGACTCTGTGCCATGAAGGTCACTTTACGGACGGATAACAACAGCGTGAAACGCCAGAGGTGACGCATGCCCGAGCACGTAGAGGCTCTCTAGGCAAGCCTGTTCACGAGTGGTGTGACACGGACCGAGCCGGCAAAGCCAGCAACGAGGAGGTGTTGGAGGAGGAGGTGTTGGAGGAGGAGATATAGACAGGGCTGGGTGTGGCAGGCAGATGGTTTCTCCAAGCGGCCGTGTAACGCGACTCCCTGAGACCCTGCACGGATGACTGTCGCACACCGTGCACGCCGCTCGGACTTGTCGCGGAGCGACACAATGAGCAAAATGAACCCCACTCGGGCTCCGTCCTCCTTGGCAGAATTGTCGGCGCCTTTTTTTCGGAGGCTCTGCGTGCGACGACGGGGCGGCACTTCATTCCCACCGCTCAACTAAAAATAGCCCCCTTTGTGCCACTGCCAGCAAGTTGGCCCGCCGTGGGCAGCAGTCTCTGTCGTCCACAGGGAGAAGTGGAGGTGGCCCCTCTGCTTTTGTCAGTGGCACGCACATTTCATCAAGACCCATCGGACGATTTCTACCGCATCGACGGTGTCAGCAACGATGGCATACTGTCAATAAAACACGCACTCGCCAAGATTCCCTGTTAAATTGTAAAACAAAAAAAATGTGCTGTTCCTGAGCACCTATTGTGTGGATGTTGAACTTCTTTTACACCGTATGTAGCCAACTGTGCTAATCGGAGGTGCGGGGGAAAGGACAACGAACTGAACACAGTTATAACGAAATGTGCATACCTCAAGTGGCTTGCTAATTTCGGCAGGAAGAACATTCCAGATATTCTATTAATAAGAACAGCACGATATACAAGAGAGCGATCACCGTACCTAACCACCTTCATTTTCTCACCAAGTACCCATGTTAGGCGAGGTTCACTTCGGGGTAGCTCAGACCAGGTTCAGTTATTATTCGATTCGTTGTGATGGCGAGTATTGAAATACGAGTTGAAAGATTGCAGTACAATGCAATAGCCGCTAAAATATTCCTTCTGGTACAAACACACACACACAGTACTCGCACATAGCAGAAAGCCTCCGGCGAGTCATTTTCGTCGAGTGGAACCCGCGGGGGCCGTGTAATTACAGCTCATCCCCTTCTCCGCCCTGCGTGAGCCCGGGCAGTGAAAGCTCGGATTGGCGTCACCTGGAGCCAGGGGGCTGTTCCGTCCGACCCGGAGCACATTCCACTTCGCCAGGTGTCACGGGACGCGCTTCCCCCAGCCTTCCCAAAAAGACACCTTGAAACAACAACCCCCCCCCCCGCCAAAAAAAAACGCGCCGGCTAAAAACTCCAAAAATATACAAGCGGTCATAATGGACTGGTGATGGATAGAATATATGAATATATTTTTTCTCACTCAGGTGCATTTGCTTTTTCTTTTATGTTTTCTAAAGGGCGGATACAGCAATCAAAACGACAGTGTTTGTAATAATGTTTAGTCTGAGTGTGGTTTTGTGTTTTGTTGGACTCACACCTTGGTGAGGTGGGGCTCTCGCTTGCCTGGCTTCCACAATGAGCATGACTCCTTTGATGCCCAGAGTCAGGCACTCGCAGCAAAAATAACCCCTTCGTGTGCCGCTCCATCCTCACCAAAACACTGCTTTGGTTCGATGTTTTAAAAATAATAACTTTCATTCGTTTCCCTCCGTGGCAGTCACTGCTGCTGCTGTCAGGGGATGTGATACGGTTGCTTGTCTGTGTCTCGTTACATTCCTTAACAACAAAGCTTACCGCTATGCGTGTGACAACAAATGGCAGCTGTGGGGTTGAGTTTTGCCTCCTACAAAAATAACATTTCTAGCACCGATATCTCTCAATAAATGTCCACTTTTCTTCACATTACAATAAGGATTGAAATCCTGAGGGTTAACAGATTTTACAATCTTTACGTGTGCTGTAAGCAAACACATAAAGAAACAAAATTGTTCTTGCCGTCTAAAATAAGAAATTTCACTAATCACTTCTGTGTTCCAGAGTTGTGGGTCGCCACAAGCTGCCGATGACAAATATAAGAGACACGCAGGATTTAAAAGAATATATTTAGCTGGACTCGAACATCGAAATCAAGAGATTAGAGCGGTTGTGGCTGCCTCGTTACCGGAAGGCCTTCTCTGCGTGCGTGCGTGCGCAGGCGAGCGAGTGGGGCTGTGACGAGACGACCAGGAGGTCTTGCTACAGCAAGGGCAAGTCGGAGGTGAGCCTCGCCACAAGCACAGCCGGCGTCGTGAGCCTGCCCAGCGTTCGCTGGGCATGCCGAACGAGTCGTATAAACCGTGGGCAGGCATTTATGGTGGCCGAAGTTAAAGCATTTAATCGCCCGATGATGTTCGTGCTCTGTAAGTGTGTTGTGATTTAATGTGCTGTGCCATCACGTTCTATTTTGCGCCAATGACGTCTACGCAAAATGCAAATGCCGGAATTTGTGGAGTAATTCCCACAGCACCTTTTGTTGTTGCTCACAAAGCGATGCAGCGAGTCGCCCCTTCCCAAGTTTCCA
The DNA here is from genome assembly GCA_014621495.2 of Entosphenus tridentatus. NCBI lineage: Eukaryota > Metazoa > Chordata > Hyperoartia > Petromyzontiformes > Petromyzontidae > Entosphenus > Entosphenus tridentatus. The sequence goes on along the minus strand of CM025610.2, from coordinate 14,080,342 downwards.
CCGTGCCTCTGCAAGGGTTACGTGTCTGCACTGTCGAATCAAATCGGAACCGCTTAAGCTTGAGAAGCATGACTCAATTTTAGAGAGGCAAACTTTCTCCAGGGTGTGCGTGTTGTCATGGAGCTCTGAGGAGTCATATTTGTCGTGATAAGGCAATTTATAAAATTCAATATTTACGATGATAATGATAACGATGACCTTTTTGGGTAGTCAGCTCGAGGCGACCGACATTTACACACGTTCATATGTCGCCAGAAAATCCATAACATCACCAGCTGGGTCATTCTAACGTCTTGGCTGGATTGCTTGTAAATGGCCATGAAGGGAGAAAATATTGACTGATAATGATAACGAAGACCTCATCGGACAGTCAGCTAGGTCACACAGACATTTACATCATTGTTATTAGAAACAATATTATTGTTAATAATTGACATACACTCGCGTCGCCTGAAAAGCCAAATCATAATTGGCCGAGCAACTGGAGTGTTTTGGCTGCGGTGCTCGTGACGGGCCCTGCGCTGGCCAAGATATTCCCCGACTTTGAGTTGCGGCTCAGCACGCTGCCGCTTGTGAGCAAATTGAGTTGGTGTCCGCGTCCCTCACGAGAAATCGGAGCCAGAAGGGGCCGTGCAGAGCCATTCTCCACGTTCCCACGGACCGCTTTCGTGTTGAGCGTGCACGGGCGCAATGGGGGTGGGGAGGGGGGGGGCAGCCGAGGGGCCCATAGCCGTGGGGGGTTGGGGTCACTGAGATTACAGCACGCCGAGGACCAAACAATGATTTCCTTTTAAGCGACGGACTTGCTGGCTGCCTTCCACTCGTGTGCTTTGGTGATTTATCTGGCCCGCAACCCCTGGGGAGGGTGGATTAAAGTGTGACGTAAGGAATGCTGCTGCTATTCATCGTCGCTCAATAAAGAGATTCTCTACGAGATTGATGGAAATCCAGTGATGTAATAACGTACAGCGCGCTCGTGATGAACGCTTCATCCCAATGCGACCTCTCTCCTGCGACGCGAGGATGGTGGCTCCTGCCGGTAACGACACTGGCGTTAGGGAGGCTAAACCGCAGGAAACACGAGTGTACGACCATGCGGATGAATGCTCTCGCGTTGGTTTTATGAAGAGCCCCTCTGCAATTGCACGCGTCGCATTCTTGGCAGAGAGCTCACCGTTGATATGACACCTGCATGCGATGAGTCAACGAGAGTTGTCGTTTAAATCCTTTTGTGCGCCGGTGGCCGTACATCCGTTAGTTACTTGTGTAGTGAGTCCAACCGAGTCGCAGACGTTGTCTTAGGGAGCAACACTTTTATTATTAACTATTAGCACAACATACTCCAGGCTATTAACACAACACACTCTCGGGTGGTGACCACCCAACTAACCACGCTACGGCGGAACTAGACACGGTCCCGCTATCCCGGTCCGGACCACAAGCTGGGTCCCGGACCGCATGGCTGGAGGCTTCTTCCAGCTTGACGTGGATCTCCTGCCTCTCCAACAGTAAAAACCCCAAGCCCCGCACAGGGCCCCCCTTATATCGGGCCAGGCTGGGGCTGGCTCCGCCTCTCGCCCCGCCCACCTTCTCGACCTCTCTCGCCCTTGCCCGAAGGCTCTCGAGAGTTCTTCCCGGACCATGTGACCACCCATTGGCCCCCTCCACCGGTGCCCCCCCTCCAGTATCATCCGGTCACATGTCCCCAGGTCAGCCAGAGTATCATGCCCCCAACGTAACCCTAGCTGGCTGACACTCTCTCGCTCTCTCAACGGGAGCCCGCACCGCACGCTGTGCGTGGTGCCACCGCGCTTAACCAGTGCTCACCAAAGCCCCCACTAGGGCTGGTACTACACCCCGTGTCCGGGGTGTACACACAACAGTAGACATCCCGCCGTGGCCTCGCAGGCCCGGCACCACACAGTGACATTCCCAGTCACTACACTTGTTTTCACGTGTCGGGCAGTTTTTAATGGGTGGCATTGCGATCCCAGCAGCCTGAGTTCATTCTCTGATCGTCATGCACAGCAAAAATTGGAAACCACCATCTGAACTCGGCCTAAACCGACACTGTCAACTTGGCTTAAAATGAGCAACTGGTTTAATCATGATCATCAGCGCTGGAAGACAAAGGTAGGCAGCCATGTGTGATGCTGGCCACTTGGGGGACCCCCCATGAATTTTGTTGGCAAGTGCCACTTGATGGCCTCGATGGTCTATTGGGTAAACGGTGCGATGCTTTGTCTGTGTACAAATGTGCGGTGTTACCACAGCCAATGTGTGTATGTGTGGGCATGTGTCACAGGAGGAGTGCCAGAACTACATCCGTGTGCTGCTGGTGCGAGGAAACCGGCTGCTGGCATGTGGCACCAATGCTTTCACGCCTCTGTGCACCAACCGCACCGTGAGGGCCCCCCTCCCCTTCACACCGCATGCTCACAGTAGCTACAAACTCGTATACGCAGCAGCAGCTACAAAACCTGTACACACAGCAGCAGCTGGCAAGGTGCACAGGTCTCGGCTGGGGTTTGTGACGGTGGCAGCATGTGCGCAAAGACTAAACACGTGTTTGTTAATTATGACATATTGTCCATTTTAATCCAAACACATTCATCATCGTGTTACGTGGTGAGGTAATAGAGCATGCACTGTACTACGAACCGGTGATGCTGGTTCAAACATTTGGCCTTCTCTGGGGTGACTCCGCCTTAAATGGGTAACTATTCCTCTGGTGGAGATGAAAGCCATACAGTTGCCCCACATGGTCCTGGCCACACCACTTCCTTGTCTGTTTTGCTGGCCGTAATAGGTGCTTGCTTATAGGACTTTCCCCAGCAGTCTGTTCGATAAATTCACACGCTATCAAACGTTTTTGCCGATATTTGTTTAAAAAAAAGAAAAACTTCGTTACTAACTTGCCCAATTTTACCAAAGTCAAATCGCAGGTTTCGACCCGCCACACGAATCTTCTTTTGTTGTGTTGTGTCTTCGTCATCGTAGTTTTCGTTGTTGTGTCCGTGCAGCTGGGGAACCTCAACCGTGTGTGGGAGACGCTGAACGGCGTCGCGCGCTGCCCCTTCGACCCACAACACAGCGCGGCCACGCTGCTCACGGCGCGCGGGGAGCTCTACGCCGCCACCGCCGTGGACTTCGCAGGGCGTGACCCGGCCATCTACCGCAGCTTGGGCGGCCTCCCCACCCTGCGCACCGCGCAGTACAACTCGCGCTGGCTCAACGGTAACCGCGCGCCGGCACGCGGCAACTCGGCGTCGCTGAGAAGTCCCGGGCGGGATGGCAGACCCTGGAGTTATTCAAAAGAGTCAACAGGGGATTAGTGAAGCAGCCCACACAGGAACCTCCTTGAGAAAGAGCCTTGAGACTCGGCGAGGGAGAATACAATGGTGGCGTTATTTTAAAGCGGCGTGCGGAATCGATATGTCCGTGTGGCTGCTATAATTAGTGTTTTGTAAAAAAAAAACGTGTTTAGTTAAACATTTTAACCAGGTGAGAGCCCCAGTGGGATGACGCCTATTTAACAAGGGTGACATTGTGAATTGAACCTGTTTGCAACGTGGCAGACATTCCAGTACAGCTAACACACACTCATTGCTGCTTGCTTCTCGCACTGATATCCCCATCACGCTGGTTGCTGTAAAATTATGGGGAAACGTTAACTTTACATAAATGATTCGTCAATAGGGGGAATTGTAAATCTGCAGCTTGACCTTTTATTTGCTGATGTCTCTCAGAGAACAGATAGCCTAACCCGTACAAAGAGATCATTACAAACATGCGCCAGATATTGCTGTGCGCAAACCAGTTTTTTTTTATTCGGGAGTAACGTGAAACTAACGCTTGCCTGATCGCGGAATTGGCCATCGTGGACTTTAGGTGGCCAGAGATTTGTTCCCTGGCTTGGGAGGGGGCGCGGTGGGGGGGGTGTAGAATGAGCAGATCCATCGTGGCTCCGCTCGAGGTCCACGTCGAGAAGGAATGTGAAACACCTGGCATTTGGCGTGAGACCACGGTGGCCCCATTTTGGCCAAAGGATAAACATGTAACCTGACATCGCTAAACGGCGAGGTTTACACGACGCAGGCTACCCTTATAGTCTACCATAAATATATATACATGGCGAATTGGTATAAATTTATATTTTCCTACTTGTAATGCATTCAAAATAAATGTATTAACCTTCAAGGTAAGGTAATTGTTGTTTCGTTTGCCCTTATTTTGCGTGATTAATAATGGCAGATTTTACATTAAATGAAGTCACTTGTAAATATCTTAGTTTTACTTTCTCTTCAGTGCATATTGACACCGCGCTCCTCAGCACTTGGTGGTTTGCGTCGGGCGTAGATCCACGTCGAAAAGCTTGTATACACAAACATAAGTAAATATATATGATCACATTGCTCTCTGCAGCTGATGTTGCAACCGGGGTTTCCTTTCGAACTCAATACATATCCATGTCGACGGTCGCCTGGAGCTGACAGCACGTGACTCATAGCCGCCATAGCGAGAAGTAGACTGGATTTTACAAGCTAAGCTATCGCAGTCACTCCAGATCAAGGAAATACATTTTGTTGAATTACCGACCCTTATGTACCCAGCTGGAATCAAGCTCCGGTTTCCACCTCCTTTTCTTTGCCCCTGCAGAGCCGAGCTTTGTGCTGGCATGGGAGGCAGGCGGCTTCGTGTACGTGGCGTTCCGTGAGGTCGCCGTCGAGCAGGAGTGCGGGCGGCGAGTCGTGTCGCGCGTCGCCCGCGTCTGCGCCAACGACCTGGGTGGCCGCTTCCTGTTGGAGGACACGTGGACCACGTACATGAAGGCACGACTCGAGTGCTCGGGGACCCTGGGTTCCGCTTCGCCCAGGTCCATGGCCGGTGCCGCTCCCGCCCAGGACGTGGTCGACTTCCCGGAGCTCCAGAGCGCCGTGTTCGTGCCCGAGGCTGGTCTCCTGTATGGGGTGTTCACCACCGCGGGGTACGTGCGACTTCCCGCTGGTGGCGATCATTGGGGTTGTTTTACCACACCACACTAGACAGATGAGACCATCCTATTTGGGGAACAGGGCATCTCAGGACCGGTACAGATATCACTCGCCACTGTTATTCACCGTGGCTGATAACAATTCCCTTTTGCTGGGGTCTAGAAATCGTCGTAAACAGGAACTACGACATTTTATGAAGATAATTCGCATGTGTTGGGGCGTGCGGAGATGTTGATGTCATGGTCAAGGATGTCTTCATCCAGCAGCGGTTAGTCCATGACTGATGATGGTTACACGTGCGCGAAGGCCGGCACTGCGTGTGATTGACGCCGCGATCCTTGTCGCTCGCGCACCCCTGCAGGAGCGGGCCAGTGGCCTCCGCCGTGTGCGTGTACAACATGAGCGACGTCAGAGAGACGTTCAACGGCCCATTCAAGTTCCAGGAATCGCCACGCACGGCCTGGCTGCCCCATCCCAATCCCAACCCCAACTTCCAGGTGCTTACCAGCACCCGCCACCATACCTCTTACCTGCCACGTGACACTTAGTCATCCACCACCATGCCGCTCACCTCTCACACGCAACTCAGTCGCCCGCGACCATGCCACCCACGTGCCACCAAAAACTTCCACTCGCGGCCCAGCCGTGACGGTCTGACGGTGTTTGCGCGTGTCTCTGTTGCCGCAGTGTAACACGGTGCCGGACGGCTCCACCGCTAACCTTACGGTGCGGAGCCTCGTGGATGCGCAGCGCCTGTTGCTCATGGCGGAGCCCGTGACCCCGGGCGGGGGTCGGGCCCTGCTCGCCCGCCATGGCTCGCGATTCACGCGCCTCGCCATCGACTCGTCGGCGCGGGGCCGTGGCGGGGTGGTGCACCGCTTGCTGTTCGTGGCCACAGGTAACCACGGCGCTGCAAAGCGCGCTGGACTACAGCTGTGCTCGTTTGAGTCTCGCGTTTGTCAGACGTGCGTATTGTGTAACTGCCAAGTTTTGTCATTGCCAAGGCGCCTTGAAACATTAGTGGAAGGCGCCTCACGAATACATGTCAATAATTTTTTATTAATGACGTAGATGACGGTAACAATTCACTGTGTGTGCCTATCGTCACTACCCGGATTGGGAAAGGCAAGCCGAATAATAATCCCCACGTTCGCAGCGAAATTTTCTTTCTCCCTTTCACCCGTGTTGCCCACCCTCTCCCCAGACGAGGGCACGGTGCAGAAGGTGGCGGCCGCCTCGGGCTGCGTGATTGACGAGATGGAGTTGCCCTGGCCCGCTGCGCGTCAGCGTGTCCGGGCGCTGCAATTGTCCCCTGGCGACGGGGCACTCTACGTGGGCACCGACGGTGGCGTGCTCAAGCTGCCCCTGGAGCGCTGCTCCACTTTCCGCACGGAGAGGTGAGCGCCAACCCTCCCCACGGCGTTTCCCCAGCCTGCTCCTCGCACGCCCGGCGGAGGGGGTCTAATGTCGTCCCGTTTACGTGAATTTGCTGCTCAGGCGAGTGCACAAAATGTCACGTAGAGACTTTGTTTACGATGCTCGTGTTATATTTTATTGGCCAAGTAAGTTCACTGGAATGATTCGGAAAGCGGCGTGCATGAGATGTGAAGTGGAGGGAGCCTTGCCTATGTTTCAAGGTCTTGCCGATGGTTGTGGTTACACGGTGGAGACCTCGTGGCCTAACGTCTCCATTTGAGGACAATGCAAACAACGCCCTGCCGCCAGATGTCCAAGGCTCATCAATTACGCACGAGGCATTAACTTTTCCAGCAGGACCCCTGATGTGTTTACTTCTCTCGTGGGTCGAGAGTGCCGCTCACGCTCCTCCTGCTCCCTCCCCGCCCCGCATGCACACGTGTGTCCGTGCGTGTGTCTTTGTCATTGTCCGTGCGTGTGTCCGTGCATGTGTCTTTGTCATTGTCCGTGCGTGTGTCCGTGCGTGTGTCTTTGTCATTGTCCGTGCGTGCGTCCGTGCGTGTGTCTGTGCATGTGGTGTCCGTGGGCATCTGTGACTGCACAGCACATGTGTTGGCTCGCGGGACCCGTTCTGTGGCTGGGACTTGACCCTGAGACGCTGCACCACCCTGAGGGAGAGCTCCGGCTCCGGCTCTTGGCTGCAGGACCTCTCCCAGTGCCCGGTGAGCGCCCCAACCATGAACCAGTGACAGCGCACGCACGGGCAGATCCCCCACTCCACACATTCCTCTACAGGAATTTGCCAGTGAACTGCAACCGAGGTCAGTGTGCCCTCACCTCTATTGCCGTACAAGAAATGCTTTATTCAATACTTCAAAAGTCCTAGATGTATCATCCTTGACAGCGATTGACTGAAGCCTTTTCTCATAGCTACTTTACATTCCCCCAAACACCTCTTGACTCTCACCCTCCTACCACTCACTCTTCTAGCCCTCACCATCTTAATCCTCACCATCTTAGCGCTCACCCTCGTAGCCCTCACTCTCCTAGCCCTCACTCTCCTAGCCCTCACCCACCTAGTGCTCACCCTCCTAGCCCTCACTCTCCTAGCCCTCACTCTCCTAGCCCTCACTCTCCTAGCCTCGCCATCCTAGTCCTCGCCCTCCTATTCCTCGCCCTCCCAACCCTCACCCTCGTGACCCCGGCGGTGGACTCGTGGTGCTGATCTAAGTCTCTCCCCCCCCCCCCCCCCCCCGCCCTCGGGCAGGGGGGGAATCTGACGGTGGACGGTGCGCTGGGGCCATGGTCGGCGTGGGAGACGTGCCAGCACTCGGACGG
>CM025610.2:13933071-14072584 GCA_014621495.2 Entosphenus tridentatus | reverse complement strand
CGAGGGGTTTGTCACGTTGATCTTCCGTTAATATTGCCGCAGGCCACGCTCTGTCTTGCCAGAGCGTTTATGTCGGTTATAAATGTATGTCTATGTGTGGCGCTGTCATCAATCCACTGCTGGAATAGGGGTTATCTGAACATACCTCATCACGTTTTACAAACGCATAAATACATACATACAGACGTACACATAAACACACGTGCACATATAGACATGCATATGTATACACACACACGCACAAACAAATACAATATTTAGGGCCAAGTAAGAGCAGATGAAAATATCTCGTGAACACCGGGTCATCTTTACACAGATCCGGACAGAATCTATATGTACTGAATGGACAAAACTCATTCGTACTTCTCCCAAGACTCGTCTCATAACCTCTTCATCCTCCGCACCAGTGAATGAAACGTGTCCGGCTGATGACGATGACGACGATGACGAAGATGATGACGATGGTGACGACGACGATGACAATGACGGAGGGTAATGATGTGACGGCAAGCAGCAGACACGGGGTGATGAAGCTGCGGTGATTTTGCCGTGTGCAGGAACGGCGGCTGGACGCCGTGGTCAGCCTGGTCAGTGTGCACCACCACCTGCTCCATGGGCTTCCAGGTGCGGCAGCGCTCATGCAGCAACCCCAGCCCGCGGCACGGAGGCCGCGTGTGCGTGGGGCAGAACCGTGAGGAGAGGTGCGTGCACTTGGCTTGCCGCCACCGCCACACCCGCCAGTCACAGGCCCTGCGTCCGTCCATCCGCCCGCCCGCCCGCCCTGACCAAATCCAATAGCGATGCTTGCCTCGCGTCTGTGTGTGTGTCTCTGTTGTTGGAAATTAAACTCAACAATTTGTTTGTGGAGTCATGTCGAAAAATGTGTCCCAATAAATGCTGACAACCAAGAAAGAGTCGCTAAGATTAATGGTAAAGCCCATGTCTAATTGATGTGTATATAGATAAACATAGGAAAAATTGGAAAAATACCATTCTCCATAGTCATTTGTTTTACAAAATAAAATACAGGTCAGACAGTGAAACAATACGTTGCTCGAGTCGTGTTAACACCACGTGCCGGGCCGCGACCCACGACGGTTTTTAACGCCGCCACTGTGCCGCCAGGTTCTGTAACGAGCACACGCGCTGCCCTGTGCCGGCAACATGGTCCCCGTGGGGGCCGTGGGAGCGCTGCAGTGCGCCGTGCGGCGGGGGCGTGCGCACGCGCAGACGAACATGCGCCAACGCCAACGCCGCCGCCGCCAACAACGGGGAAGCCTGCGCCGGGTGCGACACGGTGAGAGACGCACACCACGGGCGCCTTCGACGCGCTCTACGACAGCCACTCTCTCTGACCCTGGTGCCCGTGTGACAAACAGCATCGCAGCTCGTCGGATTTCTCCAGGATAAATAACGCTTCTGATTCGCTCCTGCTGCCCCGAGCGACGGTCACGCTTTCCCTCGCGCTGTCGCAAGGCTCGAACCGGCCTTGTGGAGGGTATAAATCCCTGCCCGAATCGGCAAGATGTCGTGATTTATTTTAATTTAATTTTATATTTTAAATTTTATTTTATTTCTACATACGTGGACTTTAATGAAAAAGCAATGAGTATAATTTCTGCAGTCACGAAAGCTTCAATTCTAGATGAAGACATTCAGATTTAACTATCACGTGGGGGGATAATTGGTGCAGGCTGAACACATTTTCCACTGTCATAACACTGTCTAAAAGGCGTAAATATACGCGAGGCTAATGTTTCAGAAACACAGCTGTTTGTCCCAGAGAGATTGAGACGAGGGTTCCTGCTCTAAATCGTAGGTTTTACAGAAGAAATAAAAGGTTGAAGTAATTTGAACAGAAAAGGTCGTTCCAACACACGTGATCATCACGAGTTAGGAAACTTCAAGAAGCCTGATATTTATGAACACTGTAAAACATGAGTCGTTGGCAATTAACACCCTCTAAGTCGTCCAGAGAGTGCACGGTGTAAATACTTTTACAAGTGTGCGCATTGTGCACGATTGAAATGGACGCTAACTACGCCTGACATCTCTTTCACTTTCGTGTCAATATTTTTTGCTGGCATTTCATAAAACCGCATTGGCGTGAGGTTCGGGCACTCAATTTAATTAATTGTGCGATATTAACACCTTGGTGCTACTGCTGATATTTCCCGAGTAACCCTCGCGGGACGCCTTCCTGACCAGAGCATGCATGCGCCGCACGAGTGGGAAGGGCACGGTGGCTACGTATACGGTGTGAAAAGAAGTTCCTATGCACATACGTGCACACGTCCCGGTGCGCCGTACGGGTTGGGCCGTGGTCGGACGTGCCCGATGCTTCCGCCCGTTCTCCCCCTAGCACGGAGCCACCAAAAAAATCCAACGTGCCCCTTCTCCTCCCCCCCATGATCTTTGGAAAACCGCGGCCCAGTTGGCGGTTTGTGTTTGAGGTCGCGGTGCGTTGATGAGCCCGGTTGAGGAGGCTACTGGCCCCCGAGGGGTAGTGAGCGGTTTCCGCTCGGCACCCACTCGGTACGATGCCCTGCTCGGCTGGGTGTGGTGCCGATGTCCCCTCAGGGCCACCCAGCTCCACACCAGCCCCCTTTTCATACCGGATAATCAAGTTCTTAATTAAAAGCATCCTCATGAATGTGACATGTAAATGTTACCGTAATGACAGTGGATGAGTGGTCTGTCTTTGACAAAATATTATATATATGTCCATGTGTTTATCTCGAAGGTGCATGTATTTGACTATATATGCCGTGTGCACGGAGCAGTGTGGGGGTAGTGCTTGGCACAATGTGCTATCGTCTCAGTTATTTGGCTTTCATTCATACCCATGATGCACAACTCTGATGAAGCAATTGGTGTACGAATCTGGTCCGGTTCTATCCTAAGTCAACAATAAAACATACGCTGGCCTTGGTGTGTTGCTGCGCCGACCTTGATAGGTGCTCGCTAACAACAGTTTCTCCAGTGGCCCAAGTTAAGCGGGGAACCATTTGACCTTTCACATACATTTCCCACTGTGTACATTAACATGAGAGACAGGCGTATATGTGTGTGTGTATGTTTGGTTGAGCGCTCGGTGAAGAAGTTCACTTAACAGCTGTGTTGGGGCTCGTGATGGGAGAAAAGCGCTCTTCTGGAACACACCTTGTTTTTTTTTGTCTCTTTTGTTTAAGCAACAGGGACCGTGATGGATTTCCTTTTACAGAATTAACGTCGTAAATAAAGCGGCAGAGAGGTTAACTGTTTGGGGGAACTGCGCAATATATTACGGTGCCGGCCAGGGTTTCGGCACTCACAAAGGCCCTCAGCTGTGGCGTTGGGCCAGAGAGCAGAGAGGACGAGCGATTATTTATTCCATAGTGCGACGACCATGCAAGCGCGCGTGCGAGTGCGTGGGCATGTGTTGTACACATGCGTGTGAGCGTGAGTGTGCACGTGTGCACTCGTGTCTTTGTGCGGGGAGTGGTGGCGCAGTGGTTAGAGCATTGTGCGACAGCACTTTCCCCAAAAGTCTGCTAAGGCTATACGGGGGTTCTTTGTGTTTGTAAATGAATATGCATGTGTGTGTGCATGCATGGGTGAGTGTGTGAATGCGCGTGCGAGACTGCGTGAGAGTGAATGTGTGCATGCGTGTGTGTGATTGAGTGTGTGCGTTCCCCGCTTAACTTGGGCCACTAGGTCGACTCAGCCTCAAATGACTACCTGGTTCGATATGTAAACATCGCCACTAGGGAGACAAAGGCAGCCGGGCGTGGTGTTGGCCACCCACCCCCTCATGTGCCGTGCCGGCCTTTATAGGTGCTCGCTAACAGCACTTGCTCCTACAGTCTGTTAAGGCTATACGGGGGATCTTTGTTTTTTTTTGTATGCGTGCGCTGGGGAATAGTTTGGCAGACCATGAATGGAATGGGTCCCTGTTGCGCTGCTTGGCTTGGCAAGACCCAGTTGCAATCGCATTCACCCTCGGTCCCAGTGCATCCCAGAACGGCACTCGCTCGTGCTACGAGCCTAATTGCAAGGGGGAGTTTTGCTCGTGCTGTTGCAGTCACACTTGTACTCGCCACTGCGTTAACAGCGCAGAAGACCACTGGGAAAAATCGCACGCGTGTAAACTTGGCTCGCTGGGCATTTATGCAGATCGCTGCAACAGGCTGCGGCTGTTTGTGTTCCCCCCCCCACCCGCCACGCGAGCTAAGTCACAAGTAGGTGGATGAGTGGGTGGGTGGTATGGAGGCTCTGGCCACCCGTGCATGTTGGAACAGAGCTCCCTGCACTTTGCGGGACGCATTCTTGAGGCGCGTGTCACGGGCGGCAGGATGAGGTTGAACCGCAGAGCCGTGGGGCTCAGGGCAGGACAGGCTGGGCCTTGCGTGCGGTATGCGGCGCGCGTGCGAGCTCGGTGCGTGTGCCACGCCGCTCCGTGGCCTCCGTTTGCCGTGCGCGTGTGGCAGCCGTTTCCTCGCACAAGGCTCTCACGATCGCCCAAGGCTATCGGACACAATGCTAGGTGTGCGTGCGCGCGTTCGCGTGCATTACATTGAATCACATTGCAGCGAGAGGTGTTGTGGTGGTTCATGCACCCCACTACCATCCCAGCAACCTGCGTTCAATGCCTGGCTGTGATCATTGGTATCTGAATCTTATTTGGACCTCCCGTAGGATGACTTGACCTAATTGAAGTTGAGTACCTGGGAGAATTTGGTCAACTTCAAAACTTGGGTGTGGCTTGTGGGTGAGTGTGGTGCTTGCCACACTGCTCCCTCGCATCATGAATTTGCCTTTTGATGTGCACGCTGACAGCACTTTTCCTGATGGTCCACATGGCTAAACAGGGAATCTTTATACCTCTTGGAGAACAATGTGGAATTTTGTTAGAAGATATTTTTATTTTTATCGAAAGAACCTCGTAAACGAGCATGTTGTGGTTTGGCAAAGTGGCTCATTAAAATTGCTCACATGTTCCTCCTTACCGTGAACAATTTACTCCAGAACCTTCCACGATATGCCGCAAAGAATTTACAACTGAGAAGCTAGCAATTATGAAATTCTCCAAAATTCCATGCCCGCTGGCCTCGATCGAAACAACTTGGAAAATGTTCCATGCGAAGAAGTGGTTGTAAACATCTTCAGACACCTGGTTTCCCTGCTTGTTCCTCCGTGTGACGCACATATGATGCTATTAAGGTTTCACCCCTTGAGTACATTTGGTAGATAGAGCCGTCTCGGCCCTGAACAGCCGAATCGCTATCTGCGTCATCCAGTTTTGTTTATCTTCAAGGAAGGGTTGCATAGTCTTGATTTGTGCCCGATTATAAGCGGTGTTGATCAGGGCCGCCTGTTGCTGCCACGGTCGGGGCTGTGAGCCACCCACAGAGTCGCGTTTAACCAAGGGAGGTTGCCCTCGAGTAGAGCTCTTGCCATCGTTGCTGCGTCCTTCACTCTGCAGCTGGCTTAGCAGAGATGGCATTGACCTCTGATCTCATGACAGAGTACAGCTGGGGGCTGGCTGTCTTTCTCACGTTAAAAGCTATATTTTCCTTACATCATCATGATCATTATTATTATGTGGAGGCATCATTCAAGTTCAATGTTTTTCTTGCTGATTTTTTTTCTCATCGTGATTAACTGGCAAGAAACTTCTCCCAGAATGAGAACATTGGATTTTGATTTAAACCATGCAAGTAAATGAAGACAATATGGTAATCCGCTTATTTGACGTAGACTTGCAATGCCACGGGACTCAAAGGGCTTAACTGCGATCTTTGAATTTGTCATTGCCATGCCTACTCATGCATCCATGATCATTCCTCCAAGTTTAAGGTCAACCCATTAATTTTATTGACCTTTAATGTTTTGCCAGAAAGTCCATTTCCATTGAGACCACATTTATCAATGCCCATTCACTTCTGTAGCAGCAGAATCTTGCCATTAAACAGACTACTGGTGCACGAGCTTTTAGCAAGTACCTTTTAAGGCCTGCATGGCACACACAACAGTGTGATGTGGCCAGCACAAACCCCGCTTCCTATGTCTCCCGAGCACTGATGTTTACATATCACACCAGGTACTCATTTGAATCTGGCTTGATCTAGGGGAGGACCAGGACCATTTCAAATGTTATCCTTGACACAACTGCTCATTTATCCCCACGTTAGTCGCCGCTGAATAGAAAGGGCACGTGTGGCAGGGACGTTTCCGTCCGTCGAGACGATGTATGTACTGTATGTTGAACTTCTTTCGCACCGTGCATAGCCAACCATGCTCATCGGAGGTGCGGTGGAAGGACAAGAAACTAAGCACTAAAAAGCATTTCTAAAGAAATTAGTTTTTAATCTAGATTATTCAAAAGTACAGTAAAACCTTGGATTGCGAGCATAATTCGTTCCGGAAACGTGCTTGTAATCCAAAGCACTCGTATATCAAAGCAGTGGTATATCAGTTGTGATCACGTGACGCTCGGCAAACAAAGCTTATACGTACTACTCGTATTGCAAGACCTCGCTCGTTTATCAAATTAATATTTATTAAAAAATTGTGCTCGTCTTGCAAAACACTCGCAAACCAAGTTTCTCGCAATCCAAGGTTTTACTGTACATAGCTCCAGTGGCTCCCTCATATCGGAAGGACAAGCGTTCCAGACGGCCGCAGAAGCACATTTAAAAGTGCGTGATGCGGCGACAATCTTTGTTCGTTGACTCACCATTCAATTATTTTGAAAAACTAAACCGGGTCTCGCGTGTCGTTTGCCGGTGGAGCGCAGGAGCACCAGGCCTGCCACAGCGACCCGTGCCCTGAGGCGAGGAAGAATACTCCGTGGACTCCCTGGCTGCTGGTGCCAGCCGCTGGGAATGGCACGGGGCAGCAGCAGCAGCAGCGTGGGGCCGCGGGACGACACGAGCAGCGCTTCCGCTACACGTGCCGCGCGCGCCTCCCCGACCCCGACGCGCTCGACGTTGCGCGCAGGAAGGTGGAGATGAGATTCTGCACCGCCGGCACCGACGAGTGCAGCATGGACGGTAAGGGAGGAGGAGTGCCCAAGGGGGTAGGGGATGACGGTGGTGGGTGGGTGGGGGGGGCAGGACATGATGGTGGGGTAATGGTGGATAATCGTGGGAGGGGGGGAGGGCAATGGGTTTCAATAGGCAGCAATGTAAGGTAGTGTGGAATGATGGAGATCATTGGTGATGGTGGTCAGCATGTGGTGATGGGGGTCAGTGTGTGGAGATGTGAGGGGTCCGCGTGTAGTCTGTGTGTGCGTGCGTGTGAGTGGTCCTCACCGCTAAAAGCCGTTGCCCTCGTGCTCTGCATTGCAGTGGAGGGGCCCAGGCAGGCCGGAGAAGCGAGTGCCGCCTGGGCGCCGTGGGCCACCTGGTCACCGTGCTCGCGCGAGTGCGGCCGCGGCTTCCGCAGTCGCAACCGGCTGTGCGTGAGCGCTGGAGGGAGCAGCCTGAACCACCAGCAGCAGCAGCCGCCCTCCTGCCCCGGCTCCCCGTCAGAGTTCCAGGAGTGCAACCCGCATCCCTGCCCTGGTATGCGGAGGGGTTCCGTGCCCGAGTGCGGTCGCCGACACCTTTGGGAGCGCGCGCCGCTGCGGCTGCCGTTCGCGGAGAGCGACGCGACGCTCATGGCGGCGCGTGAAACGCACGCAGTGCTTCGGCGTCGCGCGCTCTTATCCCGTGCGTCAGCGGCAGCTGTTGACAGGCGGCGCTCGTTGTGCGATGTGCGCGCGGCTCCAGTGAATGGCGGCTGGTCGTGCTGGGCGCCCTGGTCCACGTGCTCGGCCACGTGCGGCGGCGGCCACCGGCAGCGAGGACGTGTCTGCAACGAGCCGGTGCCATCGCACGGAGGAGACATCTGCCTGGGGCTGCACACCGAGGAGTCGCTGTGCAACACGCAGCCCTGCACCGGTAAGCGTGCCCTCGCCACACCACCACACCCTCGCCACACCACCACGCCCTCGCCACACCACGCCCTCACCACACCGCGCCACACGTGCCGGTACTACACCACATGTGCCCCGTACCACACCATGCAAAAGCAGGTCACAAAACTGACCCCAGGTGTTAGGGATTAGCTGATTGAGATGACTGGCAGATGCACCAACCGCACTCCTTACTTGTGCCACTTTGCGGTGTTTTAGCCGCCTGAGACTCATTGCAGACACAAATTCGCAAACATTCACACAAACTCCATGTCCAGAGAAGTTGTCCTGTCACAGCAGCATCGCGTCAACCTCCATGTAGCCAAAACCTTTGTCACAAAAAAAAACGAGTCTCCAAAGAACCCTGTGCCATGATTTTTTACGCAACAGCAAAATAGTTGTATTCAGTGAACGCAAGGGAACCCATGCCCCCTCAAGAGCTGTGACTTGATTGAGAAGCAGAAAATAGTTTGTATTGGCAGCTTTGGCTCACGATGCAGCTCTGGGCTTCTTCGTCCATTCCTCTCGATGGCAACTCACGGCAATGTGCAGACCCCGTGATTAGCAGAGCTTCGAACCGCGTCAGTGTGCAGTCCACTTCCATTTTTACTGGGGGAGTACGGGAGGCACTAAAGAAGGCTGTATTATCTGCTCAGTAGCACGCGTTGGAGTACACAGTGGGATTCCTGTGTAGACGAGGGAATGCCAGGATGAACATGAGGCGTTTGTTTGTGCAGTCATACACTGGAAAACATGAAGGAAAACAAACATCGGAGCGAGCATCTGTTTGTAAAAAAGTTATCTTATCAAATCTTCTCCAGCTTGATTCTGTATCTAGTGCTCACATGTGCTCTGGAATAGCTTATTTTCTACTTTGGCTCAAGATAGAGAAGATATATGCAAAAAATACCCAAGGGGCTGTTGTGGCAAGTGCTGTTAATTAGCATCTATTCAGCACCTAATAATCCTGGCACAACTCCCAAGTGGTGGGTGGTGTGGCGACACGTGCTCTGTTAATGTTGACTACACTACCAAATGAGGTGCTTATTTTAGGCCGAGTTAACGTAGGCCAGGCTCAGACTACAAATGTAACTCATTGTGCATGGCTACGAATATAAACACACATGCTCATACGATCGCTCACACGCATCCCACAAACGGGTGCCACACACATGGACTGGCAGACACGCACAGACACACAGACACGTACACACATACACACAAACACGCTCACACACATGCGTGCGGTGCCGTTGGCTGTGGTTGCGGCTGTGGCCTGGCAGGACACCGCTCCCTGTTGCACCGTGAAGACTCTGGCCAATCAACGCTGTGGTCTTGGCCCCGCGTGCATTAAGGCATCTTTGTGTGCCAAGCCGGTTGAAAGCAAACTGGGCGGTAATATTTAGTTAGATGAGGACTGCTTCTTATTAACTGTCAAAAAACAAACTTACATTGTTTAAATTACAATTTGGTAAATTGTTCTTTCAGGAAATTAGACTGGTAGCTGTGGGAGCTATTGTTTTTGCGGGGACTAATACAGATCGCCTTCTGTTCGCGATTATAAATATTTTAAAAGTTAATTGTAACTTATGCAGGTGCAGTTAACGTTGTTTTGATAACAAATCGTGCTTCTAATGTCATCAGGCCCGACCACTTGAGGGAGTTGTCCGTGTATGAGAGGTACTAATAGACCTTCAAAAGAAAGAGAGAAAAAAAGTGTAGTGCGAATTCCCCCAGCGGCGGGGTCGAGAGAGTGTGCGTGTGCGATAAACATCTTGAAGCCCGGCCCGGCCACTCTGGCGCTCAGAGAGATAACGCTGAGCTCCCAGGACGTGATCCTGCCTCAGTCGCAAATGGTTTCTTGGTAAAAAAAAAATTAAGACGAAAAAAAACACTATAATGCACCATTGCAAAATGAAAACAGTGAAGAAAGATCGCTTCTTTTTCCAAGTGGATTAAATACTGCCCCCCCCTCCTCATTAACAAACGAAGAAAAAGCACAGAATGCCGTTCAAAGGCTATTGAATTAACTTCAACATTTTAGACTTGCTTTCAGAGAAAGTTAAACCGTTCCATCAGAACTCATGTGAAATTCCCGAAGGTTGGCAATTTTTTTATGCCACAAAGTAGCCTTTGAAAAGTAAGACTTGCAGAGCTGTCGAGGGCTTAGCTGCGAGAATCAATGTTATTTTGTGTTATTTCCCCAGCCCCACCAGAGTATTCTGGTAAGCCGAGATTGAAGCGTGCAGAGGGTGGAGGCTCATTTTAATCTGAAACAGCATCAAGAGCTGTCCCAGCCACAATTAATCCCTCCACCGTTAAAGTCACTCATTTACATTTCATTCTTACTTGGACCAAACCTTGGTGGCCCCCTCTGACCGCCCCATGCCCTCTAACCTCTGCTCCCTTACCGCAGCCGGCTGGGGGGAGTGGAGCGAGTGGAGCGAGTGCGACACAGTTGGACGGCGCCAGCGCTCGCGTCTCTGCTCCGTGCCCTTCCCCGACACGGAGCGCTGCTATGGGAACAGCACGGAGACGTCTGTGTGCCCGCAGCATCCCAATGCCATTGGTCAGTGCTGCACCGTAACCCCCGCGCACAGACACATGGCACTCCCCGCACTTGCACCGACCCAGTAGCGAATAACTTATAAACGTGGCAAAATCAGTCTCAGGTCTTTCGAGGTCTCCTTGCAAACTCGATGGCTTGCAACATTTTGTGTAAAATTGGCCATTTTGCTACAGAAAATTGCAGAAAAGTGGTTTCCAACAATGTGTGGATTAGGCCTATTTTCTTGATGGCCTCTCACATGGTTTGAATTTAAGCTTTTAGAATTATGGGGTTTCGCAGTCAAGGCTAGTCAGTCTGATGATAGCTGTGCACTTTTTCATTAAATATTATGAACACTTAATGATTATCCATTCAACCACCTGCATCTGCGAAACCACCTGAGACTTTGACACCTGAGGTGGACTGTTACCCTTCTTAAAACTGGAGTCGATGCACTGACCGACCCCTTCTCGTGATCGGTCAACCCTAATTGACGTCTTTTTTTTCTATTTTTAGAAATACCAGTCAACGTTGCATACTCAACGAAAGAAAGCAAAAGGTCATGTGGAGGTATGACGCACATGTGTTAATATTTGACGCACGATCATATATTTGAGCTTGTTTACGCTTTCTGCACATGTATGTAGGATAAAATGTATTAAAAAAACGGAGGTATATTTTATACAAACAAGGTCAGCATATCTAAAACATAACCGTTTTATTTCACTCAATTATAGAAAAAAGATAGTATTTATTTTCCATGTTAAAAACCTATTGGAGAGTACAAATTTTAGGCTTTAATATTTTTATACCAGATTTTTACAGCCGAAATCTTTTTTTTCCACCTTCCATCTACACTCACCGCAATGTATCATCATGTTTTGCGCCTTGGGAAATAAGTGTAGTGCAGATTGTATTGATCGCGGCGGTGGTGGTGACCTCGTGCCGCATGGCCCCTCAGAGTTCCACATGGTGCACCTGGTGGCGGCCGGCGTGGGCTCGGGCCTGCTCGGGTGCGTGGTGTCAGCGCTGATCCTGGCGGCCGTGGGCCGGTGCCGGCGGCCGCATGCGCCCCAATCACTCGAGCACCAGCCTCGCCCGCCACGCGGCGGGCAGCGCCACGACCTTCCTCTCAACCCCTCGCTCAGCCCCACGCTCGGCAAGGTGGACAAATACGACTCGATCGACGCCATCAAGGTGAGTGATCTTTCCACGAGAATGGGAGTCGTGTGCCGCTCTGCCCTGTGCTGAGCCCAATTGCTCTTGAATTTTGGCTCGTACGTCGGAGCTCCATGGAACTTTACTAAAACTGATTTTGCATCATACACGGTGAATGCATTTCTCAACATTGTTTTATTTAAAACTACATTGTGTGCGCCGTTCTCTAATGAGCCCTATTTTTTGCAGGTTCTCAACAAAAACTATCTGATCAACGAGGAGAAGACAAAGTGCATCAATTCCCACGTGCAGACGACAACAAGCAAGACTTTTTCCAACACGCTGTACACGGACGTCAACAAATATGAGGACTATTGAGCGGGCACCACGAACCGCGGGATGACACCGCGAGCCAGGGAGGCGGCATAGGCCGAGGCCACACCTCGTTACCCAGTGGAGCCATCTCGTGGAAACGTGGTCGAAACTCAGCCCCTTACGACGAGCAGCAGAGGCGACACTTCAAATTAGCACGCCAAGAGACGAAAGGTTCTTGCTTTGGCAACAGAATCTTGATGAGAAGTACAAACTTGGCACGAGAGTTTCCAGACTTTGAGGCGATTGCTTGGCGTTGGAGTCATTGACTTCAAGTGGCTGTGCGTTGCTGCGTTGCTCCATGTCCGGTGAGAGGCTGGCTTGCGCTCTCTCCCGAGCACAACGTGCCAAATAAAGGAGGGCTGCGTTCATTGGATATTCATGTATCGCTCGGAACTGATCATGAAGTCCAACACACGACACCTGCCCCCTTTTAAATGTTGCTGGTGAAGGAAGAGAATAAAAACAGGAATGAGCAGGCGAAGATGAAACACACAATGCGACGTGATGCAGATGTAACAACTTTCTTTTTTTGTGTTTTATGTAAATAAAAGCATTGTCACGATGGACACAGAACTAACCGCCATGAGTTAAAACAATACTGAATTACTTGGCACTTAAACCACTGCAGTCACTGTAAGCAGATATGTACAATACTCTACTGAATTGTTTTTATATATATGTAACTGAACATAGCATTCACTTTACCTTGAGAAAATTAGGATGATCCTGGCTGTCATAAGCAAGACTTTAATAGAGCAAAACACATTCCTGCGGAGGGAGCTGGTAGTAACGATGGGTTGCTCGGTCAATGGCCAGGGTCAACGGTGGCGTGGTGTATTCCAAGCCGGCGTGAGTAGGTTAAACGTTGAGTTTTATAAGGGCACCATGGGGTGACCAGCCCCACCCCTCCCAGCCCCCACCCAGCCCCACCCTCCCCACCCTCCCCACCCAGCCCCTCCCCACCAAGCCCTTCCCTGCACGACGGACACAATAATCCTCTGTGGGCTGGTGTAACCAGGAGGTTCCTACCAGTAAAACGAAAACGGAGCATGCTTTGTTGGCTATATTTCGGCAAAAATGCTCACTTCCAAGTCAGCTGTGACTTAACTCTTCATGGCTGCTCTGGCAAGCTGACCTGCAACTGAGCATTTAAGAATTTCGCTGAATGAATACGAAATAAGCAACTGTCTGTTCCAGCGAAAAACGGTGCTGTTCAGGTTCACTGTGACAAAATGTCGATGGCACTCGACTCATCTTATTCTGTCTTTTAAGTGAAGTCTGCGAAGAGACATGAAGGCAACCAGATATAGGACACGAGGAGGTGTGCCCATCAAGCACATCACGTGAACCATAGCAACATCTACATCACAGCGGTGTCTATTGTAGAAATCGCAACAGTGAATGTGTGTTATCGTCCAGTTGAATGCGATTGGAGCTCGCAAGAGTCACATTACTGGTCCTGGGTTGAACAACGTGTCTATGCGCTTTGGAGAGTGACCACGTGTGATGAGAACCATTTATTATCCATGGAAAGTGTACTGCAGAGAAGGCAATCATTTGCTTGGGTGCTATCACAATGGATGTGCAAGCTGATGGTGAGAGAGTTGCTTGACAGGCCTCCTGTGGGCCCACGGTCCAGTAAAATTAACAAGGTGCTTGGTGCGTCTCCAAAATCATGTGTAATGTGGCTTTGCCTTTTTCGCAGGTTTTCGTCTGTTAAGATTGTGCATTGCCAACACAGAATATCCCGATTGCGTGCAAGCTGCGACACTTGAAGTCTTTTAACAGGAAAGCAAGTTTTTTTGTATTTCAGTTTTTTTATGCTGCTTCAGCTTCCCTTAACCCCCCCATGTGGTATTTATCCAGCGTTGTGTGTTTATACCGAGAAGAAGAATATGACAACCCTTGCACGTGTCAGCGAGCGTCGTCTTCGCTGAAGTCCACGTGTGCGCGGCGTGCGGCGTGCGAGAACGCAACTCAATGCAGGCGTGTGGCGTGGCGCGTGTGGTTTCGGTCCGGCTCAACCGGACACACACACAAAAAAAGGACGACGACGACGACCTCCCGGGAAGTTGTGTGGTTTTTTTTGTGCGTGTGACTGGCAGGTTGCTCATTTGTGCGTCGAATCATCGCAAGCACGGCAGCCTGCTGAGCACCTCGCGGTTCGCGCAGCCAACGCGTGTCATGGTCGTCGTGCGATTTCAAGTCGGGAGTGGAGAGGTTTTTGTTTTCTTTGTGTTGTTGTTTAAACGGACTCCCGCGTTGTGATCCTGAGCCATACCGACACACGAATCCCATCTCGTTTCAGAAACGACATTGACACTGCTGCATCCAGAGTAGCAGGTGATGAAACGCTTTGTTATTGTGAAGTCGACATCTGGAAGCAGAGTGCATTTGCACTCGGGTTGCCGTGCGACTGAAAAATTGGATTATGCGTAAGGTGCGGGTCACGCGAACAGCAGTGGTACATTCCATGATGTTTTAGTAGGAGATGAAACGTGAAACAATTGGTCTATTGTTGTCTTAATGAATTGGCCAAACCAAGGTTAGATTTTTTTAAATGACAATTGCCGCTAATGAATTGATAACTGTACAATTACAGCTCGCGTACGTTTACGAATTATTGGTTTTGTTGGCTGGTAAAAATGTGACATTGTACGAGACAATTAACTGCGTTGTCTCTGATGGGGCGTGAAACCACACCTGTTTTGTGTTGGAACTGTCCGTCGACTGCTTGCAGTGGATGGAGACGCTGGCAGTGGGGAGTCTGGATTGATGAAGCCTGTGTGTTGGTTTGTATCACTGTTGAGACAGCTCATTACCACATCATTATTTTCTTCACAGACCATCCATATTCCTGACTGTGGTACTATTTGCACAATTGCTCTGGCTATCATGTTGTCATCTCCAATAAAATGTCACCACAGAAAGGATCTGTAACTTAAATCTAACGTTTGATTTACACGCACGGGAATAAGATTCACAGTCACGTGTCACATAGCCGTGTTTCTAAATGCATGTTAATGTATTTTCTAGACTCAATGTTGGTAGATTTTGTTTGAGCTTTTTCTGACCAGGGTGGCCGGGTAATCTGAGCAGTACGTGAAGTAGCCACCAGATAAATGTTGCATATTGGGGGTTTAAATCCTGCCGATAGTTGTTTGTATTAAATGACCAAATGGCACATTTTTTTCCTGTGACAGCATAGCAACACCATTTTATCGTGTTGCCATAGCTAATCTCACTTGTGAAAAATTGTCCATGCTAATGTAATGATTAGTTATCCTTTGCAAGACAGCTTTTTGACGGCTTCTCACTTGGTTAGAGACCTGTGGTATCAAACAAGCGGAGTCCATTCATCACCATTATTGCATCACTTTTTTTTAAAGACCTGTTGTGTTCTGACTTTAAGACCTGGGGCTCAATCCTGCTCACGGCAGCTTTACCGAGGCACAAAACAAATAAGCAGGATTGTCCCCAACATGTGTTCGTCATGGTTTAAAATGTAGCTCCAGCATATTACTGCCTTGTTTGTGAATAGTGTATTCGCAATGCCCTGTTGTATTATTTCTTACTTGTACAGTGTAAAGAAAAGGTTTTTTTTTACGAAAATTTAAATATTAGCCTCACTGGACTAAAATAAACTCTTAACAGAAAAGCTATGGCCGTTTGACTTGTGGTATATTATGCAGTAATTGGATTATCCTGGGTGTTTTGTTATTGGTGGGGTATGGGCAAAGGTTGTGCACCAGAACCTTTGGTAAGAATGTTCGTATCCATGTCCTTCAATTCACCGGAATAATAGCTCGTATCACAACCACCACCATTCTAGTGTTACAAATTGTAATGCATGGTAGGTTATGCTGGCAGGGATGGTGGTAGTGACTGATAGTGTTGGTGTTACTATGTTAGTAATGTTAATTGAATAATAATTATTGTTGGTGATGCTTGTGGTTGTGATCATGGTGATTTTTTTTTATGTTAACACATATATATAACAACCCCCGTTCCCCAATGACAATTTGGTTCAGTCAAATGAGACAAGTCACAAGGTGATAATTTATTACATCAAGTGCACCAAGCAGTACATAGTGGGAATTAAAGTTATTTACAAACATCTGCTGCACAGGACCTCCATGTTTGGCTTTGTACAAATAGTGAAGAAAAGAACAAATGTAAATGTTTACATTTTGTACAATACACAAGATTACCCAACAGTGCATTAAATACGGTGATTGCAAAGTCTCCGTCAGTGTCCATTGGCCACCAATATCTATGGAAAAGACGACCACTCACTTGATGGAATCATTCAGACCTTTGTTATCTACGTTTCTGAGCTGATGTTTACACATCTTTCAGACACCAATTTTATTTGGTCAATTATGCATTCACCAGAATGCTTGTGCGACATAAAGCACAACACCCACATTTGGAACCAAAATATACAGATATCCTTATAGATGTACATAATTAACATGTTAGGATTGTGCATTTTATGTTCATAAAAGCCTCAGGTGAGTCACGTTTAGCATTGGAAGAGTTTTCTTTACTGAAAAAGTAGCATCTATGTGGTGCCACAAGCACATCCTCTGGAGATTTCAAAAGCTTCTATTGAAGTGAGTCATGCATTCAAGATGCTGCCTTTTATGCAGAGCCATGGGTCAGAAGTTACCATTTTAAACCACCTACATTACTTAACACCACTCCTTCTAAACACAACACCTTTACATATTCACCCAGAGTGGAAAAAACTAGAACAATTGGAGTCACGAGACAAAATACCCTGGTCATCTCCTTAAAGTAAACAAGTTAATGTACAAACTGAAAATGTAAGAAAAGGAAAAACAAGGCACACATTAGGCTGGGTATTAGGAATGAGAGTTCACAATTGTTGTTATTTGCATTCATGGCACATCTGAAAAGCCAATGCCACACAAGCCGAGTGGGATAAACTTTTGGCAATAAATTATGAGCGCTTACCCCATTAACTGCCATGTCCATAATTCAGCCACATGTTCCATATGCACAGCAGTTTCCTTGCATTTACAGCATCAAACGGAGGCCCATCCAATACGAGACTTTATTTAACGTGAGTAATATCTATATATAAATAACAAAATATTCCAGCCTTTCAAAGGACTGAAAAATAGAATAGTAAAGTGCATTCAAAGCCAGTCCATAGGTGCTCACCCGCAAGCATGACATTCATAATCCACATATTAGCTAATGTACTTCCCGAATAAAAAAAAAAGATAATATGCCAACATGAAGTTTGTGAAATGAGGATATAAAAAAAAGACTTCATTGCACCAGTAGTTAACAATATAAAAACGTTTGAGACATTTTGGGCACAATCCCTTCTGGAAAAGAAGTCATTCCACAAGGCAAAATAAATTAGATTTGAACAATTATTTTTGCAACATGTAGTCTTCGTGAGAATTATTTCAAATAGATTTCAAGGAATAGTCATCCAAAGTGGGGAGAACACGGTCAAGGCGAACCAACGAAAACTCGTAATTAAAAATCTAATCGTATATACAAATATGTAAAAACATGTAACACTTGTTCTTAAATGCAACTGCTTCTAAATAACAAACGGGCACCTGCTCCATGTAACCATCACCACAATACTCACGTCTACAGGATTTTGGGGTACAGGCTTTTGTGTTACGTTGTCTGTTGCAAGTGAAGGTCAGGAAAGCCGTTCGTTCCACGCTACAATTTATGTGCAAGTTTAGCCAGCAGTGGCCACTTCCTTAAGGTTTTAAGGGTTAGTGGAGGCAACACGACAGGATCGTCTGTGTGACACATCACACAGACAGGAACACGTCGAGGTGGAGGCGGTTGTAGGTTTCGGGCAGCAACAGTATCCCCAGCACGCCGCACGCGCACGAACCCGCCAAGCACCAACTCAGCCACGTGACCTCTGTAAGCCACGTGCACAAGAAAAACAAAAGACAAAATTCCACATATAGCCTGAACAGACTGCTGGGGGAAGTACAGTTAGCTAGCACCTATGAAGGTTGGGGCATGGCGCACGAGGGGGTGGGTGGCCAGCGTCACGCCCGTCCACCTTTGTCTCCCTTGCGGCAATGTTCACAACCACAACCAGGTACTCAGATGGACGTGCAAAAATACACACACACAAAACAACGGAAGCTTACATGAATGCACGCATGATTTTGTAAAATGGACACGATAAGCACAATTTTCCAGAGACTATTTCAGTGTAAGTGTAAGTGCAATGGTGTTTTCAATTAATCTGCAGTTTTTAAAAAAACGTACTGTATATGAAGACAAAGAAATCCAGAGCATTGATTGAGTATATGTCATTTTGCTGAAACCGTCTCGTCACTGTTCTCTAAAGCACAGGAATACATTGTGCCTTTGTGTACATGCTCACATTCCATGTATTACATGGCATGGATTAAACGGATGAGCAAATATAGTTCTAACAAACTGTATAAAGAATGAGTGCGTCATTCGACTGTATCAATTATGACGAATGAACAGCGATGCTCATAAGATACTTCTTCATTTGTGTAAATTCAGAAGAAGAAAAAAAATCTATGGCATTGCTAATAAATTTATGAACGTAGCAACGAGGCATGTTGCACATCCACCACCTTGCCACGCCATTGGCAGGCAACGATTCGCAAGTGAACGCTGGCAAAAGCAGAGATGCGCGTGTCGTGCCTCACCGGCGAAGTGCGATATGAGGACGTTGAGCGGGACACCGACCGCCACAACGCTGATGAAGGCGGCGAGGCCACAGCTGAGTCCCTCAGGCACGGGGAAGGTGGCCTCAACCACCAACTCCAGCAGCAATGGCACGGCACTCACCAGGCACGCCCCGAACAGCACACATGTGCCCAGCAGGTTCCCTGCACAACCGCCCGCGTATGCGCACATGCGCAGGGGAAATGCCTTCGTCAGGTAAGCAATAAAAACGTTATTACTAGGCTACCTCGTGCTCATCTCCCGACATTAAATGGAGGTTAAAGTCAAATACAAATCGCGTGCCTACGACGTGCGTCTCGGGCTGTCGGACACAAGATTTTGTATTCTCCACCAGGGAATGTTGTAGTGATGTCACTGCATCAACCGTGTGGATTCACTGGAGTGCCAGAGCCACTCTTGACCTTTGTGTCAGTCTTTTTTTACATTAACAAAGACTCAAATGTATGTCAGACATGACAGAACAGCAGCCTAGGTACGTAGCTACAAGAAACATTTGATGGGCTGGGTATTCCTTGAAGCAGCACTCACATTTTTATTAACAAGTGAAAACAGCTACCACTACCAACCACATCATCAATTTTGGAATCATTTTTGAAAAAACACAATGCTGCTGTGATGAACCCAAAAACATCCCTCCTGTCACTGTGTGACTTCACAGTGCCTTTGGACTGGGCGTGCTCAATCTCATTCCACTGCCAGTTGAGACGTGTGGAGGAGTAATGCCGAGCAGCGTGCGGGCTCAAACCTTTGTAAAAGTGGAGAAAGGGGACGAGGCCGAGGCAGCTGAGTGTGAACCACACAGACACGATGCTGGCTCCCGCCAGGAGGGTCAGCACAATGACCTTGAGTTGTCCCGTGAAGTAATCGGCAAATCTTGCGCACGTTCCCATTGCAATATGCAGTGTTACAAACCCGCCAAAACTCCGTCAGCACGCACGCTCTGTATAACCAGGAGCAGGGCACGCCCCCTTTACAAAACACCCATTAACTGTGCCAATGCTCATGTAATTTACAATAAAGGTGAGTCATGTACTCTATCCTACAAATAGAAATCAATCCTTGGAAATGTGATGAAAATCCTTACATGAAAGGACACAACAAAGCTAGTTTATTTGCTTACATGTTTTTGATATTGCTTAAAAGGCAACTAAAGAATTTAGGTTGATGTAAATACTTAAGAAATTTTATTGTTGCGGTTTTGTTTCCATTAAATTCCATAGGCTATTGAAGCACACTCTCCTACAAAAACGTCAAAACAATGCTGAAATTTCATTTTTAAACTTTAGGCAGCTCATTCAAAACATATACACAAAAAATAAAAACTTGGCAGTTGGTTTGTCTTAACACTACCCAGCTGGGTAATGGCAGAATGCAGTTTGTACTGCTGACCTGATGCAAAAGCCCTCTGCCTTTTTCAAATTAGGGGTATATTTTAATTTTATTAGTCCAATGTATATTTGCCACACAGAAACAAACACACATTATATACATTATAGTGATTCCAAAGGACATGCATTGCAGAGTGGAGTCACATGGGACCGTGTGAATGTACACATTACACGCAGGAGCTATAAAAATGATTTCCCATGAAACAATGAAGGGACAAAAACACGTTGACGAAATGCTGCAGGGTTTTTTTGGTTAAAGATGACAAAGCATACGAATAAAAAAGAAAGCATGCAAATGCTGAAAGGAAAACTCAAAACTCGGTTCACCCTATCCTCAGGGTACAAGGTTGTGTGCCATGCCATGTGAACCTGTCATTCCAGCTTTCCTTTCATAATGCTCTGGAAGAGCAACATCTTGCTAAATTGAGAACACTTTCAGGCTGTTGTTAAACGGCCCAGTGATCGTCAGACGCTTGTGTATGTGCATCGTTAAAAAAGCTATCTCAGGTTTCTTCTGAGCACTAACCGTAATACCTAAATTTACATGAAAGCTTCAACACAATTTCCTCCAGACATGCCCCAAAATAGCTTAAAAACTCCAACGTCCTTTGAACGTGATCATTAGCACAAAGTAGTTCAAATGCACATCCCGTTAACGCAAGTTACTTGTCCATCCATGCTCTAAAGTGCGACGGGAGTATACCAAGCAAGTAGTAAAAAAAAATTGGTATCCTCAGCAACAGATGAATTTACGGAGATAAAAATACGACATCTCACCTCGCGACGACCAGGGAGCCTGCACAACCGGCCACAACGGCAGCTAAGCTGGCCCAACCTGCATCCGTCTTTGTCATCACAACGCCAGCAGCCAGAAAAAGACAGTAAACATGAGTGGCGCATTTGCGTTATGACACAAATCACTTTACCAGAGCAAAGAGCTCGCAGAGAAACAGTTGTGAAATTCAATACCATGTCTATATTTTGAATGACATTCAACAGTTACGTGCTATTGATATATTATACAGATGTTTGTGTGCTCAGAACCACAAATACTGAAGATTTTTAATTATAATACGTACACATTTAGAAGATTATAAAATGTAAATAACAGAGCCGAATTAGGTATATGAATGCAGCAATTAAGTTCACACAGATATCAGACGTGGTTGCCAATTTTGTTTTTACTATGAGCACCCACCGGTGAGACCTTATCATGGGGAAGGAAGCAGTTCAGTTGCTTCAGCCAGGCTATGCTGACTGCCAGGGGCACAGCGTACAGCAAAATCGCCACCCAGCTCCATGGCCTTCTGTAAAAAAAAATCCCACATGCTGCTTTGAAACAGGGCAGTGGAGCACCAAGAGCACTTTTACCACCATCGCATTAGGAAGCAATCACATTGCTTCGTTTGTCACAATATGACAGTTGAATGAATAATGCATCAGTGTGCTTACGTGAGCAGACGGCAAATTGCCTCACAGTAGCCCAGCCGAGGGGTGGCAGAGGAGATGCTGGGTGGAACAGGTGGATGAGCAGGGAAGTATAAAACCACAACCAAGAACAGTGCCATCACCACGACTAGCTCTGTGAATCAGAGACCATACAAGGCAGAGACAAGACAAACATCAATTGCACAGACGTGAAAAACATCAATTCCCGTAAGTGTTATAATGGGTCCCATTTGGCTCCCTCACTGCACTGGTTACCAATTACACGTGCCCATCTTAAACTGTACTTTTGCTGAGCATTTTCACACAGGAGAAATCATGCCATCCACTTACCAGCATAGAGCAACAGCTGAATTCTGTGTAGGGCCTCTGACGGGGTTCCCAGAGTGGGAGGCCTCATTTGGCCATCGATGTCATGGGGGTGTGGGGCAGATCCCATGTGGACAAGCAAAGGCTCCAGGAGGAAGGCACAGGCACCCCCCAGGTAACTGGTCAGTACCCCCACTGCCGTCCCTGTGGTGCGCTCATCCTGCAAAGTCACCGTGTCAACCACAATTAACAGCCGCACTCTGTTTTACTACAATGCTTTCACTCGACATTTGATATTGCAAGTGTTCATGAGATGGTAACTCATTCATGTAACAGCAGAAATTTCCAAATTGTAACAAATTCAAAAAATAATTTTAGATCTGTCACTTTAAATGATGGAGTCCATTGATGTAGCTGCTCACCCCGAGCTCTCATTCCTCTGATAGTACATTGTCTTTGTGCTGTACACCTTTTGGCATTCTCTGGTCTAACACTGTTTTGAGACTAGGCTCAAAAGAAAGCTGTCTCTGGTGTGGACCAATCAGTTTCAAAGACAATGCATATATTATCAGAGTATGTTTTTTTTTGCATTCTGACCACAAGTATTGTGGTTAATGTAGACATGATTCCTTGTCAAAGGTTTCAGTTTGGTGTTTTAACATCTTAATACCTATTTTTTTGCCAGAAAAAAAGCGGGAAAACCTATTCTCATGGAGTCTTCATGTATGAATTTTAATAAAATATTAGCTGACAAGAACGCAACAAATATTAATACATGAACTTTATATCAGAAATGCACCGTTTCTTTTATACATTTCCAATCAACATTTTGACAAATTACACGGAACTGTCTATTTAGAGACAGCCGATGCCGAATATAACAAAGGCCAGACTTGTTTTGCAGTATTTCAGCATGATGGAGTCAAGCGAGGGGTGAATTTCTTATACCTGTGGAAACCAGGCAGTCGAAAGATATGGGCCAGCAGCCAGTGCCACGGGGCCAGCCATCCCTATAACCAGTTGTCCCGAGTGAATCAGCCTAGAGTGGAACGCCAAAGGACAACTCATCACTGGCTCACACAAACAGGTTAACAGTCACGGTACATTATATAAGAACAGCATAAAATGGAGATTTCATGCAAGATACTTTCAAAACGAGCACTCCCGTCTCATTGTTATCTAGGACGGTAATAACACATCGAACTTTTGTTTTGTTTATGCTAAGAATCCGTATTTTTCAGCTACATTCATCTGCATTACAGCGCGACCAGGGTAAACTCCTGCAAGCAGTGTGATGGACGAGGCCAGGGCTTATTGCTGTTACATAACCCTGCGGAGGGGGGGGGGCGACGTACCATCTGCGAACGTCGTTCATGTCAGTCGGAATGCAGCGGAGTCCGCATCCTGTCGTCAGCAGAAACAGCGAGGCCAACAGCGACACTCGAAGGCCTGGGCAGTGGACAGAGATCGCAGCGTATTAGATTCCAAACAACGTCAGCTGCTGACTTACTGTGCCACCCTCAATGGGAATTCTTCATAGCAGCCAGAAACGTGTAATTTGCTCGTGCAGAGGCCATTGCTTATAACAGCCGTCGTGTAATTATGTGCACATGGGCATAGTCTCCCTAGGCAGTCCACCATGCTGATTGGGCAAATTATATACATAATCAGCAAAGGACAAAAACATCCTTCTCACCCGAGCCAATTCCATGGCCATGTCCACCGTGTCCTTCCACGCTACAGATTAACCCAAGTGTTCTGGACATCTCTTGGTCAACACGTTATGCAGTATAGTGCCGCTATAACCAACCAGTGCCTCTTTACACCATAGTAGCGCCAACCAACTCTTGACACGTGTCCAAAATGATCACGTATCGTGATCATTTGGTGTCCTGGTCAAACGCGTATGCGCCCATGTCCACTGGCCATAATCAGAGGGCCCTATCCATAATCATGCCCACGCACCCTGACCAAAGCCCTTGGGGCCCATGCCCCCCACTGTCGCTCGTGCCCCCCAATGTCGCTCGTGCCCCAGGCAATGCCCCCCACTCTGCACCCACGAACCGCGCTTGTCCAGCAGAGCCGCGAGGAAGGGGAAGGCCGAGAATCCGACGGCGCCCCAGTTCGCCAGCAGCGCCACGTCCGTGTCGTTGAACAGCCCCGCGGCTTGGGCCGTGTCCTGCACAGGCAGCCACGCGTTCCTTGCCAGCCCCTGCATGAAGGCAAAGGCGGCCAGGGTGGCGAGGACGAGCCAGCGGCACGGGGAACGGGCGCGGGGCCCGGGCGAGATGCCCACACCGGGGCCTGTCTCGTCCGCCCAGAGGGTGCGAGTCCATCCGCGGCGCGGCGAGGATAGGAGCCGCTCACGCTCGTCGGCCTCCTCCTCCTCGTAGCGCGACATCATGGCGCCGCGCTCCTAGTCACCCTCGATTAGTAAACGGCGGCGGTGATCATTAATAGTGACGATAACAGTCGCCAATGGCCACGAGTTTTCGGAGTCGTTCTCGCCGACGGTGGCGGCAACAACAATAACAGCCGCTGGCCACGCCCCCCCCCCCCAGTGAGCCGAGATGAGAAATCACAAAACGCCCCCGGGGCAGACGTTGTGAGCGCTTAGCGACGAAGCGCGAGCGCCTCGGGTGCCCTCAGAACAAATCTTACGAGTGGAGCGTCGGAGGCCCAAGTACCCGGATATATACACAGTGAGTTGAGGTGACGTCACGCGGTGGCGGAACCACAGCTGGCAGGGAGCGCGGGTGGGGGGGCACGTGAGGAAGGGGTGGGACCGAGATGGCCGGAGGCGTGGCCTGTTTGCGTGATGGGCGGGGCAAATCCGCACCACCTCTACATAACAAAAGGCTCAGTCAACCATTCTACACAACAAAGACTCATTTCCTGGCAGCGATTTCAGCCGCATCATCTTTACATAACAAAAAGGCTCAGTCCCTTTTACATGCACCTTTACATCATCCGCACCTAGTTTACACAACAAAGGCTCATTCCTAACAGCGTGCTTCAGCCGCACCGAACCTCACAAAAAGAATATTCAGGGTCTACCTTGGCTCCTCCCACCCTCAACCAGTATATATGAAAATACGGGTTTCTTGGAATTTCTCTCACTTGATACAGCTATCGTGCTGTGACTGTTCCACCTGAAGACGGGGGCTTGTGTTGCCTCCGAAACGTCGTGATTTTTATTTTATTTTACTTTTATAAATTTAATTTTTTTACCTACGTGACTTTACCGAAAAAACCTAGGAATATGAATCCTTGCAAGTCACGAAAGCTTCAAATCTATAATGTAGGGGAGGGGCCAGGTGTGTTAGAGGGACTGGACACGCGCGCTCATGGCAGAATCAGAATCTGTGTTTGTACTGGAGGAGGAATCCGATGAGCTTATAAAGCTTATTTTATCCTCACCGATGTTCCAGTAGGGGCAGGGGGTCAGAGAGTTGTAACAACAAGCAATATAATGACACGCCAGGAGTGCTACTGTGTTAGGTCGTTAATTCATCCAGAATTACGGTCATACAAACGTGGCCAAAAAAAAAATCTACTTTTAATTATGAATACGTAAAGTGCACGAGTCGTTTAGAAGATTGCAATTGCAACTCAATATATTGTCTAAATGCGGAAACATACTGTTTCCAGATGTTTTACTAAACGGAGTAGTACATTATGACATTTTAATAATAGACTACAATAAGTAAAATGCATGATCCTAACAAGGGTCCACCACAACAATACAAAATCACATTTTCTCCAAATCACGTGTTTCCAAACACACCTGGCCAAACTAGGGACTTGTATAAACTCTGCTAGATAAAAAATTGTAGGCAGGCAATTTAAGGCATCGCTTGAACATTTGAAGTCAGTTCAAGTCATACCATGTTGACTGGTCTTCATTCTGCTGTAGGCTTGTTCTACATATTCCTAATGTATGACCGGTCAATGTAATGACCACGATTTTATTCCCCACTGCTTCAATTGAAGTTCATCTGCTGACGCTCTTTTTACCGATCCCCCGAGGATTAGGAAGCACTGAGTTGACCCTGACCAGAATTTGAAATTTATGCTAAGATATCACTCATTGTGTAAGTGATAAGCTGCATAAACATTAGCTTGTACGATCAATGGATGCTTGTGAAGTAGCGTACTGTATACAGTATTTCAAATAATTTCTGTCACAATAACCATTATTTTTACTTTAAAGTGCCAGAAACATTTAGCAGGTTATTGTACTAACTGTGGAGCATTAATGCATGACTATGAAAAATATAAGAATAGGGTTTTGTAGTCATGTTTGTATTACTTTAGTATAAATAAATGTTAATTTTGATTCATATGTTGTTGTTTTTATT
Source organism: Entosphenus tridentatus (assembly GCA_014621495.2). Classification (NCBI taxonomy): domain Eukaryota; kingdom Metazoa; phylum Chordata; class Hyperoartia; order Petromyzontiformes; family Petromyzontidae; genus Entosphenus; species Entosphenus tridentatus. The sequence goes on along the minus strand of CM025610.2, from coordinate 14,046,319 downwards.
ACTTTATGTAAACAAAAACACACAAATTCGCCCGTTTTCTCATTGAAAATAGGTAAATTTCAAAATATCAGTGTCCTGGTCATAAAAGCAAAGTTTGTGGGTAATAATAGCCATTGTCTGTACTTTTGAGACATAAGCAATTAGGAAATAACAGGAACAAAAACAATTGTTACATAGTGTAATATATGCATTGTCTTTGAAACTGATTGATCTACACCAGAGACAACCTTCTTTCGGGCCTTGTCTCACCAGTGTCAGACCAGAGAATGCCAAAAGGCGAACAGTACGAAGACAATGCCCTAACAGAGCCTTTAGAGCTCGGGGTGAGCAGCTACAAAATGCATGATTGTTTTAAAAGCAGCTGAGAAAGTGAGATGGAATTGGTAAATGATATATGCCTGCATCACTTTTTTTTTACTTTTATATCTTCTTCATCGTGGCTATTTAGCCTTCACGCCCCCATAGTCACTGCATCAAGTGATGGAAATAATGCATCATTTCTTGCAGCTCTGTTGCAGACCAGACATCTCATTAGCTCGTTTATATAACAGTTCTGTAACAAAAAAAAACAGACAAAATGAAATTAGAGAATTGTGAGAAACGGCTGTTGCTCCCCAGCCGATGGAGGCGATGGTGGAGAGTTGACGAGCTGTCATCCACTGCATCAAACAGCGATAGCATCAGCAATTCCCAGGCACCACACTGAAGATTTGTCAAACAGCAGTGCCCACTGAGAGTTGAGGAGCACGAGGGAGCTTCCTGCCCAAATGTCACTTGCATCCTGTTTACTGTGTGCATCTGATAAGATTGCAATGAGATGACCGTGAAGTCTGGGAAAGAAAAGATTAGAAATCCTCGGTCTTTAAGGAGGATTTTACAGAGTATGATGCTTTGGTGGGAATGTGAATGGTGAAAACCCCCGTGACACCACAGCAAAACAAACACATTTTACTAAAAATAACCTGGATCTAATATAGGCTTTCATTCATCAGTGGACTGACAAAGGGCTTTGGAGAAAAATGCAAAAAACTAATATTTTTGGAGAAATGCATCACTGATCCTTAACACTCTTTCAGTATGGTGATGCTGTAGATATTGGTTATTATTGAGAATTTTGTGCGTGGGAAGAAAACTAAGTGCCACGAGAATGCCACGTAGAATCGTAGCCTGCTTTCTGGATTGTATTCTAAGGGCCACATGGTAGGCCGCAAGTGGGTATCTCCCACAAACTATGAGCTCTGCACGACAACGTGATTCACCAAACCCACCTCCAAAGTGTTGGATCATGGGGCGTGCGCCACCACACATGGCTGACATTTAGCATGTTTGATTTTCAACATGTGCCATAATCATCCTAAACAAACAGTAACATCTCACATTCTTACGGTACACTTTCGACAACATAAAATGGTGATGCATCCTAATAGACGACCACAGAAAAACACATTCCTGTGGAGGGAGCTGGTAGGAACGTTGGGTTGCTTGGTCAATGGCCAGGGTCAACGGCGGCGTGGTGTATTCCGCAAATATGCCCGACTGTGAGGGCGGGCACAAGCTGGCGTGAGTAGGTTGAACGTTGAGTTTTATAAGGGCACTACGTGGTGACCAGTCCCTCCCCACTCAGCCCCACCCCTCCCCCCCCCCACCCCGCCCTCCCCGCCCCACCCAGTCCCACCCTCCCCTCCCCACCCAGCCCCTCCCTTCACGACGGACGGACGGACACAATCATCCCCTGTGGGCTGGTGTAACCTGGAGGTTCCTACCAGTATAAAACTAATGAAGTGAAACCCCGACTGAGGGGTGAGGTCACTTTCCTGTACCTCGGGCAGGTCTGCTCGAATGCCCCTATGTTTACGTGAAGCTCAGAGAGGTTCATTGAGTCATGTGCTGGAGTAGAAAAATAGGCCCTCTCCTCCACAGAACCTGGCCCTATGTGAATTTATTTAGTAACCAGAGTCTGCCTGCTGCACGTCAGTCCCCGAATAAAGCCCGTGTCACTCACACGGGATAGTGACGGCTCATTCGCTCCTCACCACTATGCCTCTTTTGCACATATCTGACATCTCTTGAAACAAATCCATTATCATGGAGTGCATTTCGCACAGCTAAAGTAATGGTGGAATACATTAAGTGCAAAAAAAAGTTATTTAGTAAAAAAAAATCTATAGCTATATTTTTTTTTCTCTAGAGAACTGGTTTGTAAGCATGGGCTGTGCGAAAACAAAGAGAGCGGAATAGTTTCCTCCGAATAGCCACACATTGGCAAGCAAACGCCTTCCTTTGGCTTATTTTAAATTCATGAGGAATGTCCTTACTTCAAGTCCAATGACTGCATTCCTTTACGAAATGTATAATACACATGCAATAAACATATAAGTGAATGCAGTGTACGATGCTGTGCTATTTAAAATGAATCTTCCCTGCAGGTTGTGCAGTGCCGCGTTTAAGTGTGACTTCAGTGCAGCTGGAAGACATTGGATGTTTTTTCTTTTTTTAAGAATTTTTTTTTTCTACAAAACTGAAAACATTATCTTCACACAATGACAATTTTCACGCTGCGAGGCTGCACCCCCATGGTGTAAGCACGTTAAATACAATATAACCATTTGTGAGATTTCAGTTGTATGAGATTAACAGAATCAGAGATTAGTCAAATGCGTTGGGGTGGCGGCGGTAGGCTCGTGGGCCGGGAGCCATGTGGGGGGGGGGGGCAACACAAAGGGCCCTTCCAAAACTGCACGTAGTCACGACGCCACGAACAATGAGCAGTCTCATGGCGCGGAGCGCAAGGCCTGCCGACGGGATTCATTGCGGGAGAAATTTGCATTCTAATTCCGACGTCCTCGCCTAGTATTGCCCATCGTTTTGTTGAACCGAAAAGCAGAGCTGTGACAGTAGCAGCACCAGTAGCTGCTGTGTCGTAAATCACCGCCACTCCGCTGCGTTTGTCCTGAGCTGTCTGCTCAGCTCTTTTTTTCTGGCAATTGCCTTAAAGATTTATGGAAATTCATTTTAAAATGTTTCTTTGGCCTTCCCCATTTTACCTTATTTGCTTTCTGCCTTTGTGCGCCGTGAAACTTCCTACTTCCATCTGGCCACAAAGGCCCCGGGGGACCGTGTTTGGGAAATATTAGCGGAGGGCTGGCACGGCACGGGGAGTTTTCCCGATCACAGTTGCACACTGAATGTTTAGCGAAACAAGTCCCCACTCCCCGTTTTTTTACACAGCTTTCCTGGAAAATTACATTTTGCATTACTGCTCAACGTATATATACAGCATGTGTGTAAGCAGTTGTCGAAATTAGCCGGTATACGCATGGTGGTAAGTCATGCCGGCACTTCTCAGTTACACTAAACGTGTATACTGGCATTGTTTAGAACGCTTCTGATACTTCTACGACGATGTTTCCGTAGAGGGAAAACAACGGTCATTAGCATGGCCTACAAGACGAATGGGGTTCATATTGGGACGTCCACCGCGACCCTCACCAGAACAAGCGCATTAACAAAACGAACGAACGTCTGCAGTTCAATTTAAACCACTGTATAGTATTAAATCGCAGATACCAGGAGAGATGGAGACAGATTGTGGAGGCTTTCATCTAGCGTGGATCAACCATGTCTGATGATGACGCCACTGATATAAAAAAGGAGGAAAGGCAATTTTCTCTACCTTCAATTGAGCATTGGATAATGCTCAATTCATTTGGAAGTCTGGAGAATGTATATGATAAGCATTACTGTATTTTATTTGTCAAAATAATTTTTTATGATCCACGTGTCCTAGCTAGCCAGTGTTCAAGCCTAAAACCCAAGTGGTGCCAATGGAATGAACCCGCCAAAGAGGACATCCACTGCGGAGATGGAAAGATGAAATCAGCTCGAGTGCAGGACCAAGGATCAGGGTTGGTAAACCTGCGGCTCCAGAGCCTCATGCGGCTTTTCAAAGACTGCTTCGTGACGTTATTTAGTAAGGACCAAGGCCGTAATTATAATATTCAAATATGCTCAAAATGTCCCCTCCAATATATTGCTATAAAATAGATTTCTGTTTATATGATTGTGGTTATGGTTGTACTTTAAGAATCCCTAATCTCTGCCATTACATACAATGAAACAAAAAAAGGTAAAAAATAAACAGATCAATGTAATACAATACACTATTAGATATTATTGTAAAAAATAAAAAATAAAGTCTATCACATGTATTAGTGAATTTTTTAATATTTTAGGCAGGAAATGGCAGGAAAATCTTTTCAAATTTAGATTTTTTTTTCTGGGGTAGGACCCCCAGACCCCCTGGAAGATTTGGTCCCCCCCAACGTTGACTCCATGGCTACGGCCTTGGTAAGGACAATAGTCTCGTAATCGCATGCATTGCGTCTCTTAAGGTGCGTTTAGTTTTTCTACCGAATTCGAAAAAGAAATGGTTCTTCTTGTTACGTTGGTCGCCAACCCCTGGTCGAGATGGATTGTTGCATGACTAAGTCATGGAGAAAGATGGTGACAGGCGAGGGAGGGTTTTCATCCATCAGTGGATATATCGTGGTTGATGATAATGAGGACCAATACTTCTTCTGTAGGATACCCAATGCAATATTTCCCACTCACGTTATCAACCCAAAGCGATGTTAGGTTGTGTCTCTCCTCGACTCTGTGATTAAGTTAGACACACTGCCACAGCCACACAGCCCTGGATGAAATGTATTAATACGGCCATTAAATACTAATTTGACCCACTTGACTCTAAGTTGTTTAAAATCTTCCTAGATTCACAATTGATCGTATTGCAGCGCCGTTACGAAGAGAGAGAGATAAATTGCCTGGTTTTCCCCAGTAACGTCGTCATCTTGTTGAGGAAGCTGTCCAGGAAAAATTGTCGCTCCGGAACATTTAATGTAAAAAAAAATTGTCAGTTGTCTAATAGCATTTACTAAACCCCACTCGAGACAATGCATTGGCATGTCGTTCTCACCTCTTTCAGCATTGTCGTGAGATATTCTTCCACCCATCACATGTCTCGGTTTTTTTTTGTAACCTCAGAAGTGGCAACCCTTGCACCACGTGGACAGCACCGTTGTCTTGTTCACGCAGCGTCTTGGGGCCTATGGTTGGGGGATTGCCGTACCTGCCGCGGTTGGTGCAGCCCCATGGAATTCACACTGTAAACAGTTCCTCCAAATGCTTTGGGGCAGCAAATCCACATGTCAAACATGTCACTTCCTTGCCACAGCAGCTTTACAGCAGCTGTGCACGGACCTGCCTTTACCACCTAAAAGCTCAGAAAAATCCTCCACTTAAATCTTTACATTGTAAAGGGCTCGCATTTTTGCAAGGTGTTACAATGTTCAAATGCTCCATTCCTAAGCATCACCTGTAACCTAAAATCCCCCTTGTCTGACATAGTTGTTTATTTAAACAGGCTGTGCAAATGAAATGCAGTGCCAACATCAACTTTAAATAGTTTTGCCAGTCTAAGACTCGTGAGTAGAGGATAACACCGAAGGCAGAGAAGCACCTTTCCCTGATGTTAGATGGAAACGCTTAACGGTCCATAACGGGTCTGTCAAAGGTCACGTGGAACATCTTCATGGTGATCTAAAAAAAGGAAAAAGGAGCTTGATGGGCATTGCACAATACCGCGCGACCTTGTCGTCCGTGCCAATGGCGGTGTCACGTCAAATTGTTTACTGCAACAAAGAAGCGTTGATTTTCAGATAGGATTGCTCGCTTTGCTGGTGGTTCCTGCCCCCCCCCACCGCCCCTATCGTACCCATCCATGCATGCATGGTTGAATAAGGCAGTCGTGAGACAGGGCTCCAGATAAGATGGACGGTGAGTTCTGCCTAGAGTTTTTTTACAGTTAAGAAATTCACGCAGCCACCTTTAACAACAGATCCGGCGATAGCCCCAGCGCCCACTGGTGCAGTAAACAGAATCTCTGATTTACTGTTGCGTTGTAATTATCGTCACCTGTACATGTTACCTGCAATTACAAAAGTCGAGGCGAAGATCACTTCCTGCCTGACCTTGAGCTGCAACCAATGTCACAAGAGTGAACAAAGTCAGAACTGCGTAGCTTTTAGTCCATTGTAAATGCACGTGATAAATGGTTCGTAAAATTATCAGAAATACCTTCTTTTTCCATTCAGCAAAGCCGCAACTGAGTCTCATTTTATATATATATAGGCGCTGCATTTTTGTTTTTACCAAACTCTAAATAAATTAGATGTTCAGGTGCACAGCTTGTATTTATTCCCATAAATGTGAAATTAGTGTTCACCAATAAAACGGTAATCGCTGTGTATTAGAACTAAAAACAACCAACATCAACAGCCACGATCGGTAGGGCCACACCTGCACCTCTGGCCCGGCTCAGTCTCAGTGGAAACGAACACCCGTCTCCTCCCCCACTAACCTCCACTCCCCCCGGGGCTGGGAGTGTGGCCAAATGTAAGCGATGTCCTGCTATTAGTGTGTCCTCACTTGCAACGATAAGCGCCATGGTCGATGAGAGCCCAGGTAAGAGGCTCTTGGCACAGAGTGAGACACGGTCCCCTGCCAAGGGATCAGACTCAGCACAAGTCTGCCTCCACGTGGCTTCATCGTCAAGGGAATTGTTGTTTTTATTTTATTATTCGACCAGTTTCTTTTGGCACAATTTATTTCTGCTTTATCCGATTTTAAGGCGTTCGTACAAAATATGTGCTCAGTTGTGTGCACATCGCTTCACTATTGATTTAATTTCGACACCTTTTTCAAAATCTGGATAAGGGCGTTTCAAACGACCGGTTCTGCTTTTCCCCCAAATCCTCACAGAGCCCCGTGCGCATGCAGAAGACAGGTTTCATTATCAGTTTCATACCAGCGCTGGATAATCCTGGAACAAAGGCTGCCTTGTGCCTTCCCTTCATCGCATCGGTGAAGCTGGCAGCCCAGCCCGATAGACTATCGGCGGCAGGGTGGGGTACGAGCCGCGGGTCGACGGCTGGCTTGGGAGTTGTGGGGATGTGTGATGGGGCTGGGGTTGGTGGTGGGGGGGTGACGAGACACCGGGAGACAAGGTGCTCGCACACCTGCAGCACAAGCCTCGTCTGTTGAGTCCGAGCGCCACGCGAGAGTTCCCTTTAACACCCCGCCAGGCTGACGGACCTTGACCATCAAACACCACCGGTCACCCTTGAATGATGTCATGAAGCGCTGTCAGAGCGCTTCACACGTAACGCAGTGAATAGCACCAATGCGAGAGTTGATCATTTCTGTGAACGTAATGACTAGCCTCGTAAGCTGATATGTGCCCTTCGTATAAACGTTTTAAAATCCAAATACTCCGTCGTCTCATTTCAAACGCGCTCTTCTGCCGTTGTGACAGCATAAAGCAAGCATCGAGCTTCATGTGCCATCATCACTACAGTCGCGAGAGCGCTGCTCTGCACGGGAACACGAGCCGCTGACCTTGCGTGCACGGTTCGCGTTGCTTATCGCGACTCGACTGCACGTGCAGATGCACTCATCCAGGGCGCCTGCAGGTAAAAAAAAAAATATTCAATATATAAAGGGGCATTTGCTTTTGATGGCTGAAAATATCCCCTCCAACGTGAGAGGATAAATTGCCCAGTTGTCTGCAGTTGACAAAAAATGTTCTAAGGGACGTGAGGGAGGGGGGTGGGGGGGGCGTCTTGCAGTTGGGCTGCCACGTGGCGGACTAACGAGCAGCTTCGCCCGCTCGCGGCGCGCCGATTCAACGCCCTGCTTGGCGCGTCTCTGTGGTGGTGGTGGTAATGAGTGACCTCGTCTGACCTCGGCATCGCAAGGAATAGGCGTTGTGAAGAAGAAGAGGAAGAAGAGGAAGAAAAAGAAGAAGAAGAGAGAGAGAGAGAAAAAAACCTCAAGTGCAAAGCGGAGTGGAAGGATCAGAACCTCGAGTCCCTGGAAAAGGCACAGTTACGCACCCTCGCATTCCTTGATTTATTGCAACACAGATAACGAGCTAAACAACCCTACCGATTGTGTAGCGGTAATATTTGTATTGTCCCCGCATTCGTTTTGTTACGCACACTTTCCCAACTAACTTTATTTCCATTATTTTTTTATTACAAAAAGTGATATTAAAAAAACAAGTGTTACGTTGCTTAGTTCTTATTTTAGTACACGTTTAAATCGCTAAAATGTTTCATTAATAGCTGCTTGGCCATGTCGACGCTTGGTGGTGTATTGCCTTTAAGGTTTCTGCACACAGCACTACTATAAGCGTGCAGATGTGTAGACGTAATATACTTCGATACTTGTATCGTATTGTTTGCAACAGTAATCACCTACAACCTTATTGCAAGAGATTGCAATATAATTTTTCGTGAGCCAGCCTAGGCAGCGTTGCATCAAACAAGGTTGATTTACTAAAAATTCACCCGTAAAAACAAAGTTTTTCACTATAAATCCTTTATATGCGTGGCGGCTAGGGTCCTCTCGTCCTCTGGCTTGAGATGGCTGCCACCTATGGGTCAGATGATTGTCTGGCAGCATTAAGCAATTGGTAATTAAATATTTTAAAAAAATTCCCTAAACAGTGTAAAATTTTGAAAAAAAAATTTCACGAAAATGCATTGTCACGCACAACGAGTCTGTGTGCAAAATGTCAGCTCGATTGGATCACGGGAAGTGGGTTAAAAAACGACCGAAAGATTTGCACGGTCCTAAGCAAGCAAGCAAGCGAACTTAATATAAAGGATTTAAAAAAATGACGCCTGTGCAATGTTTTGTTATAACAGAGGAACGTGGTTTACATTCAAAATATGGCAGAGGTGCGAGCACATAGTCCACACCCTTTCAACCGTTAATATATTGTACGATGCTTCTCCGAAATTATTAGGTTTGACAAACTTACCAAAGTTTCTCCTTAAAAAAAAAATAAACGTGCATGGCAAGAGAACTACATCCTGGTATAACTATGGGTAAAAAAAAACCATTCGTGGCTGTCCAGAACACTTTGACCACGGGGCTTGTTTGAAAGAAAGAAAGAAAACAGCCCATCTTTTCTCCAACATCCTGGACCAATTGTACGAATGCAGGATACGAGTTTCACAATCAGCCATTCAATACCCACTTTACGTAGCGCTCGCCCCGACCTGAGACCATGGCTTTACATGTATGCGACACGCGGCCGGCGAGAGTCGCTTGAAGTCAGGTTTTCACGTGCGTGTGATTGCACGCGCGCCCTGTGCGTGACACCGCTAACGAGGCACAGCTGCCCGGCCGTGCCTCCCGCCCGCCAGGCTCCGGCGAGCGCCCGGCTGCCCTTACCCGAGATTAATTTCTACAAAACGTCACATCTGTGTGCATTTAATGAATTTCCTGGGGGGGGGGGGGGGGCTGATTTATTTCTCCAGCTTGCGTGTGTGTGTGCCTGCGTACACCTCCGGAACAGGCAGTTTTTTTTGTCTCCTTGCAGGCTTCGCTCAGCAGCGAGCCCACAGGCGCGTGTCCCTTCATTGTCCACAGCACAGATGCCGCGTGCAGGAGCAGGAGCTGGTGGCGGCAATGTCCCGCGATGTTGAGTTCCCCGTGTAACCAGTCCGCTGGGTTTCATGGTTGTTTGTTTTTGCCCACTGGCGGCGTTTGTTCGAGTGAAGTAAACAAAACGTTAATCTCAACATATTTTACCGGGAAATAAATGTGTCCTACTTCAAATAAACTCCATAATCGAGTGTTTTGGGTTAGATCGCGTAAATATAAACGTGTCGTTAAACCCGCCACCAATTAGTAAGGGTTGTCACGTAAATAAAACATGCAAATTCGTTGCTATAGTTCAGCACACCGGTGTGTTGGAGAGTAAACCCACAACATTTACAATGCAAGTACGACGTTTCGCCAATAATAACAACTAGCATCATCAGGCGACAGCCAGGGTGGTGGCGGGTTTAACGACGCATTCATATTTACGCGATCTAACAAACAAAACACCTCTATTATGGATAATATTGGTCGCGAAAGCCTAAGTGTTAAATTGAGATAAACTACTATATTTTTATCGTCCTACAATGTATATGAAGCGCTCCGTTGAATGAGGGAGATATATTTTGAACTCGTCTACGCCAAGCCATATTCCCGAATTCAAAGTGTGGCCACCCAGTGAATGTGACCCCTGGCTGGTCTGCCGTGCATGACCACAGCTCGGTGTCGGCACCACCTCTATTGGCTCGCTGCGTCCGTCACCTGCGGCACTCAACGTATGTTGTACGTATGTTGAATTTCTTTACTTATTTCGCACCGTACACGTAGCCAACCGTGCTGATCGGAGGTGCGGGGAAAGGACAACAAACTAAACACAAAAAGCAGTTTTAAATAAATGAGCTTTCAAACTAGATTTATTTTTTAAATGCATAGCCCCTGTGGCTTTCTAATATCGGAAGGAAGAACGACCCAATCCGTGAATTTCCGGTGTAGATGTTCGTCGTCTAGTGGACTTGCACACTGCAGGTAAGGAACTCGCCGCTTCTATTTCGAGGCAGATACACAAGCTGTGCTTCACTGAAAGTCCCCTTCATCCGGCCGCTTGCTTGTGCCCTGGGACTCTCATGGAAACTGTGGTGGCTATATCGAGTTGTGTAGAGATGCGAGACATGGGCCACTTATTAGTGGCTGGAATGCAATGCACAATTAATATGCAGGTCCTCTAGTTTATTCAGCGTAGATTCTTCTTTGTGGATAAAGACCGACTGTCCTACTGCTCAGATGATTTAAATAGCTTAGAATTATCGTTAACCGCTATGCCATTGTTTACTCGTAACCCATAAGGGAATTTAAACACCTCCAAATCGTAGCACGCTGAGGCTCAGCAGATCCAACGAAATACATATACTCTTCCATGACACGGTGGGCAGCCTCAAGCCCTCAACTATGATTTTGTTACACGCATTTAAACAAAGTTGTGTGAACTTTGTAGCGTGTATTGCGCTTATATTAGTCCAGCACTGATCCTGGAGGGGTTGGAAGCCACGTGCTCACATACACGGGTCCCTCTCTGCCGTACTAAGCAAGTCACAGCATGGCCTCTAGGCAATCATTTATCCGCAGCACTAAATTAGCACGTACGCAGTCACGGATAAAATGTGTCGTTTGATTAATAAGGGAGCGGGGGTGGGGCAAACAATGTTTGCTTTATATTTTGCACAATCGGCTGAGTTAAACGTACTCCAGGTGTACACGTCAAAACGGTCGACCAAGAAACGTTGCATTAGAATGCTTCTTTGCGCATTGTCTGGCTGTCGTGCAGCTCACTCAACTGCAGCAAGGCTGTCACGTGAACACCAAGGGCCGCGAGGTGAGCGGGCTTCCTTTGGAATGCCTCGACCCATTCCACACCAACTCTTGAGGTTGCAAACGCGCGCTGCCTGTTCTGCGAAGATCAATTGCGTTTTCGACAGAGTGGAAGATGGCTGTGATTGCTTGCAAAACGACACACGCAGCCAGCGTTCACCTCTTTCAACATGTCCGCGTGATGGCTACACCAGTCTAAAGATGGGTCCTCGTTGAGATTTTTGGGCATTTTTTTATTTACACATTTTTGCGTGCAAGAACCCCCGCGTGTCGAGCGAAAAATCGCATCCATTATGAAGGAAATAACGCAAAAAAATGTCACAGGTAGTAGAGTCGACTACTTTATGTAATGCCTACTCCAAGCACAAGAGCCCTCCCTCCAGGTGGACAAGATCGAACAATCTGCACGCGAGCTCATTCATCTCTCGTGGGCGGGATTAAATAGAGGCCTGCGATCCGCACACGGTGTGGCATTTGCTGGACACTCGGGAAGGCATTAAAGGGGGGCTCGATGGCGCTCACACCCAACCTCGGCTCACTGCGTGAAACAAGTACACCCCTGGCAGCACCCGGCACTTGTCCCGTTAATCCTTCAGGAGTTTAAACAACGGGATTCGTTCATCCTTTATTTACCCCCAAAAGATCTGGTTTCCAACTCTTGTGTTTTTGTTAGCGTTAGCCGGCAGAGATGGTAGTCTAAACAGAAAGGTGCTTCGAGGAACAGCACGCTGCCACGGCTGCACTGCCGGCCCCCACACCGCTCCCAACTGCACTGTGAGCCGAGCGAGCGTCCCATGGGGGGGGGGGGGGTGTGAGATGACCCAGTGTGAGGCCAGGAGGGGTCATGAGGTTCTCGTCCCTCGGTGCCGCCCCAATGAGCCGCCTCACCGCCCGTCTGCGTCGAGTGTTTACTTAGAAAGGGGACACGCAATGGCCTCTTGTTTTACCCACCCCATCACCCGCTGAAAAGTTACGAGATATGTCGTGCTCTCTCTCTCTCTCTCTTTGGTTTGACATTTCACACTGTCAGGTGACTAACTTTGAACCATGCGGCACATGTATGCATCGGGAACAAATGTGTTGTAATACGGAGTTAGAATGATGGCCTTAATCTAAGTTGTCTTGTGGTTGTTGTTGTTGTTGTTTGAATTGCATCCCACTGGGATTTTTGCACACAGCGTTGGTGTACGGTGCTTTTTCTGGAATATTTTGCTGTTTTTTCCTGGATTTTTTGTTTGCACATAGTCACATAGTCCATTTAAGATGTTTTCTTGTTCATGTTTTTGTCTTTTGTTTGTTGCGGTTGCACTCGATTCAATAACCGAATGGCTCACAAGGCTATTCCTAATAAATGAAAACTGAAAACAAACTGAAGCATGGTTAAAATATACAAGTGGATTTAAAAATAAATATGAAATGAGTTGAGGTTTTCGTTACTGTATCAGCAATCAGCTGATCACCTCGCTCGTGTTACAAAAAGCAAAACTGAAGTCACTAAATCGACACAGAAGGGCTCACATGTGTAGAATATATACTTTAGTACACATAACTTGATTACACTTGGCAAACCAAAAAAATAATTGCAAAATGTTGCGATTCTAAAGATCTGCTTACATGATTAAATTGTGAAATCTAAGAACAGATCATAGGATCACTTTATTTGATCCTAACGACGAGATCATTTAAAAAAGAAAACAAAACTGAACACAGTGATCATAAAAACCGTATGAACAAAGTGTTGTGTTTAAATGTTTAGTCCAACTGAACTCGATTAGTTCAACATTTAAGTCATATTTTCTTTAAAAACAGTCATCTCAAAAATCAAACTCCACCATGAATAAAATCTCGTACTTTTACCCCATTGGAGACATGGTTAGAATTAGCGTCACTCACTCAACCACTCAATCAGCTCTAAGACGTGGAATAAAAACCTTGCGTCTGAGTAGTGTCAGAAACAGGGGCTGCCATCGGAGTTTGTTTAGCGCGCAAACAGAAAAAACGCGCGCCACTTGGCGCGTCTGTGCGGAGCCACGCACGGCACCCAGACGGCACCCGGCACCCGTCTGGCCCCAAGGCGCAGTGGACACTGCGCAGGTTAAGGGGTCACGGGGTCAGCTACAGATTCCTTGCTCGCCCCAGGGACCGAGCTGCAGGGCTTATCGCTTGATTTGAGCCAAGTGCTAAGCGGCACGGGGGATGGTCATGGAGTATGAATCTCTACCTGCCGGTCTTGTGAATCCTTTAGCTTTGATCGCGAGATGCCCCATGCGTTCGTCTTGCGATCTGACTTGACAGTCTAAATGTCGCGATGATTACGGTACAGGTAATCAACAAAACAAAAACAGCCGTGGATCAAATTCAGACCGCATGATGCCGAGTGCTGTAGCAGTTTGGACATATCTGGAAATTCCTGCTCATCATGATAAAACGTCGTCCTAACTTGTTGAGCGGTTTAGGGGTTACATTAACCACAGGGGATTAAACGAATACATAGAGAGATTGCAGACGTATCTCAGTGTCAGCATCGTTGACTCCATAACCTGACGTTTGAACCTTCATATAAATAAATACAAAAACTGCATTTGCTATATTAACCTTATGGCGGGACCTCGGGGTCCCGAATAAACGGAAGTCAAAATCGTAATTATTTCATGTCTTTTTGGCGACTCGGTCCCACCTCGCACATGAACGCCACGACCCACCAGAAATCAATCCTCTCGTTCTTCACCAAGCATCCGTCGTTGCCAAAATTGCCGGAGTCATAAACAACACTTTGAAACTTTGATTAGCGCATCGTGTCGAGCTCGTCGAGAGGAATAAACTCCCGCATCGTTCGCCTTCAACAGACACAAAATGACGTCGCAACGCAGTTTGTGCGAGAACCGGGGGGTTATGGGACCCCAGGATCCCGCCATAAGGTTAAATTATCTAGAAGAAATAAGTGGCGTTGAGATATCCAATAGCTTCGTTACAACGTGTTTCCCACATGTGAATGTTGGGCCTGGACATCACAATACAAAGCTGCCATATGTCTTCATTTGGGACAGGATGTAAACACACCTCCGAACAAAAAGAAACATTCGGCACAAACGGCGCAGCACTACGTATTGAACCAAACTCCTTTTCTCTTCTGAGACTGACAAGCCGAGAGCGAGGCAATGGCAGACCATTAAACGAATTATCGGGCTCTTTCCCGAGAGAATGATTCCCAGGCGGCGTGAGGGGTTGCGCGCGCGCACGTGCTCCTCGTTTGCCTGTGCCCTAATTACAAACGTACAGTGCCCCCCCCTCTCCCCCTCTCTTGAGCCTCACGGTGCATGAAAACGTAATAAGCAGCGATGGAAAATGAATCATATAATCCTTCAACTCTCACTCCCCAGCCACAGCGCATGAATTTACTTCTTTCGCACCGTACGTAGCCAACCGTGCTAATCGGAGGTGCGGGGGGAAAGGACAGCAAACTAAACACAAAAAAATTGTTCCAAAGAAGTGAGTTCATAATCCAGATGTAAAAGTGCATGGCACCAGTAGCTTCCTAATATCGGAAGGAAGAGCACATTCCAGACGGCCACAGAAGCGCCTCTGAAAGCGCGCGATGCAATGACCGTCCTCGTTCGATGGTGAGGCCAAACACCGCCAAGCTGCCCGGAGAATGCCCCCCGTGTCTTTGTTCGCGCGTGCTCAGCAACTACAAACGGCCACAAATCATGAGACTTTGAACAGGCGGGAGAATTATGGAGAGCCATTTAGTGTTTTGATCAATTGTAAACACGAGCGGATTATGAATTACTGCATGGACACCCGATTATGCCGCAATTGTTAAACAGCCCACGGACGCGAACAGGAGCCGTGCAAAAGAAAGGTCACTGGGGGTCACCATTGCTTGTTATTGTTCGTGCTAACAATAGCTTTGTCTTCGTGACAGGTCATTATGTTGAAATCTAGACAGCATTCACAGTATTATGAAAACTTGCGCTCGTTTTGGGGTCTGTCAGTCGTATTCGAGTGATGTGTTTTTTTTATCCCACAGCACTGCGGAAAGATTTGTGAACAATCGGATTCTTATACTCGAGTTCACGCGCACAGACGAGGAGATAGGCAGAGACGGTGTGGGGGGGGGAGGTCAGGGCCAGGTTCATGGGTGAAACCATGCCATGCCGCCCGCAGGGCCCAGTGCGGGTTGAGTGAGGGAGCAGCGCTCTCTCCCTGTTCCCTGAAACCGCAGTATTTTTAGACGCAGGGGTCGGGGGGGGGCACAGGGACAGACACAAGTTCTTTTTTTTTCAAACTAATTTACAACGCAGAAGTTATCGCAGTTGGAGCCGTGCGTGCCTCAATGCGTCCCCTTGCATGCGCCCCATTCTCCGCTTCACCCCCCCACCCCCGCTCGCTGCTGCACGCTTCTCCCTCTGGGAGAATTATGGGGTGCTGCCCTCAGGTTTGTACTAAGCACCCTGGCGGACCTTAATAAGGAAATAGGAAGGGGAAAAAAACTCCGAAGTCCATACGTTATAGCCCAGTGTGTCACCCTTCATTACCAAACCAGCTCACTGTTGCGGTAGCTGCTACGTTGCACGCTCAGAAGCACTCCCATGTTTGGAAGCCGAAGGTGAAAAGTAGCAACGGGTATGCAGCATCAGTATCAAACATAATCCCTAGATTTCAAATACATGCCTTACGTAACCGTAAACTTGTATGTATACACTTTTAATTAATCACCCCTAGGTATATCTTGTAAAACAGACTTGTCTCGATCAGTTCTGAACAAGTCTTAAAGGCTACCAGCAAGCGTATACCTAGGTAGTTTATTACGTTCAAACATAACGCTCACACTCCTTCCAAGAAGTCTGGCCAGCGTGTGTGAGCAAAGCAAGATGCCCTCTGGAGAAGTCATTTATTACCGCGTCTGTTAGTGGAGGTTCTTCTACCAGCAGTGGCATCAGCAATTAATCCCAGGGCAGCACTCGAGCACTGGGGATCCAAGTTGTACGTCAACATGCAACAACTTAAATTGCAAAGGCTATTTTGAGAGCTAAGAATATATAAAAATTTGCACAGTTTCATGGATGATTAATGCAGCTTATAACATACCAAACTGTTGCTTCAGCAGGCTTACATAATATATAGCAAGTTCATTAAACGCAAATGGGGTTTTAGGTCAACGAGGAGAACGGAAGAGACATCAACGTTTTGACCGACCTGCCTTCACCGGAATACAAACACAGCCTCGACTGCTCTCATTTCATCCCAACAGCAAATTGACAAAGTCCTACTCGGACATGCAATCGGACTTGAGGATGATTGCATTCAGAGTTGAGTTACAGCCAGATGAGGGGACTTCGATCTCTATTTATACATTTTAAGTCATAAAAGGATTTCTTTCATCCTCCTTAAATCTGTGCTGCTTCTCAGATCAAAGTTCATTTCAAGCCATTACCATTCTGCAGACTATTTTCCATCTCGTGACAATACACAAAGATTGCCATTCTGCGCTTGCTAATGACATGAAACGCAGCACTGAGGGACGTTTGAGCAAGAGAGCAGTAAATGGCGTCAAGCCGTCACTGCGAGTTCCAATTTTATCTCGCAAAAACCACGTGAACTCCACGTTTTCAGTAACCTCATATGCATCTGCAACCTATAGATTTAATGAGAACACGTTAAACTGTCATAGCTGCCCAGTGTGCAGTTGAATAAGCCGACTGAAAATGCAGCTGCAGTTCAAGTAGAGTAAATGTGAGCTGAAGCCAAATTACATCGGCCACGTGTCATCGTGTCCATCAGCTCGCTATTACATGCAATTTGATTCCAGGGGTAGATGTAGCAATAATCAGACACAATGGAAGAAAGAGGTTGCCTGTAGACGGGACCAACATGAGAAGGGGAAAAAGAAAGTTCATGAAAGTGTTCTCTTTGTCATCTCGAGAAGCATTCGCCTATTTTGTTTACATTCATGAATTTTCAACTTGTTAAAAGTAAATTCAAACTGGTGGACAAGATGGAAACTAATCTTAGAACCATATGTATGTTAATCAGAGGTATGGGGTTTTCTCCACATGTAAAACCACGTATGAATGCATTTGCAAAACCCATGCAAAATTCTCTTGAAAAAGATTCCTTGGATTTCGTGAGGTTTTCCCAGGTCATATCATTATTAATGCCCCTTACTGCAATGTCAAAGTCCAGGTTGCATATAACACCAAGTGTTATTACAAATCACCTTTCAACTTAAAAGTAGTTTTGTAACATATAAATACAATCCCTATTCATGTTTCAACAATAACTGCATGGAAATAATGTATCTTACTTGTTTTAAAAAGGAACAATCAGCTATACAGTTGTTGACATGTTGTAACGACCAGGTACCAAGGTAGAATATTGAAGCGAGTTAAATTTTATGCCTGCGATCCAGGTGGCCAATTGAAAAGGACCACCCCACACATCCATTGATGCCAATGACGACTGGGCTGAGACTCTCAAGAGTTGGACGGCTTGCACTGCTCATCTCTCGCTGTCCACTGCACGACTGACGGCAAGGGTGGAAATTGTAGAAACGCACTCCAAATGTAACAAAGTCATCAAGCACATCAAAGAACAAGATTTTAAATAGCAATTATGCACGAGTGGAAAACGGTTTAGAGATGTTTTACGTGAACACAACAGTGCATTGTTGGCACCAAAACGAATACTTCTTAGTAGAATAAACTAAAAACAAGATCAAGATGCCTTCATAGCCAAGGTAGGCAAGGCCACCAACGCCTCCCCATCACTTTCTACCCGCTGCCAGATCCCGCACCTGCTGCACAATGAACACGCGACCCCCAAGATATACCGTCACAATATCCCACCATCTGGCCTTAAGGTCGTTCCTTTGGTCTTCGGACTCGTAGATAACACCCAGGCATTTGATTTCTTTAATTCCCCTCAAGAGAGAGGAAATGGTCAAATATCCCATTCAGGACCCGTGTGTAACAGGTCAAGAACGAAAACCATATGGGGTGTACGCAATAAACTGGCCAATGCATTAGCATTATAACCCTCTTTCGAAGCGTTTGTGTTGGAACAATCTTTCAACAGGTTTCCAGTAATCACAGCTGACATTCGAAGTGAACCAGTGTAGTAGGAATTGTCAGTGTTTGGGCGCCCTCTGTCGTTGATGTTGAGGCATCGTAATAAAATGAAAACCATCTGCTTGCTTCACTTTGCAAGACTGTAAATACAAAATTGCATTCGTTATATCACATAAATGAATTGCCGTGTTTTACGTCCAGGTTTTGAAATAACTTCAATTTATTGGTCACTTTTATTTGAAATGGTATTCATTTACGGCGTATTTTATGACATCAACATCCATGCCTTTTATACAGAGTACTTGAATGTGTATTGTGGGTAATTGTCCAATATGCTGCAATTTTTGTAAAATCCCTACAAAGGTTTGTACTGAATTGCCGTGTTTTACGTTCAGGTTTTGAAGTATCTTCAATTTCTTGGTGACTTTTATTGGAAAATATATTAATTTAAGGCTTATTTTATGGCATTACTATTGCAGGTATATATCTAACATTTTGAAATAGTCTCAAAATACATGTGTAGTGGGTCCAACTGAGTCGCAGGCGTTCTTCTTCAGAGGCAACACATTTATTACACAACACGTATATACAAAAGGGGTAGCTGCCCCTTTACCTGATACAGCCTAGGGTGGTGACCACCCAGCTAACTACACCACCATACAGGAGTTATGGCTACAACGGACTGGACCCGTACTCGGGTCCCAGACCACGTGGTGGTGCCTCTTCAGACGTAGAACGTAGACCTTCCAGCTTGCAGAACGAAGCAACCCCGGTCCCTCCCAGGGACCCACCTTTTATCCTCCCGGTTCGGGGCCGGCTCCGCCTTTGGCCCCGCCCGCCTTCGAGAGCGTTCTAGCTCCCTCTGATCCCTCTCGAGAGCTCTCCCCGGACACGTGATCATCCCCTAGCCCCCCCCCCCCACCTGGGGGCCTCCCTATGGACCCTCCGGATCACGTGCCTATGGGGTCAACCAGAGTGCCATGGCCCGGGGCAACCCTGCCCCTGGGCTGACACAGTGACACTCTCCCGCTTTCCCTTGTGGGAGCCCGCACTGCACGATATGCGTGGTGCCATCGCTATCCCAGCGCTCACCAAGCCCCGCTAGGGCTGGTACTACACCCACCTGCTAGAGCCGGCATCACTCTGTAACACACACGATGCTGTCCGCGATAGAAGTACATCGCACGCCATGGCCCTCTCGGGCCGGCACCATACAATGGCATCACCAATGTCACTACACATGTTCAAGATATTTTGACCCTTTGGATTTATAAAGCACCCGTATGACATTTCAAGGCGATTTACAGCAGTTGGAAACGAGAATGGTGATGATTGGATAGGGATGTTCTTCTGGTAGGAACCTCCTGGTTACACCAGCCCACAGGGGATTATTGTGTCCGTCCGTCGTGCAGGGAGGGGCTGGGTCGGGAGGGAGGGGCTGGGTGGGAGCCCGCAGATGAGGAGGGGGGTAAGGGGCCGGGTGGGGAAGGTGGGGAGGGGCTGGGTGGGGGGTGGGAGGGGTGGGGCTGGGTGGGGAGGGGCTGGTCACGCCGTGGTTCCCTTATAAAACTCAACGTTTAACCTGCTCACGCCGGCTTGTGCCCGCCCTCACAGTTGGGCGTATTTGCGGAATACACCACGCCGCCGTTGACCCTGGCCATTGACCGAGCAACCCAACGTTCCTACCAGCTCCCTCGACAGGAATTTGTTAAATAGACTGAAAACTAATTTCGAAAGAATAGCTTTTCGTATTGCGTTTTGTGTCCTTCCCCCGCACCTCCGATTAGCACGGTTCGCTCCGTATGGTGCCAAAGAAGTTCAACATAAATACTGATAATAGTATGGTAAATGTGTGAATGACGATACTCCAGACATGCAATCACAGGCAGTGGAGAGGGGCAAGATATAACAACGCAAATATACCATGCCTGGATATTGTTAAGGCCAAAAACTATGATTGAAAGGGGTTGCAAGCCCAAAATATAGCCATGCTGCCCAAGACAATTCCTATTAAAATATTTTATACTCTGATGTTAACGTGCAATTTTAATCTTTGGTAGGAGACATACATAGGACAGTACTTAAAATAGCAGCTGTGCTGAATGTCTAGATGGTTTGGATGTAAGCTGTTGTAATTCATGTGGACAATACATAATGCAGCACTTTTATAAAGATAAAATACGTAATATATTCATTGGTCTGTGTTGTCAGTCAGATGAGGATGTCTGTATTCATTATCTGTACATGTTGCATTCAGTTATTCTTTAAAATATATTCCTAGCTTCACGACATTGATTTTATGAAGCTTTACGTGTATTTGAAGAGTTTCCTTTTACCAAAGTAATCACAACTCAAGAACATTGCGTACATACTGTAGAATTCAGGGCTATCACCAAGGTCGAAAAGTGTACACAATCTGGCCAAATGTTTAAGATAAACCATATTTGTGACTGCATGTAGTACAATTTGACCATTATTCACTCAATACACTGCAAGGTTGCTGGGTAGAATATATTGGTGTTCATTACCGAATTTACAGTGCAACCACCATCAAGTCTCTACGTCACTGGAACATGCTACAATGATTGGCATTCAGAAAGTAACACTAAGTTGAAAAATAAATGGAATTACGTTTTTGTATATCAATCTCTGATCAGCTAGTCGATAACTCCGTGACATGAAAGTTCTCACCGTCATTTGCATAGCAGGATATTTGACTGATTCTGCCATTTTGTTGTATGGAAATTGAAAGGCATGTGCAGTGAGTTCTGGAGACGTCAGAGACTGATTTTGGAGGCAACACTTTTATTCACAATACTTCGGCGATACAGCCCCGGCTCACTCAGGGCAACGGCCCTTCGATACACACTGCCTGGGGAGGTATTGCCTCCGAGCTATCGTGCCCTAACACGGGATCACTCCTCTGGGTTCTCCGGCTACGGGTGCCTAGGGGAGGCTACTCTAACCCGACCTAGCCAGGGTGCGGGTTGCGACCACTGGCCCACTCGGACCCGGCCCTCACAAGGACGTTGGGCCAGGGGTTCCCAGGGTCTCACCACTGAGCCACACAGGGTCCCGGCCCTTACAAGGGCAGTGGGGCTAGGGGTCCCAGGGTCCTATCTAGCCGGTCTTCTGGCTTCTGTCTTGGACTGGCCCCGGACCCTTTCAGGGGTCCGGCTTTTATACCCAGCACCGGTGCGTCAGCCCTGGCTCCACCTACCTTCTAGAGAGTTCCAGAGGGGGCTCCGGGCAGTCCCAGGACACCCCGCAGCCCCCTCCTCCTGGGAGGGGTCCCGGGGGATCCTAGGACACCTCACAGCCCCCTCCTGCTCCGGGGCTAGGGAGATTGCGACTGCCCCTACAGGTAAGTGTACATAGCTCGTTTACGTCGCTACACATGGACAAATAATTTTAACTGCATGTTGAGTTTGGGAATCAATTCAATGGCATCAGGAGTTGCTTGCTGTACAGAGTTCATACCTCCTGCATAAGCGTATAATGGGCAGTGGTCGGTTATGTCAAGGAAATAGCTGCCATGTGCTGTTCTCATGTGATTGTCATGACTGGGAATGTCACTGCGTGGTGCCGGGCCTGCGAGGCCACGGAGGGATGTATACTGTTGTGTGTACACCCCGGACATGGGGTGTAGTACCAGCCCTAGTGGAGGCTTGAGTGAGCGCTGGTTAAGCACGGTGGCACCACGCACAGCGTGCCATGGCACCACGCACAGCGTGGGCTCCCATTGAGAGAGCGAGTGTCAGCCAGCTAGGGTTACGTTGGGGGCATGATACTCTGGCTGACCTGGAGACATGTTACCAGATGATACTGGAGGGGGGGCCACCGGTGGAGGGGGCCAATGGGTGGTCACATGGTCCAGGAAGAACTCTCGAGAGCCTTCGGGCAAGGGCGAGAGAGATCGAGGTGGGCGGGGCGAGAGGCAGAGCCAGCCCCAGCCTGATATAAGGGGGGCCCCTGTGCGGGGCTCGGGGTTCTGACTTTTGGAGAGGCAGGAAATCCACGTCAAGCTGGAAGAAGCCTCCAGCCACGCGGTCCGGGACCCAGCTTGTGGTCCGGACCGGGATAGTGGAACCGTATCTAGTTCCGCCGTAGCGTGGTTAGTTGGGTGGTCACCACCCGAGAGTATGTTGTGTTAATAGCCTGGAGTATGTTGTGCTAAGACAATGTCTGCGACTCGATTGGACTCACTACATGATTAAGAACAGTCAATTGATGTGTTTTCGGGTTTTAACGAGTGTTGCTCAGCCTGTTTGATATTTCACTCGATGCGAAGGGAGCTTATTCAGGAACCGAAAATGTGTTGCAACCCAAAAACACATACTAGAGCTAAGCAGCAGCACCACCATGAAAACGTATGCAGTAGTAGACCAGCCTGTAAGTTTGACGCCCACATACATATGTAATAAGCGACTCTTGTTAGGCTCTCTTGGTCTCCGTTGTCGTTTATTCAGGTTCTTGTATTTCACCGCGCGGGTCCTCAGTCGGACCCGCGCTGCCTCCGCTACGCACCCCGCGCCACTCCCGTGTGGGCCGCACTTGCTTGTGGCCGCTCCGCTCCTCTCTGTGTGCCCCGCACACTCTGCAAGCCACACCGCTCGCTCCGTGTGCCCCGCACACTCTGCAAGCCACACCGCTCGCTCCGTGTGCCCCGCACACTCTGCTAGTCACACACTAGCTACGTGTGCCCCGCATACTCTGCTAGCTCCTCACCCACACACTAACTCCGTCTCCCCCACGCACACCGCTGGCCAACGGTGTGCATAGGTCTCCGACCACGTGGCAGATGGCGCCGCTTCTCACCCTCTGCCCAGCGTGGCCTCCCCTATCTCCACTCCGTCTCAACTCCCCGATCTCTTCCGGCTCTCCCCCTAAATCCTTCCCCTCACGTGACCCTGACTCCTCCTTCCCGTACTGCCCCCGTCTCCGCCCCTCGTTCGCCTCGTATCCCACTGGAGCCGAGGTGAGCAGCGGCTCCTCCCACACGCTCCGTGTGATTGGCGCAGGGGCCAGTAACCACCCTGTTTATGCTCGCATTACACATACAAAGTAAAAATACACAAATGTGAGCTTGAAAAATACATATTTGACAAATTGAAGGACAACCCCAGAATGAAATATTTAATGGATTCCACAAACACAAGTAACATGCAGTTGTAAAATAAAATTAACTCTAAATGTAAAAAATGAAGATGTCACAATAAGGTTCTGCTCCAGTCTGGTCTACATATTCTGGATAAAACGTGCCACTCTTCAATTGGACTCCCCAGCCATTTCACCTGGAGTTATTTAAAGTACTTAAACACTGACAGAATGAACAATGGAGCAGATGCTGAGCTGAGGCGAGGAGCACATGGATCTAGGAGCAATGAAATCAGATACAAATAGACTATTGAGAAAGGTAGGCTTGAAAAAGACACTCAAAAGGGTGACAACTCGCAGACAAGACTGGTGACAGAATAACTGAGAGGATGTGCCGAGGAAGATGACCATCATCAAGAGGAAGACTGAGATAAGTTAATACCGGTAGGAACCTCCTGGTTACACCAGCCCACAGGGGATTATTGTGTCCGTCCGTCGTGCAGGGAGGGGTTGGATTGGAAGGGGAGGGTGAGAAGGGTGGGGCTGGGTGGAGGGTGGGAGGGGTGGGGCTGGTCACCCCGTGGTGCCCTTATAAAACTCAACGTTTAACCTACTCACGCCGGCTTGTGCCCGCCCTCACAGTCGGGCATATTTGCGGAATACACCACGCCGCCGTTGACCCTGCCATTGACTGAGCAACCCAACGTTCCTACCAGCTCCCTCCGCAGGAATGTGTTGTGCAGGTGTGTTGTGGCATCGCAGGACTAAGAGAAATCGTGGGATATGGTGGCAGTGGTGTGGAGTGATCTTCAGCCAGCATCAAATAAACAATGGCTGATGATACATTCAAAGTATTACTTTTATGTATAGTACATTCCAAACATATATAGTTGTATCCATTCATCTAAAATCCAATAAAATGTAAATAACATTTAAATCTACTGTTCTGTATTTTCAAACCCGCAGTGTGTCACATTAGTCAGGCTGTGTTAAACTTTTTCTTTGAAGCTTTTCACCTTCAACTGTTACACTTTTCTCCAATGTGTCACAATGATCCAGGTAGCTCTGTGGCACAAGTGAAAGTTTGGATAAAAACTTCAATAAAATGCACAAAAAGAAACACAATTGGATACTTTTCTAAACTTCGCATAAGTGTTAATAATAGACTGTATAGTACTGATGCAGACTTGATGACGCTATCCTATTTTAAATTGTTACAGCTTCAGACACCTGGCTTTAAATACACGTTTTGGGGATTTTTTACCAAGAACAAATTGCCACGTTTCAAGTGCTTCATCGATCACAATCCTAACCATATATACTTAACGATTATTTTACAAACTCTTTGTAAGAAACTATTTGTGGAATAAAAGTGTAATTTCACTAAACCTTCCTTCCCTAGGAAATCTTATTGACTAATTGGTTTTCTTAATGTAATAGAGATGATTATTTCATAACATTGTTTTTTTTTAGATAGAATAATCAATATTTTTTGGCTTTAATTTTCTTCAAATTAAACTGCTTCACTTTTAACGATCACTTTGACACAAAGTATTAATTTGCATAATAGGATATATTAAAAAAATCATTAACAATTTTGTGGTTGAAACACATGACAAACATATGTATTATGTCACTGCGAAATTATTAAAAAAAATTCTTCTAAATCTCACAAGTATCATACTGTTGTTAATTGTTATTTTACCCTTCTATCTGGCAACAAAACTGACACCTTTTTACAAGGAGTCACGTTTGGTCCAACCCATGTGAGACTAGGCTCTAAGGAAAGCTGTCTCGGGTGTGGACCAATCAACTTCAAGGACAGTGCACATTATCAGAGTTATGTTTTTTGTTTGCATTATGACTGCAGGTATTGTGGTCTATGCAAACATGACTCCTTGTAAAAAGGTGTCAGTTTTGTTGCCAGATAGAAGGGTAAAAAACCAATTATCATATTTTTACTGGCAAATGAGGTTCCCATGGTATCATACTGTTATTTACAAATTATTTATGCATGCAATTTTTTTTTTACTGGTGGCTAATTGATCATTAATATAAAACTATTATATTTCTTACTAATTCCCGTACGTACATCTATCACAATGTCATAATCACCAGTCCTAATGTCCATACCTGAATTTTCTTCACGATCCTTTTTCGCTTCATTCGACAGTCCGAAAAATTATCCGGCAGTTCCTGTTGGGCAATGAAAGATACATTCCAATACATCCTCAGCCACCTCTCAAATTGTCAGTCTTCATGAGGCCACCCTTGTTGATTTACTACAAAATGGTACGACTCACTGGACTCCAGAAATATAATGGTTGAATCAACCCCTGACCAGAATCGACCCCTGAATGGAATTTGACTCATAACCCCTAAAACACAACTATTCCAGTGTTTCCTCCGGTCTATGAATCTGTGCAACCGTGGGCGATGCGGGAGCTCTAACCGTGCCGTCAGCTTGCTCCAGCAGCTTCATGCACTGTTCCGTCACTGCCTTCACACGCTTCTCCAGCTTGGTCAGTGCCTGCCCCCGCAGATTCTTCTCCAGGTAGCCCTGGTACACGCACACAGGGTTCAACGAACTTCTAATTTTACATCACAATTCAGCAAGATCCTGTACAAAATGGATCAGTTTAGTCTCATTTGTGTGCTGCGTTCCATAATGCCCACAGAATGAGTTTGAATAGCTTTATATTCCATATTGAACAACCAATATAAAAGTGGTATAAACCAATTTATGGTAAATTTCAACTATACTGTAATTCATTATACTCTGCAAAGACACACCATCAAATAATTGTGTTAAGATAACTTAAAGCATAACATTTAAACAACAATACAAGTTTTAATAACACTTGTAATAATACTTTCCTGATTACGGTAAAAATAAAGCAGGCTTTATGTTACTGTTTATTTTAATTGCACATTTAGTTACATTGCAGTAGAGTCGGGCTGGGCACATTGTATAGAACACTTACATTTTGGATGCCTTTAAGCTCCACTTGGATTTCATTCAGCCTAAATGAGAGTTGCTCTCCAGACTTTTCCATTTCTGTCAGTCGTTGCAATGCACTTTCCTCTTCGGGGCTATTCTGCACAAAAGCAAAATCTATTAAGTTAATTGGACAGAAAAATATGCAATTTAATTCCACTGTCACAATTGGCTTTAAAGCATCAAAGCACAGTTTTAAACATGTGTGCCACTTAAAACGTCTCTCCGATTACTGCATTTACCTTTTTCCCAATAAGCATGATCTTGCATCCATTCTTCATCCCACATGCTGAAATCATCCGATCAGGCTCTTTTAGGGTGTTCAAGGATTTCCCTTAAGAATAAAAATACAACCAGGTAATACAAATTGTTTTCCAATAATACAGAAATGTAAGTTTACTGTCAAAATGACAAAATAAATGTTTGCACTCCATCTGAGATATTACATCATTGTCATGTCATATGCATCACTGAGGCACCTTTAAAAATGAGCTTCTGGTTAGCCTCGGGGACAGCAGTGGCGGCGGCGACAGCCTGCGCGAGGTCGCTCAGTGTGGGCTCCTTGCCGTCCGGAGCCCCTGGGACTTGCACACTGTGCTTGGAAGAACCTATCTCATATGCAGGGTACAAGGGAGAGAAATAAACATGGTTAAGTCACTCGTGGGTGTTGGACGTCAGTGGCTTCTACACCCATGGACTTGGCCTCAATGCAGTAGCATTGCACTCCCGTGTCCCAATCCTTCACTCTCTCCACTGGGTCAGCTCCTTCCCTCGTGTTTCTCTAGTGTCACCCCTCACTCAGGAAAAGTGAATTGAGATGCAACTGCATTTACATGCTGTGAAAATGCTGAAGGCTGTTAATGTTGCAAGATAATTTAATAATGCCATAGGTATACGGTCATTGCCAGAGGATAAAGAAACATTTAATAAAAAGTTTTCAACTGACTGTATATTGAACTTATGTCGCACTGTACTTAGCCAACCGTGCAAATCGGATGTTCCAATAGAAGAGATGTTGATAATATTAAACTGATCATGACATCTTTATCATAATGATCTTGATTGCTCTGGTGAAATCTATAGGGGGTTATCGCTGACCTTGGCCCTAGCCTTGCCAACCCAGCCCACCTATATTCGTTACTTGGAGCAAGCCACCTGAGCGTTTCATCTCTGTGAATTAAGTCACCCGACGGCCTCACGAGACGGTTCATGTGAGATCAATCATTTTCACAATTAGTTACTCAACAAAGTCACACTGAGCGCTCTTATTCAATACGTTCCTGTATTGAAAAGGGCCGGCTAACACCAATGTCTTTTGCCATGGGAGGAAACCAACGCAGAACAAGGGTGAGCATACAAACTCTACATGAAGGCGACTGGTTTAGAAATCGAACCCAGGACCTTCTTTCTGTAAAGCACAAGTGTTTACCACTGCGTCATCTTGCTGTCAGTCAGTGACAAAGCACCGCACATACTCTGGGAAATTCGAGAGGATCGCGGTGGGGTTAGTCCTCTTTTCACCTCGTATCAATTATACGTCTAGGGAATTCGAATGCTGGATTCTATGCAGAGCAATCACCCGTTTCTATAGCACTGCTAAGTCCATAATAAAGCTGTTTTTTGTTAGATGGCGTAAATATAAATGTATCGTTAAACGCTGTCACGTAAACAATGCGTGACGATTAGTTACTACAAGCACACCGGGCTGGGTGTTGACGAATAAGCCCTCAACATTTGCAATTCGAGTAAAACGTTAATTATCAACGAAACGTAGTACTCGAATTGTAAAAGCTGTGGGTTTTCTAACACACCGGTGTGCTGAAGTAACTAACTAATTGGCACGTTCTGTTTACGTGACAAACATTACGAATTGGCTGTGTCGGGTGGTGGCGGGTTTAACGACACATTCATTTTTACGCGATCCAACTCCAAAAAAAACTCGTATTATGGACAATATTCGTCTCTAAATCCTGCATGTTAAACAGCAACACCGTATTTAATTCACAAGTACTACGAGTAATGCACGATAAGGTCCCACCCCTCGACTGCTATCGCCGTCCACCTCATCTTTACAATCGATTTGTGTCTCGTTTTGTTGTCTTTCCTCCGCGCCTCCGATTAGCACGGTTGGCTACGTACGGTGCGAAAGAAGTTCAACATACAGTACATACAGTCTTACCCTCACCCCAGCCCCCCGTCACCCACCAGCCCCACCCTCACCTTCACCCCCCATAACCCTCACCCGGCCCGGGTAGCCCCGCTAGGCGAGGCCGAGGTCCCGGCGGCTTTGCCTAGGCCGCGGCGGACACCGCGAGTCGCGCAACGAGAATGAAACGGAATTGAACGAGGGCGTGAATGAAGACGTCGCACGGACGTCGCGATGTCCTCGCGGAGCCACCGGGGGCCACCACAGTGCGCTCACGCACGACGACCTCGCTCACCGTGCGTGAGGGTGACGCTCAGCATCGCCATTCGCGCCGCCGGCTTCTCTTCCTTGAATGGGGGAAGAAGCTATGACGCGAGGGGTGACGTCACGCGTAAAATCGCACGGGGTCACGTGCAGGGTCACGTGGAGGCGAGACAACAACGCAGCACGTGGCGGTGGCCGTCGACAGAAACTCGCGTCCAGCAGAGGATCGAGAATGGCAGTGGCGTCACGAGAGGGGTGCGGACCGCACCGGGTGACACCATCAGAGGGGTTGACACCAAAATGGGCTGTACAATTTTTGTGCAGTGTTTCAGCAGAAATTTATTATTATTTTTAATTAAAATATCCCTGTAGTTAATTCTAACAACAAAAACATTTTTCGTAAGCCCAGCTTACATGTAGAATATACCTACAACGCTAAAACTCTATGCTAATTTACTTTTTGAACCTTCTAATGCGCTCCGGTCAGAGCTGTCATTGTTACCCAACTACAGTGACGCTTCTAAACACGTGGTTTCGTCTGCACGCGCCGCAAGCACGCGCTGTTGTTTTCGTCGTCAAATTTTCTGGTGTTTTAGCTACAATATTGTGGTAATTAGTATTTGTGAACCTATATCAATAACTTTTTTGAGAATTACGTAGTAATGAAAGGAAATAGTGTAATTTAAAGGTATAATTTAACATTTTCTAGTTGTTTATGTCACTACTATTGCCATTACATTCAGTAATATACGGGATTTACGATTTAGGAGTAACATTAGTACAAAAAACATTACTAAGGATTCTGTATGGTCTCTACGGGCAGAGGTCCATGAGTTACCGCACTGGGTGACACCAACCCCTAGTGACGCCATTGTAGAATGGAATTGTTTTCTTGTCAATAATCTTCACGGTGTCACTGGCAACTGAAAAAAAACAACCTTAAAGTTCTTAGATATTCACACATGGGCTGCGTGTACCATGCTGTACAAGAAGAGTTTAAAGCTTCGTTTATATAAAAAATAACATCACGTGCAGAGATATGCCTTCTTATTAACGCCACTGCAGTTAGGTAGTACACGGGGACAACAGTGACGTCACAAGAGGGATATACACGACTTAACTTTAAAGTGTATTTTCTCATTAACGGATCGTATTTACCTCTACGAAACCAAGACGTGCAGTCTTATTGTTGCTAATTTTACCAACCCATTCACAGATTATGGGGCTGACCACACTTTTCCTGCATTTGTATGTTTGGCCACTCCATTTTATGTAGGAGAAACCCAGAGTATGCAGAGAAAACCACGTATGAGGCGGGGCGGGGGAGAACACGAGGTCATCTTGCTTCTATAATTGAAATATTTCACCTGGATAATCCCTTGAGATGGATCATCTCGTTGTGCGAGCATGTTCACGGTGTCATTTGACCACGTATATAGCAAACACAGTCATGACATAAAAAAAACTATTTAAATATCTAACGTATGCTGGATGCATTGACACCATGCACGTCACACCTAAACGTCTAAATACATAAATAGTTAATTGGTGTGCAGCGCCCGTTCATAGAGAATGTACGCTAACTGAAATGTTGGACAAGTGGATTTCATACTCTTTGTATTTTTCGGTAAAGTCACGTAGGTTAAAAAAGAAAACAAATAAATTAAATCACGACGTTTCGGAGGCAACAAAAGCTTCCGTCTTCAGGTGGAACCATCGTGATGTAATTTATGTTTTCTTTTTTATCCTACGTGACTTTACCGAAAAAACCAAAGAGTATTGATCCTTGCAGTCACGAAAACTTCAAATCTAGAATTAAGTGGATTTCAATAAAATATTTAAATAAGTTGCACTTATGCGCGCATAAAACCACTTTGAACACCCGCGCGTTTTAAACTCTGCTTCTTTGTTACTGCAAATACTAATAGCAGGGTAAACAAGTAAAGTGGACAATAGTTGCTACGCCAGCTATAGTTCATTTCCAGTTCATATATTCCAGGAACCAAACTTTTTAGAATAAGTGGGAGGAAATCCCAAATTTCAAACTTGAAGAATTAAACACTGCCCTTGACAGTATAATGAAAGGTAAAGCCCCTGGGCCAGATGGGGGAACTGCGGGCATCACCAAAGAAGCTGGATACGTTGTTGCATCACAATTCGCAGAATTGTTCTAAACGATACATCTTCACCATGGAATCATTCCTCAATAATTTTTTATATTCGAAAAAGGTTATAAAACGAGCAGATCCATTAGCCTCTCATCACACGTGCACAAAGAGTTACCATAGACAATTGGGAACAAAATAACGGCAAGTGCATTGGCCAACCTACCACACGACGTTACCATCAACCACGTACTGTACCAGAAATCTAATTCTGGAAGAGACCAATGAAAGTCAACTACTGTTTCGCATATGTGGAATAAGAAAGAGGTTTGAGTCGAGTGTAAATTCAAGCAATCATCCAAGCCCTCAGAAACCTAGGCCAAAATGAAATATCTTTTTATAAATAATACAGACCATTTGCACAAGAGAACAGCTACACTGAGAATGGCTAAAGAAAGTTTAAAAATATGTATTAGATGGGAAATCAGCCAGGGAGACACGATTTTACGAAAGTAATTTACAGCAACATTGGAAGTTTTTTTCCCACCAAAATTGGAGTGGAGAAATAAATCCATAAACATAAATGGAGACAATATTTACCATTTCAGATAGGCTGGGAACCCATGCAGAGGCTCCATCATAACATATTTATCAACAATGTCATTGTGCTTTGACAGAATTACCTTTCTCTGTATTCTTTGGGTCTTTCGGTAAAGTCACGTAGATAGATTAATCTACGTGACTTTACCGAAAGACCCAAAGAATATGAATTCCTGCAGTCACGATAGCTTTAAGTCAAGATTTCACCTTTCTATGCATGGGATATTTTTCTTGTGGAATACCTAAAAAAAATGCACGAACCTAGACTCGCAGTGTATATTGCACCTGGTCAGTACGCATAAACCCCCTGGCTGCGGCTTGTGCAATGTTTACACTGCGCATATCCAGGAGGAAACACTGACAAAGCCCAACCCCCAGGTGCCAATCCTCAGCATAAATCAGGGCAGCACAAACGCGTGGCATAGAAGCGAAACGCGAGCAGACAATCACGGACTGAGTCTCAAGTCTGACTGCCAGTGCAGGAGAATTCCAAGCTGCCATAAACACAGTTCAAGGTGAGGAAAACATCGCATGAGATCACGTCTCCCTCTGTAGTAACAGATGTATATTGCGCATCTGTCAGACGCTAACTGACTTGTGACGATGCAGTGTTCACATTTGGAGTCCTGAGTATGGAACCACGGGACATTTCACCTCTATATATTAGCCTCTTTATAAAGACTCGCTTGTATGTTTTTGTTAGTTGTAGCATGCTTCGTGAGAGGTGACCTGCGGCTTGAAGCGGCCTTAATCCATCAGTGGATTGAACACGGTTGATGTTGATATTTATAGAACGGTTCCAGACATAAAACGCTGACTTGTTCCGTCATTGCTGTTGCGTGTTTCATCATGCAGTTTTCATGCAGTGTGTTTGAAGCACTACAAATAGTCTAGAATGTGTTTTTCAAGATTGTCCTGTTAAACAGCAGCTGTGAACCCGATCACCATTCAACATGCTGAACCTGATATAGAACGCTCTCCAACACGTGAATCGTGACCTGGAGATCGTAACTGGATTTTACACAAATCATGTTGTGCATGCACACCGCGAATACGTCTTGAAGTCGAAGAAACTTTGTGTTTTTGTAAATTTAGAATAGTTCAACTACTTAACGATGTCACTCAACCTTCCTGTTTCTCGCATTTAAATCCGGCTTTTATATTTATTAAGCCGATTTACATATTTTCGCCAATGTACAAATAACAGAATAATACCGTCAGAAAGCGCACAATTATTTCCCCCTTGAAATTATAAACGAAAGGCTGTTTTTTTTCTTTCAAAATACAGTATATTCGTTTTAAAATAACTTCTTTAAAAATACTAAAGTTTATTTTTGTGAAAACAATAAAAACAATGCTTGTGGTTATTTTCCACACGAAAAAAATTGTTGTTCATTTACGTAACCCATAATGGTGTGACGCAGAAATTATTTTGGGATCTTTTTTTTACATAAATAAAGAGACGCATGGCCATAAACAAAATCCAGTAAAGGTCTCTGGTGGTTTTAGGTGAGCGCCTGAGTCAACTTGCAATGAAGTCACGAGTTGCCTGAGCCCCCCCACCACCTCCACGAGAGTGATTTTTTTCTCCTTGACTTAGCAAGCGATGGTGCCCCACAGCGGACACAAAGAGTCCTCACACTAGCACGTGACCCCCCCTTGAAACACGACCTCTGCTCTAACTTTGGGCTGTCATCATCGTGCCATTAACAGTCACTCGCGACAGTGTGTACAGCACACCGCATTTATTGCACACGCCAAGCAGTGTTTGTTTTAAAGTGTTTTCTCAGTTAATGTCATATTCTTCGTTTCTTAATGGCGCACACTCATAAATTCACTGAACCAAACGCACCCTGCGTGCTAGGTACAGGGCAAGTGATGAAGCGCGGGCGATTGGAGTAACGCACGCCGGAGTGTTTTCGTGCAATCCTTCTCTATCACCGCCTCTCGGATTGCGGAAGTTTCCCAGCTCGCCGTGCCGTGGGACATTTGGGCCAAAAGCCACCCCAGCCCGTGGCCGCCAGGCAACCGTCTCCCTGGCACTGGGCAGAAACAAATCCGTGCCCGTGTTTCAAAGCACGGGCATAACAACAAGAAATAGAATCTGTGAAGAAAAAACACATCAACGCCGCTCCGTCGCCTTCGTCCTTGATGGGACATTTATCAGGCTAATTATCTCTGCCAGTTTTCCTACAGTGCACACCGGTGTTGTAATGTTCTTTAAATAGCACTGCCTTGTGATTACCATGACTAGGCGAAACCCGTAAACGGTTTACTATTTAAATCACACGTCATTGTTGTCCGATTCATTGCGAATGTAGAATTCATTGGAAATTCCAAAATCCTTCAATCAGCAGCAATCCTGCAGCTGCTACTGGACATTGGTCACCATCACCACCACCACCACAAGCTATTCCACTGCGAGGAGATGACGAGATTGGCAGAATCCTGGATAAACGTAATGCTTCTGCGCTGTGTTCTTTACACTCCCTGAAAAAAGGCGAGATCTTTTTGTTATACGGAATTGTCAACACATCGATTGCACGACTTGAATAGCACAGAAATGCAATGGCTATGAATCAGAGTGAACTCAAATGCGCTGATTGTTTTCGTCCATGGCTAATGGACCAAATAACGACTCGTAAGTGGTGCTTGTCGAACGTGTTTGTGCGTTTAAGGTGCAGACTTCCGCTGCACTTTGAAAGTGAAGGAGATGGACAGGGTGGAGCTGAGGTCGGCGCATGATGGACATCAAGAGAAGCCACCACCAGGGAGGTAAGCGATTACACGCCAGCCACTCGTCAGCACAACAAGCTTTGGAAGAACACTTCTGACTGCGGTGTAACAAATCGCCCGTATGGCACATGAAGGGCTTAATTTCAGGCCTGTCTGTCCGGGTCAGCGACCTGGAAAATGACCACGGACCCAACAACACATCCAGTGAGGTATTGCCCTCGCTATGGCTGTGGCTACCAGGTATATGCCGACTATTTTTTACTCCTTGCGCTGGCTCCCTGTCAAGTACAGAATCGACTGTAATATTATTCTCATAACGTTTAAGGGGCCGTCCATAAATGACGTCACGCAACTCGGGGGAGAGGGGGTGTCAGACATTTGTGACAATGTGTGACGGGGGGGGGTGAGAAATGTGACGTCACATCAAAATGCGCAACTTTAAATAAATATAGACAACACGTTCTACTTAATTAAATATACTTTTTAATAAATGTTTTCTCCTACAACATCAGAGTGCAGCGGCACACTAAATACGCACTACAATGACAATAGTTTAAAGCGATTTGAAGCATGTTTTATTTTTGGGGGGGAGGGGGGCAGAGCTTTGTGACGTCATATTTGAGGGGGGGGGGGTCTGACTTTTTGTGACGCCGTGTGACGAGGGGGGGGGTCAAAAATCGTCCAAAATCGCGTGACGTAATTTATGGACGGCCCCTAAGGCTTGAATGAGTTGGCTCGTAAATATCTTACCGATCTGCTGAAGTTGTATACTCCACTGTGAAAACTTAGATCTGCTCATACTGGGTCTACTCATTATTCCAAGGACCAGACTGTATTCTATGGGAGACAGAGATTTTTGCAGCCGAGCTCCGCGATTGTGCAATTACCTTCCACGGTCGATTAGGGAATCTCAGTCTGTTACACTTTTAAAATGGCGTCATAAAACTCACCTGTTTTTACTGCAAGCTTTCTCCATAACTTAAGCTTCAATCAAAGTGCTTTGAGGTCTTGTAATAATTGCGCTATACTAAACCGAGTTTATGATTATATTACTCTAGTCTTTCAACAACGTTAAATATATAAATTGAAAAAGTAAGTCGTGGGTAAATGTTAATTTGACCAGAACAGTAACAATGTAATATGGCATCCTGCTACATTTAAAAGTCCCAAAAACTCTGCCTTAGGTTGATGGCCATGTGTGCCTGCTCATAATCTGATTATTGGACTTCTGACAACCAACTTCTCTACCGTTGTGTAACAAACAAAAATCTCCCACAATTATTGTTGCCTCGATTAACAGCACTAATAGGAGCTCTGAGGCAATTGCCCACAATGTGTTTTAAGTCACCTGATCTCTGGCAATTCACCAAATTCCCTTGCGCAACATGTCCCTTGGACAGTTTAATGTGCACTCGTAAGATGTGGTCGTGGTACAGGTGTGCACAATTCACGGCTTTTGTCTTTCTTCTCTCTCTGTGCAGGGTAGGGCTTGAGCAGGAATCTAGGGGATCCACCAGACCTGTGTCTGGGGCTATGCAGAGGTCCCCCACGAACACTTCCATCTCCATCAGGGTTATGATGAGGTACGATGTTTGTCTCTGTTATGTGAAGAGGTTGTGCTCACAACCGTCGTTTAATCCGATTTTACGTTTAGAAACACAATAGTCTGTATTGAAAGACCTTTGTATTATTAAGTGTTGATGTATAACGTACTTGTCTGGAGATCAGGTTCTCAGCATAAACAGACTTTAAAAAGATAAAAAGTTACAGAGAGAAAAAACCCAACTCATTCCTGGTTCGTTGCCGATACAATTCCACCTGTTGACAGCTCTTTTGGCTCAGCGGCTTCAGAATGTGACCTTCAATAACGTTAGCATTCAAGCGAAACTTTATATGGCGTACGGTCTACTGCGCGCCGCATTGATGTAAAAACACTTGCGCTTTCTGCAATCATCACGTGCGGGCAAAAAAAACCTAAGCCCCTGCGTTAACGCCGATTGTATAGAGACCCGTGCAGCTCCAGCCTGAAGGAAGCAGAGCTCGGCTGCACATCGGACGGGGTTGACGCTGGGAAAATGGACCTGGTATCGACACTACGGCCCCCGGATGATCATTGCAGGAAGGCAATGCACAGCAGGCAAAGCGGAAACAAGTTCGCCTGGGAGCTGGGCAACCACAAGCATCAAACAAATGCACGTGAAATGCCAACTCCGGTCACTCCTCACTCTGGGGGACAATCTCTGCGTAAAGAGGGAATGAATGAATAGCGCCGTGTGCGTATCACGTGCACATGCACAGTGCTTTTTGTCAATGCACGTGCTGGATGAGGGCCTTTCCAGGCCATGCAGGTCATGGGGGTTATATGACCATACTTCATCAAGCTGGTCAGTGCAGGTTGCCGAATGTAGGGTGGTGGGGGGGGGGCATAGTACAGTACAATAAATTTTACTTCACTGCCCTCTGCTGCCCCCCTTGTAGGCCCGCAGCCTGCAACAACCTTTTTGGTGGTCACCCACGCCAGACCTCCGTTATAACGATACTATATTGGGAATTGAATAATTAATGAGGTCGGGGGTATTTTTAAACACGTCAGATAGTTAAACGGAAACAACCCATAAACTATTGCCTATAACAACCATACACGTCCATGTGTTTTTTTGTCCAATGGCAGATATAATGTTTTTACACCGCAGTGAAAACATGGTGCAAACTGGAGGCCGCGTGTTTATTCCCACAGGTGTGTCTGCCACCTATTCGCAGCGCATCACTGCCATTGCCTCCCCCGCTCTCCCGATCGCCGGCGGAGGGTAGCAGATCCCTTCCCACGCTGGGGTTCTCCGATCCCCGCCCGGGGAGTCGGGCGCAGCTGCCCGATGTGCCGGCGTGGCTGAGGCCTCCTTCAACGCCGAAAAAATGCTTCTCACCCCTTCCCGAAATCCATTCCAAAGCTTACGCCGAAGCTAATTCATCCGCTGTCGGCATTCGGAGATTTTGCGACACACCTGAGGACTGTATTACTCACAAGGAGAGCGCCGATTTTGTGACTCCAAGGAAGAGCTACTTTCAGGGTGACGAAGTCAACGTCAGACGTTACAGAACATTCCCGTCTTTTTCTCAGACGCATCAACCTCGTCTGTGGTCATTCGTGCCAGCCCGTGTTCAGCACATGAGGCTCACTGTCACACAAGCATTACTGCCAGGGAGAGACTTTGGTGTTTGTGCTACAGCGCACGGAAAGAACCACCCGAAGGATTTGGAACCTCGCCATGACGACGAAGGGATGAAGACGACTCCTAAACGCGCCAATGTTGAACACCGTGTGAGTGATTACAACGGGTCTAAAACTCTTGCGAATGATGTGAAAAACCGTGGTTCTCAATTGAATCAAGATATGAGGAAAACATGCTTAAATAGCAGCGCGGTGAACGAGTTAGTGCCGATTGTACAGGCACTCCACAGCTCAAGTAAAGCCATAACTCCAGCAACAAAACACGAAGACACAGAGTTATTGTCAGAACGACACGATCCTAGCTCAAGGGAAAATGTTCAACATCGTAAACTTAAATGTTGTCTTAAGAATGACTCCGTACCTGTGGAAGATACGAGTGAAGTGTGTGAAAGCCATCAAACCCTGTGTTCACGAAAAGAAGAGGTGGACACTGAACCTGTGAAAACAGAGTTAAACGCAGTGGTCATACTGGGAGTGAATTCGGCTGTGTCTGCAGGGATAAAAGTGGATGAGGTGAAGAAGAGAACTTACCAGTCATCGTACACTGACGATGTGAAAGCCACTGCAATGAACAGAAGTGTGTCAGTGAGGAACAGATCCCAGTGTCAGCCTGCAGCCATTCCCCCTGACTTCATAGCAAACTCAGTAGACAAAAGTAAGCCTTCGAGTTACACGGCTGCTTTTTCCGGTCATCTGTTAGCAACTACACAACGAGCAGTGCCAAAGGAACAATTATTCGTCGGCAAAAATAAGTCAAAAGAATCGACTCTGATCACGACGACGCATGTGCCCACTCCACCGCTGCGGTGCAGCTGCCAGCATTTCTGCCAGCATTGCTGCCACCCTACAGAAGCATCAGAGACAAGACAGGAGAGAGGAGCTGGTGTCACCAGTGGAGGAAATGACAGAGACAGTCTCGTTAATGCAGAAAATAAAGATGGAGCCAAGGTACCCCAAAAGCCAAAGTCATGTGCAGAAGTGGTAGGGAGTGAGGCGAGGCCAGGTAAGCAGGGTGGACCAAACGGAGAGGCAATTTATCCGCCTGGAATTCCGCTCATAAGAGTGTGGAAGACAGAGATTGAAGAGTCTTTGGTGAAAAATGCGGTCGATGTAAATACTTCCTCAACGAAAAATGCTCCAATGAGAAAGGGGCTCAGAAAGACGAATAGGGCAATTTCCTCGGGTGTGACAGCTGAAAAATCTCATAAAAAATATACAGTCAAGCATCTGAGAACTCCAATAAAATCTCCATGCCCATCATCACCTCAACAGGGACGCATCAGCCCCAACATACTCGGCATTCCAAGGGAAGGGATGTCCCAGGGCACGCAAGTGACCAAAGCTCGTTCTGCAAAGAAGCGTCTTGCTCGACACTCTGCACTGAAATTAAAACTGCACGACGACAACACGAGGGCAGCCTTGAGCTCATTGAAACCCCACATTTTCTTGGAGAAACGTGGCCCGCCCTCCATGTCTGCCGGCGACTTTGCGAAGCTGAATTACGACGACCTGTTTTCCGAGTCTGCTCGCAAAGATGTACAGACTCCGGCCATTTGGCAAATGTTCACAGGCGCCGTGTACGTTGCACGGCGGCAGACTCAGCCTTTGCAAGGTCCTGTTCGGCACCCCCGCTCTGTGTCTGCCGGAAAACCCAAGTCACCGGCGAACGCTCGCCCACGTGGCCGAAATGTTAAGTTGCACGGCAATGAGGACCGTGTCAAGAAGCTCAAGCCCAAGTTGGGGTTTCCTTCCAGACAAAAGGGGAGCCCAGCGCGAGCCGAGCAGAACCACGCGAGATCCAAAAGTGTAGACACCAATGGGGAGAATAGAAAATCAGGAGACGAGGGGAGAGAGGGCTCGCGAGAAAAATCACTTGTTGAGCGGGAGCTGCCTGCACAGGACAAACCACAGCCACTTGGCACTCTCAAGGAGGACACTTTAGAAAATTGCAGAAATGATTTCACTGCACTCGCCTTACAGACGTTCAAGAGGGAACCGTTAATTGAAAAGCCAGATTGGCACACATCAGGTTCGCAAAGTGTTCAGGAGGCAGCGAGCCTCAGCGATGATGCCACACAGGATCAGACTATCACTTGGATCAAGGGAAACCGGCTGGGCAAGGGGGCCTTTGGAACTGTGAGCATCGCCATCCCCACTACCGTTCCCTTTATTCGATACGTAAAGCTACCCAGAAAACAAATGTCTGCCTGATAGTTGGAACGTTTTACCATGTTATAAAATGTATTATTAAAAAAGTAAAACTGATTGGCAAATTAAATAGCCAAAAGGTATGAGAAACTGTGAATTTAAACAGGTTTAAAACATCAAGGATTTACTTTTACACATTATTTGTATTCCAATGACATTAGATTTAAATTAAATAAAATTACAGTCCTGTTTTATAGGCGTTTTCATTGATCTCCAACAGGTGTTCCTCGGGCTGACAAACCAGGGCAAGCTGATTGCCGTTAAGGAGCTGGAGCTCAGAGATTCCCAAAGTGCGAACGGCAACCAAGGTGGACAAAAGCAGAGCGAGCTGCAGAAGCTGCAGGATGAGGTGGAGCTGCTCACTACCCTGCATCACCCTAATGTGGTCGAGTACCTGGGCACGGAGATGGAGGGAAACCGCTTCAGCATTTTCATGGAGTTTGTGCCAGGCGGCACGGTGGCGGAGACGGTCCGGGGGTTTGGGCCCCTCGGCGAATCCGTGTGCCGTAGCTACATCGCGCAAATGACCCGCGGGCTCGCCTACCTGCACGGCCACGGCGTGATGCACGGCGACGTCAAGGGGAGCAATGCGGTGATCACGCCCGCCGGTGTCGTGAAGCTCATCGACTTTGGCTGCGCTCAGCGGGTGGCGCTGGCACTCAGCTGCCACGAAAATGGGGGCCTGCACTCCGTGCACGGCACTGCCTATTGGATGGCTCCAGAGGTGATCAACGGCACAGGCTACGCGCGCAGGGCCGACGTCTGGAGCCTGGGCTGCACGCTGCACGAGATGGCTGTGGGTCGGCCACCCTTCGCCGACATGGCTCCCATGGCTGCTTTACTCCACATTGGCATAAGGAATGGGATTATGCCTGGTCTGCCTCAAGCTTTTTCCAAGGAGGCACAAGAATTTGTGGAGCAATGCTTCATCAGGTGAAGATGCGTGGTTTTCAGTTCCACACTCGCATTTGTGTAATGATGGTTATGAAAGTGTAGGTAACTGCAAACTCACTGGTCTAAATATTACATCCTGAGTAACTGCTTCGTCTTCAATCAAGTATCTCAATGGAAGAACCTTCTCACGTTACCTTACCATATTAAAATCCAATTTACAGTACATAAATTATGAATTTTATATCAGCTCGAACGAGGCTATTTTATTATGTTGAATCAAAAGTTCCATTGCGCATGCAGGAAAATGTCATGTTGAAGGACAATGGTATGTATTCCATTTAGCGATACAATAAGCGTTAAGTGATGAGGGTAACATCTTTGGCTGTGATTTCAGGGACAAGCTGAAGAGGCCATCCTCCCAGGAGCTTTTGAGTCACCCCTTCATCTGTGAGGAGCCGTGTGCCCGGTGAAACAATGGAACGTCAATGTATCTTCGTATCGCCTGTACTCTTCACGCAGAGCATCATTGAAGACACAACAGCGTAGTCGTCGGCATAAACTCAACTGTACTGTTACTGGTAGGAACCTCCTGATTACACCAGCCCACAGGGGATTATTGTGTCCGTCCGTCGTGCATCAAAAAATGGGAGGGGTGGGGCTGGGTGGAGAGGGGAGGGTGGGGAGTGGCTGGGTTGGGAGGGTGGGGCTTGGTGGGGAGGGGCTGGGTGGGTTGGGGCTGGTCACCCCGTGGTGCCCTTATAAAACTCAACGTTTAACCTACTCACGCCGGCTTGTGCCCGCCCTTAGTCGGGCATATTTGCGGAATACACCACGCCGCCGTTGACCCTGGCCATTGACCGAGCAACCCAACGTTCCTGCCAGCCCCCTCCACAAGAATGTGTTTAAACACAAAGCACCTGAAACATCCAAGTGTCATTACGAAGAGGACTGCTTTTGAAAAGAACAGACATTGCAATGGACAATGCAAAATTGTTTATTTTCTTGATCACGTGCAGCAAAAAAGCAGTTTTTATGCAGTTTTCAACTATACATGCCTCCGTGAATGATTAAAATGTCAAGGTTTGTTTGTGGTTGTAAAGAGTTCAGGCCATTTGAGACCTTACTTCTTAGCGCTTGACAAGCGATCTTACATCTAGTTTTGCAGCGGTCTGATGCACATTTTATACAGCGATTTCATCTGAATTGTCAGGAACCCAACATTAAAATGGTTCATACGCAATGCCATCTGAGGCATCAAGCATTTTAAATTGAACATACATGTAATGTACAGCCATGTTATGCATATCATTATTTATACTTTATTTGTTTAAGGTGGAACTAAGTAATATCTGCAAATGTATTATGATACGTGCACTGCAAGTCCTCTCAATTGAATAAAAAATCATTTTAAAACATAGTATGTTAAGTAGTTGATTTTGAATGCCCACATTGTGTAACTATTATTATGCTTAGCCAAAGGTTTACAGTTGCCTATAAGATGACTTCATCATCATGCAAAACTGACCGCCAAATCTGTCAGCCTTGCCAACTGTGATTTGCACAGGACAAACCTCGTTAATTTTGTGCTGCAGGTTCTAAACTTTAGG
Source organism: Entosphenus tridentatus (assembly GCA_014621495.2). NCBI lineage: Eukaryota > Metazoa > Chordata > Hyperoartia > Petromyzontiformes > Petromyzontidae > Entosphenus > Entosphenus tridentatus. The sequence goes on along the minus strand of CM025610.2, from coordinate 14,004,049 downwards.
ACTTTTTGAATCGGGAAGATCCACAACTAAGTAGCGTTCATTAATTCTGCAAAATAATTCAGTGACGGTTATGCATGCTACAAAACAAAGGCATACCTACGTTTAATACATATTCCAAAAAGCAGCACTCTAAATTCCAAAAATGCAAGCTGGATTTGCAAACATCTTTCCTCAACAGCACAATCTGAATTGGTTTCGACTTTTATGATTGATGTGCTTACGGGGAGGAATGTTTAAATGAGCAACCCTAACCGTTTACCATCTTTTAAGTCGACCTCAATCATGTCCAAAGGGTCACGTCCAGCAATGCACCTTAAGCTTTTGCATCATAGAGTGCAGAAAATGCAAACAAACGTATGCATGTAAACGCTGACTTTGAAATTATTCTCATTACATACAACCACCCATCAATTAAATTCAAAAGTATGCTTATGCAACATTAATTAGAATTATTTTGAATTATCATTTACTCCCATTTGTAGTTTTGCTTCTTTAAACCAGGCTAAAATCTGCAGTGTTTCCAATGAGAACAAATTGTGGTGGCATGTAACGTTTTATCAATTAAAAAAATTACGTTGTGTACGCACTCATCAAGGAGAGTTTGGTCTACCAAATATGACGTCCAAGATTGATGTACACAAGAGAAATATACGACGGCTTCAAAAACTGAGAAGACGGTGGGATTTCACGACTCATTCTTGCATGTCGAAGTAGTCGATGGTAGGTTCATCTTTCGCCACTGCTGGGACATCCGACACCGGCTTGTCAAGGCTAAGGACACACAAATCAGAGAGGGCCAGTTATGACTGGGCAGTCTAAATTACTCAGGCCGAATGCTCTACATAGCAAAGCATTTGGCCACATTCAAGCAAATAAAGTATTACACCAATGCACACACATATTAAGTGATTATGCAATAAGGCAAAAGCCTGGACCTAGAAAGATTTTGAAGTAAATTACACGCACATACATAAACCCAGTAAGGTGTTAGAGTTTTCTGTGTACACTCACCGATTTGCGTGGTGTGGTATCGGGGGAGGAGGTTTGGGTCCCAGCTCCCTCTCTATCAGGGCGCACAGGGGTGGGCTTTGGTTGCACGACTTCCCCCTACAAAAAAATAATAATTTCAAATGCATCAAATGTTTAAAGGGAAAAAGCCGAGGAAAAATGTGAGGAGTTGGAAGGGACTTTCAATGAGAGATGTGGCAGGTCGCCAAAGGTGGAAAGCATTTGAAATGAGCACCAACTGACAGTTATGAGGATTAACCGAGTTATGATAAATCACAGTAATGAAGGTAAACTGATAGTTGACACCAGCCAGAAATTGTGTGTGCAAGCTCCATATAAATGACCAAATATTCAAAATGACCAAATAGTCCTATTTTCCCCATCGCTGGGATGAGTTTTTCTCCGCATCTTATGCGGGCAATGTAAACTTAACAAAGACGCGACAAGAGATCAAAACAACTGGAAAGCGGAGGTGTGGAGAGCACAGAACATGGGGGGAGCCTCGAGTGTTGTTGGCAAGTGAAAAAAAGCCCAGCCACCGCACAGGGAATGGTAAAAGAGCAAGGGCAGCAGACCTGATGGCCGTGACGACAACGTTGCGCTTGGGCTCATTGTCGTAGCTCAGACTCTCAAGCGCATAGCTCTCGGCCAGCTCGTGAATCACGCGCCGGTGGTCACGGTTCATGGGTGGAAAGCAGTGGCTGCGACGTGCGTGTTTGCCCTGTGCACAAAAGCAACCGAGAGGCACTTAAAACACCAGGGGGGCCCGACAGGTGACTGTTCGTTTCCTCCAGGGCCTCAATAACAAGGTTATTCAGGTCGCACTCTAAAATATATACCCGTAAAAATCATGTTATGTTTTGACAATTATTTAACATGTGAAAGTAATTTCTTGGATTCAGTTTTGTCGTTTTAAAAATGTATAATACACTAGCTTCATTTGACGAAAAGAAAGATAACAGTTATTCTTTAACGTCTGCAGTTGGAAATGAAAGCGAATGAAGCCGTTCTTCCCACCCACCTTGTTCGTGGCTTCTACCAGATTGCGTATTTCGTCTTCTATTCCACGCACAAACTTCAAATCTTTCCTGTAACGCATAACATTGCTCTTACAGCCACTACATGGGAAGGAAACATGAGAATGTGGGTCACTGTTATCAGTCCATCGTACCTTTGGTTAAACCGTCATGCGAGTTCATTTTCTGCCATTATTATTGCACTGCTCTCAGAGAAATGTTGGTTTTATCATGAAGCCGCCCCACCGCTACCTACTTTTCCTCCCCTGCCCCAGGCCCCCATTACTACCCACTCCCGTTGCATCACTCAAATCAACTTTCTTTATCCCACAGTTGCCAAGCCTCGCAGAAAAAAAGTGGCACAGTCTTTAAAAACATGTCCAAAATTATTATTTCGCATGGCTGATGTAAATGCAGAGCAACAACTACAATTTAACATTCAGGTGGTTATGCCAAACAACCGCATCAGGAGCAGTGGAGTGTATCACTGTGATGTCTTTTTCAAATTTGTGGTTCAGGCATTGCATCGTAAGATGTTGTACAGTGAGAATTTTTTTTAACCCTTTTATCTGGCAACAAAACTGACACCTTTTTTTTACAAGAAGTCATGCTTACATTGACCACAATACCTGCGGCTGGAATGCAAACAAAAAACACAACTCTGATAATGTATGCACTGTCCTTGAAATTGATTGGTCCACACCTGAGACAGCTTTTCTTAGAGCCTAGTCTCACATGGTGTGAGACTAGGCTCTAAGATGCCAAAAGGCGCCTTTTGGCGTCATCTGGTCCAACACCATGTGAGACTAGGCTCTAAGAAAAGCTGTCTCTCAGGTGTGGACCAATCATTTAAGGACAGTGCAACATTATCAGAGTTGTGTTTTTTGTTTGCATTCCGACCGCAGGTAGTGGTCAATGTAAACATGACTCCTTGTAAAAAAAGGTGTCAGTTTTGTTGCCAGATAAAAGGGTAAAAAAACAATTATCATATTTGTTACTGGCAAAGGAGGTTCCAATGATGTTGTACAGTATCTTCTGGATGACCACTGTCGCACACTGAAGAGTTTTTTTAATTTTAGATTTGTGATCCATGGATGTGGTAGACACTGGCATGTAGGACATCCCAAGACGTGAGTATCCTGGAGCGCCAGGACATCAAGTCCATGTTTGGAGGAAGGGGCGAGGGTTCAAGATAGAGGGCCGGGACCTCAAAAGGCGGGGGTGGGGCCTCAAGATAGATGGGCGGGGTCTCAAGAGGGAAGTAGGGAAAAATAAACCCAAATCTTCAAATAGAGAAGTGCATCAACCATGAACTTCCTTGATTATTTAAGGAAATTAAAGCATGAAATAACATGTCTGTCGGCCAACTCGTTATTAAATGTTTTGTCCACGTGTGTCAAAGTAATTTAAAACGTAAATATTTCAATGCAACCTTTCATGCTTTGTACACTTTGTTCAGCCAGCCTTACATGATTTATAAAACGTATACTTTTATACATTTCCATAAGAATATAATGAGCTATTATTACTCCTGCAGGGAAGGAAAGCACACTGGTACTATTAATAAACATAGTACCTGGCCTCTTCCTTCAAGAAGTCAGAGTATTTCATGGCAACTGCTTTGTTGAAGGGGTTGGTAGATGGATCAATGTTCAGGGCCTCTGCCAGCCGCCTGGAAAACAGAACAATGAAGAGCCATGACAAATGTTCAAAAATGAACCACCAATGCACGTAACGAAACGATTACACAACTATTTTTCCATGGGTTATTATGTGTAGGATATAATGCGCAAATAATAAATGTATTTCACCTGTTTCTCTCCAAAACAGCACACTCTTCTGTACATTCCAGTCTGTCAAGAAACAAAAAAAATCACTGCAAGAAAACAAATATGTTACAAACAATGTTACGATATTTTACAACACCATACTTGTGGTAAACATTTAAAAGGAGATTTATTTTTTCTCGAAAGCGTAACTACAACACTGTTATACACCTTGCATACAATGACATACCAGTGAATTGAATAAGATGCCTCTTGGAATTTTGCATCAAACTTCCACAAATACTTGGCGTTGTTTTCTAGGTACAACTTGAAACTAACAATTATAAACCACTTGTCACTTTAAAATATATATATATGTAACTAAAACATGAAGAATGTGTTCATTTAATGGAAGGAATCAATTGGGTTGTTTTTCTTTAAACGCAGATACACACATGCAATGTTAATTTTAACTTATTTGACCAAGTACTGCTGATGAGCTTTTATGAGGCCCAGTTTAGAATTAGGAAAGGAGTTGGTGGGGGTTTGCAGGGGAAGGGTAGGCGGGAAGGGAGGTAGAGGCAGGGGGGGGGGTAGCACTAAGTAATGGGAGCGCTCCTATTTTCCAGACACTTGTAATTAAATCAAGTGGGAGGGGGCCACATGACATAATATCCTATTGTTGAGGTGCACATCTGGTAGTGAGATGAGTTGTCTGGATTATACTGCGGTGCACTCTTTCTTTAAGTCTGCAAGTCTTTAAGTGTGATCAACAAAACACGCGTGTGCACCTGGACTGCTGCGCCTCCTTCTCCGTCACCAGTTTGGCGAGCTCCGTGCACTCTCCCATCTGCATGTCCGAGAGCTTGCTGACCAATGCTATTGTAGCAATTCTGCAAAGGTAGAACACCCGCAACCACAAGTTGTACATCGTTAGCGTACAATGTCACAAAAGGTTCATCGACAGGTTTATGAAAATGAATAAAAACACCTTGAAGCACACTCCACATTCATTTGTTTAACAGTCCTTACTATCAAATCACAGGCTACATGATGAGACATGTAAAATTCCAAAAAGCGTTCTAAAAAAATATGATCTAATAATGCCCGTTCAGATTGACTAGGGATTGTTTTTGATGAGCGTTACCGATTTGAAAGAGAAATATCAAGCCCCAGCTGGGTTTAGAGCCTCACCGCTGGTAGGAGGAGGAGGACTGTGAGCAGGGAAGCTTCTCCTTCCTGTGACTGCAGCTGCATAGCAGTGTCACCTGCAGGAAGGCGGACACGCACATCAGCTCGCTGCAACAGCGACCTTGCACAGGCATCTTGTATGTATGTACGTATCATGTTGAATTTCTTTCGCACCATGCGTAGCCAGCTGTGCTAATCGGTGGTGCGGGGAAGGACAAGAAACTAAACACAAAAAGTAGTTATAAAAAAATTAGTTATCAATTTCGATTTGAAAGTGCATAGCTCCAGTGGCTTCCTACTATTGGAAGAGCATTAGACGGCCGCAGAAGCGCATTTAAAAGTGTGCGATGCAGTGACCGTCTTTGTTTAATGGCTAGCCAAAAGCCGCTGCAAGGATGACCGAGTTTGCGTGATGGTTTATGCTCCTTTACGAAATCGGCAAGGTATTGTGGTACAATTTTGGCAAGCACTTTGTGCGTAATGAGTTCGACATTATAATCTATTACTTCAGCATTTGCGCCAGTAAATTCAAGTGGGCACACCGTACCTCGGCTTTGCACGAGGTCCTGGGGCACGGCAGCCCAGGGTGGCATACGGAGCCACAAGGGTGGGCACAGCCTGACCGAGGGATCGTGCAGGGCTGACCGCACCCCAACACGGCAGAAGGCTCTACATCCGGCTCTGCCAGGGCTCTGGGCACACACTCTCCACGGTGGCAGGCCTTGACACACTTGTGTTGTCCGCACGGTAAAGTCTTCTGGCAGGGCAAGCCACATGAAATCTCCCGCAGGTAGCATGGGATATTACGACGTAGCTGCAGTGTCAAACAGGAAACAAAACAAAAAAAGCAACACTCCATTTGTTACTTGGTTGGGTAAAATACAGTGCTGCCATTAGTTTAAATTGATTATTAAAGGGAGGCTCAAGAAACATGGGAACAAACCTCATGCTTGCCAAGACACAACCTCTCGACCAGGTATGTGCAGGGAGGACACTTGTCATCACTGTGGCACGTGTGGTACACTGAAAAGAAAAAATAAATCACAGCTACAACGCCTTGTGGTTAAACGACTGCCACCACCTGTCATGGGTAAATAGATCTTACTCAGAGCAAGCAGTGCCTCTGAGCAGAACTGTAGACTCACCTGGATGATCACAATCATGCTGGCGGGAGCAAGGCTGCTTGCACTCGGGTGGTTTTGTGCCGCATGACACTGGGGGGAATAACACCTCAGCTCCGCAGTAACACATCAGCTCCTCAAAGCCTGCAAAGCACAATAAGTACATATTCTGCTGAAAAAATGTTGCAATTTTCAACACATTACACTTTGTGTTTAGTTTGTTATCGTTTGCCCGCAACTCTGATTCGCATGGTTGGTTACGTACGGTGCGAAATAAGTTCTACATACACACTTAATGTAGTGGAATAAAAAAGTTGTTGGCTTCATCAACTTTATATTCATAATAAGAAAAGAGCAGGAAAAAAAACATCAAGTGACACGGGTGGTAAACCAAGCAAAACAAAGGTAAGAGAAACCTGCACTGTAAATTACACACTACAAACACAATGAGAATGAGGTTGACAATGATAAAGCACACAAGGACCACCAGTATTGAAGAGCATCAAGATCTCTTCGTTGGTGGCCACTTTGCATTATAGTTTAAGTGATAAGAACACTCATTAAAGCATAGGAGCAATGGAATAACACGTTACGATATCGAGGCACTGACTTGCAACAACCAATCTGAAAACTGCTTATATGTTCACTACTGCACGATGCATGGAGACACGCACTTGTCTGCCAGCACGACTGGCAGTCGCTGCGATGGCAGGGCTCCTCGCACTTGTGCAGCTTGCACGACAACGTGCGACCACATATCAGAGGACACGCGTGCTCGGGATCCTGCTGGGAATGGGGGGGGGGGGCAAAGGGGAACAGGGGCTTGAGAGGGACGGACTTGCTTAAAATTACATCACTGCAGCCCCATGCCTCCATGGGTGTCCAAGACCAAAAGACTCGGCCAGGAATAAACTTAACGTTTTAGGATATGAAACAAGTAAAATTCCTGCATTGATACTTATGTAATAAACCTCCTCGAGACGGCTTCTGGAATCGGTCCTTTATTTTCCACTTCCACAGTTCACAAACACTCCCCGTTGCTGGCAGGCAACGGGAAGCGGGCAGACAGCCACCGAAGACGCACCGCCCATGTGGCACCTGAAGCCCTGCACGCGCGTGGCCCCTTGCTCTCTTCGTCCCAGGTCTGCTCCCGAGTCTCCCGTCTCTCCCCCTTTTAACGCCTGGGTCACGTGGTACCCTTAAGCCAATCCTGAATAGCCAGCGTCGAACATTCCAGATTACTCCCCGTCAACTCCCGGGACCACGCCTCTGATCCGGCTTCCCATTAGCTGAGGCCAAGACCGGCAGAGCCAATCACCTTAACTAACATGCCGTGATCACGCCGAGGCCATGCTCCCAGGCTCTCCCCTCATTGGCTATAAAGCGGGACTGGCAGAGCCGATCACCACGTGAGCCGCACATGGCTCTTATTACACTTACTTGAAAGTCAATTACCAACTACAGCGACATTTGCAAAAGTGACTTGTAACTATGCTCTCAGAACTGTAGAACTTCAATTGAAATGTAAATGTATTCTTTCTTTGTATAATTTTTAACTATTACTGTTATGTTTTTCCGTGCAATATTGTTTTAGTTTGAGTTTATGTACGATTGCTTAATGTATCTACCTATAAGAGTTCCTCTGTAATTTTCGGCCATTGCCGATCCAACTTGGGCTGGACACCTGTGATAAAGTGCTTTATAGCTCATCAGGTTCTTCCAGCTTAAATGTCTGTCTAATTGAAGAATAACATATTTATAACCATTTCCTGATGCAATTTCTTTCATATAATTTACTTAAACGTTGAATTTCACTTGACAAATACATACACACCAACGGACCCTTTCAAAAGACTTCAGATTTTATGCATGACAGTGATTGCACTGAGCCTCTGGGTGTCACCGACGTCTGAGCTGAAGGAATTGCTTACCATGCAGCACACTTGGTTGCACTTGTGTCGGCCACACTTTCTCTTCTTGTTGCACCGCCTGTCGCAAATGAAGCTCAGCCCTTCTGCAAAACAAGTCATCAAGTCACACGCAGCTTCTTAATAAATTTTGATTTAAAGCTTTCGTGAATGCAGGGATTCATATTCTTGGTTCTTTCGGTAAAGTCACGTAGAAGGGAAATAATACAATAATATTAATATAAAAAATAAAATTCTCACGTTTCGATTGCAACACAAGCAATCATCATCAGGTGTGAAAACCACAGCAAGAAAATTTGAAAAACGTGTGGTTTTCACACCTGATGATGATTGCTTGTTGCAATCGAAACGTCGTGATAATTGTATTGTTTTATATTTTTAATATGTTGTTTCCCTTCTATGTAGCTTCTAAATACTTCAACACAAGCTGAAATTCAATTCTGCAAAGAATACAGCCTCCATTTTACACACAATCATGATTCACAACACATACATAAGTCACTCGGCTTTTATAAAAATAATTTATGTTTGTTAATCTGTCATTAACTTAACTTCGTTTTTTTTACTTTATTCAGATGAGGGAGATTGTTATACATTTATAAACTTGAAAATGTGTGTTACTTGCAATGTATACAGTGCTTTTTGAAACACACTAATCGCCATGGACCATCTAAGATGTATTTCTTTAGTAACCATGGCAACGTGCACATGTTTGAACAACCCGACCTTTAGGCGTAATACTAGTTATTCAAGAATTGTAAAAACTTTTACTTTATTCAGCTATCACTTTTCAACTTAACTAAATGTCATATGTAACTTGCACTTATATCCAATGATAATGTACACAGCACCAAACATGGCCTAATGTATCAATGTAATGAGGGCACCTTGCTACTGCTGTGGACACCGAGGGATAATCAGGTCCCAACGGCCATACAAATGACCTAAGAGAATTGAATGTCCCTCAAGCACAGCGTTCCTATGGGTTTCTATTGTTCCAGTTAAAATGTATTGTCTTGAGTGGGGTCAGGAGTAGGTAAAGAACCAACATGCTACAAATATTTGTAAAAAATTATGTATAACCAAAAACCTAACCCATACAATATGGATGGCTTGCAAATAGTACAACAGGCCAAACGGGGTTTAACATGACTACATTTAGAACAAAAAAGTTGCTTCAATGAAAACCAAAGCATTTATATCACTTAAAACTAGTTTTATCTTGTGAAATGTGGTGCCACGTTATAAAGCCGCTGTATTCAGGAAATACATACTAATTGTATCAAGGCTATGATAATCTAAAGTTAAAATATGCTAAATAAACAATTTAGTGCATGGTATGCTTAAAAAACTGCTTAGTATATTGTACGTGTCATTCGTTTATAAAAGCATTACAGTATATACAAAATATGAATCTACTTCCAGCATCCAAACCAGTAAAAATCCACGGCTAGGTAATTTCTAAAGTATTTAGAGTTGACTTATTTTGGTCAGTTTTGGAGTACCTTGAATAGTACTAGTTTCCTCAGTCTTATTAGGATTAGCATCTCTAATGCACACCGAGAAATCATTCTCATCAAAGCCAACAGGGTGTACGAGGGACTTTTCACATTTGAATAATAGAGACATGCAGGTATGGCATATGTACTGTTGCACAATAGGTGCAACAATAATAACGCATATGAAGAGTCAGGGAAACATGATGCAGCGCACGCTCGTGTGAACTGGGGCTACATAATGCCATGGCTTTTTCTCACAAACCTGATGCTTAATCAAGGCAAGCAGCATCGTCAGTATCATGAGTTCCTCAAGCAATCTGGGACCTGCTGTATAACAGTTGTATACCAGAGTGTGGCCATATATGAAGCATCTTCTTATGCCTAAAGGTAACAATTTTTTTGGCTCAAATGCTTTCTGCATCCTACCTGTCAACCCATACTGTTTACCCATATTTTGACAGGGAACTTGAGTTTTGAGGTCCATACGTTATACAGCTCTTTCGCTACGGGCACATTTTTTTTGTCTATTTGTTTGTGTTTCTCCCTTATGATGAGATTTATAAGGGAAAGGGGTGACCAATACAGTTTGAAATGGTCTGCAATAAGGTAGGCACTCATAAGGAGTTTACAGGTATGCTGCATTGAGTAGCCATGAGTAGATAATGCTTTCAAATCCTAAGTTATTATTTTACTTCTGCACTGAGTCAGTAAAAAAGCAGTTTTTTATATGCCGTTTGGTTTTACATTTTTAAAGTCTATAGTACACCAATGTTTATATATATTGCACTATATTTAACTTGTTTAAACAAAATAAGACACATTAACAACGTGTTTTTACACATCAATTAATGTTAAATCACTGTTCCACAAATCTGTGTTGCTTGGTTCGTTCGTAAACCCACAATCAGTTTAGAACTTTCATTAATTTCTTCACAGATTTCTGATAGTCGCATTTTTTTCTCTGATGTTTTTGTATTTACCAACAGATTCCTTTACTGGGAAGGACTGAAGATTAAAATCAAAACGACCACATGGCAAATATTGTGTTCGGAAATGGTTACGTATTGTTTACTGTGTGTAAGCGTGCTTATGTAAGAAAAAGTGTGCAGTCTGTGGACATTCTAAAGGGGAGCCCCTGGTGTTCCCAAACCTGGCCATCTGCACCATAAAGATCGTGACGGACAAAGAGGCTGTGGTCTTTACTGATGTCGGCTACAAAATGTGCTTGTTCTTTGTAGCCTCAACTCAGTCCTTGAGTGTGTGCTTCACATTTGGGCGCAGATTCTTTAACTGCTACACAGCTCGTTGGTTCCAAGTGCCCGTGCCTTTTAAAAATGCGCTACAAAAGCAAGCAATTGGTTCACATGTTTAACGCCATTGTCTTGGCTACTTTCCCAGCAGCCTTAAACTTCTCCATTCCATTTTCTACGTCCAAACTCACAAATGTAACTTTGGATAAAAACAAGTATAGTTTAGGGTCCTGCTTCTACAAGTTTCCAAACAAGACTTTTAGGCTTGTTCATGGTAAAATCTTCATATTCTTGAAGGACGTCTTCACAATCGTTTTGATGGTTGTGGTGAACGCAGCGATCCTGCGCATATTATACAGGCACAGGCAGCAGGTGAGAGAGAGCTGTCTGGTCTGATTAAACCCATCACAAATGAGGTACATTCTGCTAGAGTTATCATCACACTCGTCATCCTGTATGTCGTCTTCTTGAGATTAGATATCACCATCTCCGTGGATATTGCCTACCCATATCTGAGACATTCAATAAAAGCTACAATGCTGCTCAAGAATGTGGTGGCTGCCCTCTATGCAGCAGTCTGTCCATATGTGCTTGTGGCAGGAAACCAGAGTTGAAAGCATGCGTTCAGACAATAAACATTGCCAAAGAATATTATTATAGCAAGCAATGTTTTTGGTTACTCATCAAAGTGTATACACTGTGTAAGTTTACATTGTGCTTCATCTCCATTAACAGATGTCAATGTCCATATATGACTCCTTCTGTTCTGTGATACATATGTATTTTTGGTGAATGATAACTGATAAATAATTAAATTATCATTGGTTTAAAATTACTCGTTAGTTATTTCGGTTTAAATTTCATATTAACATTAATAATAAAAAATAATAATTAACCTATACATTTTTACTTAAACTTTCGTGACTGCAGGAATTCATATCCTTTGGTTCCTTTGGTAAAGTCATGTAGATAGAAAAATAATAAAAGAATAAAGTGAATAAAAATAACAAAAAAACTAAAACCACTGATGTAGACTGTAGCCTGGTTCTTAATCAGAGTGAGTGTACTGGCAGTCTATAATGTAGACTGTAGCCTGGTTCTTAACCTGAGTGTACTGGCAATATATAATGTAGACTTATTATTGGTTCTTTCAGTAATAAAAAAAACCATGACGTTTCGATCGCAACACAAGCGGTTGTCATCAGGAAAAGGGGGGTTAGCCTCTAAAGGCAAGCTGTTTATAAAGGTTTAGAGATGGGCGTAGCCCAAGTGTGTCGGCAGCATGGGCGGGCAGCTAATGTTAATGTAGGAGACAAGCAACTACACCAAAGGGCCGCCAGGCAATCATTGCACCTCGCTCCACACACCCACACTGCTTACGGTGGAGGTTAACAAGAAAAGACAAATCAAGTCATGACCCAAAGTGGTTGATGACATCTTTCCAATGATTGCCGAGTTTATAACCATCCTCTCGGTTAAAATTGTGTCTCTATGTCTGTATATATGGATGGCAACATGAACAAATCTTTGTTGGTAGCTATTAGGCTTGCAAAGTACCATCATTTTAGATCTTATAAATATTTTTGGCTACCCCTATGTATGGCCAGGTGATGGTTTTGATTGGATCCTCAGATGGCTCCTTCCTCACGGTTGAGGTGATGACTTTGCGAATTGTGTAGTCAGAATATACATTCGCCTTGAGAGCTTAGTGTACTGTTTTGGTTCACTGGTTAGGTGTTCATGGTCAGAGATACATTGAGCTCTATGGTGCAGCGTTTTGATGAGGGAATTCTTCTGGGATGGATGGTGGTGGCAATCAGGTTTTAGGTAGGCGTTAGAATGGGTTACTTTCCTGTAGACAGAATGGCTCATTGAGCCATCTGGTCTATTATGTATTAGGACATCCAAGAAAGGTAGCATGCCATCCTTTTCTACCTCCATGGTGAATTTGATGGATGAGTGTATGGAATTGATGTGGTTGAGGAATTGTTTCAGAGCTGGTCGGCCATGCAGCCAGATGACAAACGTGTCATCCATGTACCTCTTCCACAAGGACGGGCGTAGAGTGGATGCCTGGATGGCACCAGTCAATTTTTGCCATTAAGATATTGGCTACAACCGGAGAGAAAGAAGAACCCATTGGGGTGCCTTCAGTTTGTAGAATGTTCCATTCCAGGTGAAGTATGTATTGGTGAGGCAGTGTCTCACCAGGGCTGGTACATCAGCATTCAGTCGTTGATGGACCAAATCTTCAATGATTGCAATGGTATCGAGCACAGGAACTTTGGTGAACAGAGAAACTACATCGAAACTAATGAGCAAATCACCTGGGGACAGAGATGTCTTTAATTGACAGATATTGGGCCAGTTTGTAGGTGGGTGAGCCAATGGTGGAGACGATGGGACGAAGTGGTGTACCTTCTTTATGGATTTTTGGTAAGCCATACAATCTGGGTGGTCTAGCAGCAGAACGTTTTAAGGAAAACCATTTGGTCTGTTCAATTAATGAAGCTGAATCAGTGATGATACTGTTCGTTTTTGTAACGAGGCTGTTGGTGGGATCTCTTTAAATTTTTGTGTAGCTACCATCATTAAGTAGGTCCTGAATTTTGTTATTGTACACGGTTTTGTCCCTGATGACCGTGGCATTGCCCTCGATGATTAATACATGTACAGTAATTTAAGCAACCAGCTCAACTGTGAAGCCAAACTAAATTGGGAAAGGGGATTTATGATTTTGTTTAAAAACTTACAAGAACGTATACATTTTTAAATGTGCAATGCGTTTACACTAGTATCCTTTGCATATTTATTTGAGACCATGATACAAGTGTGTTTGTATTTTTAAGCTTAAACATTTGCATTAACAAACATCAGCACACCCACAGTAAAGCAAATTATAGATGGCCATCTTGTATTAAGAGAACAAATATTACCCATTGTCCTTTGTATGAAGTCTTTGATCCATATTAAAAGCCCATCTAAAAACTAACATTAAAATATTTTAACTCAAAGCCCAAAGCGATGCTGTGAGTATAATAATTTTAAAAAGGTAATCAAATGTAGTACTAATGAACAGTAGTTTAATGCGCAAGACATCATGCGTAATTTAAATGTGTAATAAATGACATCATGAAAAAAAATATTTTAGGACTGTTTAGACCATCAATCAAATATGTATACACCCGCCATGCAATTTTTACTTTTGCATTGGAAAAAACTTGTCTTATTAATTTAGCCACCAGGCAGGAAGAAAATTAACAAAATATACTCTAGGGTTGATACAACAACCTCGATTGCATAGCATGCCAGAAGTAAAATAATACATTATATCACCGTTCGCAATTGCATTTAACATGGAAAAAGAGTGACCTGGACTTGATGTAGACCTTTGTAGTCTAAAGTATGTAAAGTAATTGAAAATAAGCATACAATATTATCAAGTTAAAAATAATGTAAAGTTTTTTCGTGTTTAAATATCAAATGTTAATTTGCAATAAGATTATCAAATGAGCTTTCACTTACCACTTTCTTGAACCTCCACACAGGGGACCTCCTACAAGTAAAAAATAGTTTAACCTCACGTAGACAACAATTTGCCTTCTATTTATGCAAATAGAACACAATATTTTAGTGAATTTATTGTTGCTTTTCCGGTAAAAAACTAGACATTTTAAATGATCACATATAACTGGAAATATAACTGTAAAAATAATGTGTTGAGTTTAATCTAGCACAACAACGACACATACGGTGCAAAGCTGGCTAAACTACAAGAAACAAGTCACCATACAGCAGAGTTGCTTCCCTGCTTTCGGTTATATGCAACACATTACAATCATTCTCATGAACTCCTCAACGTAATAACGGCAGCATGAAATGCATTTTCAAGCGAATGAAAAAAATGAAAACAATCTTGCAGTCCTAAATGTAACTTTAAAATAAAAGTTAGTCCTGAACCGGGCTAATGTTGTGAACTTGCATTCGTGGAAACTGATTAAACCTTTTTGTTAGAACAAAATGATAACTCATCACCACATGTTGGAGCATGTGAACCGTGAACAAGATTCTCATAATTTCTTTATGAACAATAAAAAAGGTATGGCCTCATAAAAGAGGTGTAAACAAATGTTTTGACAAACAGCAGGTGCCCACCTTAGTTTTGCATCCACATCGACAAACAATGGTCGACACACCTGTGCATGGTGCACAGGGCCCTTCGTGGCATATAGCCGGGCAGGTATGAACCAGATCTGTGAACAGCAAACATCATATGAAAAGTTACTACAATTCCATACACAAAAAACGACAACAAAGTGCCAGGTGGATTGTATGTGAACAAGCAGAGGCGTCACGAAATGAGGGTTCCTAGGGAGTATATCTCCTTTATACACCAACAGGTGTGCATTTTTAGAAAATCATGCAATTTACTCAGTTTTGTATTTGATGAAGTACATGAGTGACTCAAATGGGCACTCACCCTGTTAAACAGTTTGCCCTTATGTTAAAGTGGCAGGGCAAAGTGACCGGGCATTCAACCGTTGGTGAACAAAACACTCCACGGGCACAAGCACACGCGCAAAGTTAGTCCTTCTCACCATCTGAGCCACACGGCAGGGGCTTCCCGCACACATTGGTGCAAGTGGGCAGGGGGTCTGTGCAGCTCTTGCGCTCTGGGCTGCCCAGGTCGAGAAGCTTCTCCAATGATGTCTGTCCACAGGGACAGCTCCCGGCCTCCCCAGGCAGCAGGGGGCAGAGCCGGCAAACGCCTGGGTGGCACAACTCCTGGCAACAATGGTTTCCGCAAGCCAGAGATCTGTTCAGTGAAAAAGTGGAGAAAAGAGTAAAGTTTTGTATTCGCGAATGAGTTCAAAAAAAGAAGAAATAAGAGAGATGTCAATGCCCATATTAAACAAACGGCTGTATCTGTATTTGACTTCGATGATGCATATTAACACTGCTCTAAAATCCTTTTCATTGATGTGAAAATAACAATCGACATTTGTATATGCTTTTTCAAAGAGTGTAGGACTGACCGGTTGCACGGCTTCTCGCAAGAGAACTCTTTAAGTTCTCCCCCACAGGGCACTTCTCTTTTGGTAGCTCCACAGTGACACACTGCCAGAGGTTGAGAAATAAACACATATACAGCATGGAAATATATATTTTTCAGGCTAACAGTAATTAGAAATTATATAATGGCAACAAACATGAATAACTATTCCTGCTTATAATACTATATGCACGCTTTCAGGCCCAACTTTACATTATCACAGGCTTTATACATCAATGTAGATTTTCTTTTGTTTCAACTTAATTCACATATATTGGAAATAATTTTAAGTAGGCTTCAAAACACTAAAATTGTGCAAGTTAAAGAGTTTAAGAATATGTTATCATATTAAGTTAGCAGTCAATAATTATCTAGACCAGCAACTAGTGAAACATGAGTAATATAAGTTATAATTACGTCTTCTGCAATTATTGTTAGAAGTTAAACTGTTTCGAAAATGTGGATTTTAAAAATGTTGAATGCCTAATTATGTATTATATGTCACAAAAGTGGCAGTTGAGCAACAAAAATCGAAGTTGAGTTTCCAATTATGTTTCAGTTAAGATGATAGAACACACCTTGTACCAGCTTAATGGGGCATGATTCACAGTTTCCTGGATGACAGATCAGAGCACAGGTGTGCTTCCCACAGTTCAGCAAGTTGTCACAAACTTCGGAACATCGCACTACGGTCGACTGACCACAACGCACAGACTGGCTGCCAGAAAACGCACACAGTAGAATTAAAACCAAACAGTAACACAGCTTGCAATGCAAATCGGATAATACAAGTCTTCAAACACAAAACCTATCCAGTTCTAATAGAGAAATGAAAAAGAAAAAGGGTAAGTGTCGTACATTCAGGTGAGGAATGTTTATAATAATATAAATTTTAGATTCATTTCTTAAAAGAAAACAGAAAAGCTTACCTGCTTCGGCCACATTCACATTTTTTGGTGAGGAAGGCAGGGCATGATGGACATGGGCCAGGATGACAAAGGCTACAGAACATGGAAACAAGCAACATGTTCAAGTTAATTATTCGGCATTCGACAAGTATAACACCACGCCAGGGTTGCATAGAAATTATGATTTGTGTAGGAACAACGCCTGCCAACCTACATGTTGCAAGGGTGAAGGCAGTCACTGCCCTGCCTGTGCTTCGCACACATCTCTCCGCAGCTGTGAGGGATATCCGTCCGATTCCATTCAGGGTTGAGAACCTTTCCTGAATAAAACACCACTATTTACTGTATGGAAGTAGCCTTTATTGTAGAAAATTTGCACGTAAAAGAGATAACACTTTGATATACAAAAATACATGTGTACTGACCACAGAAACAGCGGTAGTTCGATGGAACCTTGTCGGTCACATTCTGACAGGCTGGGCATCGCCAACCATCGCTCCCATCTACACATGTACAGGCCACAACAAACAAAACATTTCACTAAAAAGACATGTAAACAAATTACATGGATTAAATTGTACACGAAGTGTAGATGTGAGTTTACAATTGAAGCCTTTTCCATAAGTGGCAAGAACCATGTTTGTAAGGTGACCAAGTACCTTCAACTTTGGCAGTGGGTGAACGTGCCCACTTATTGACGCAGGGTAAGTGGAAGAGATGGTAGCAGTTCTGGCAACTCCACACAGCCGAGTGGCCACGTATCCTCTCACAACACACCATACACTCGTATGTGCTGGCCATCAGCTGCTCGATTAGCAAACCTGCATGCACACGGTGTATATAACAAACTGATGCTACAGATTTTAAAAGGTCTCCTCACATCCCGAAATGAGTATGTGGTCTTAAAATATCACATGCCATAATGGAAAAGCACTTTGGGAAAAACAGATATTCACAAAAAATATAAATTGATAATCATAAAAACGTTGAAATATATTTTAAATGTTGATACAAGCATAATAACAAAAAATGAAATGTATCCATACACACCTGTGTGTGTCTCTTTTGACTTGTACACTTCAGGTCCTGGTTTTTTGGATTTTCCAGATTTTTTCTCAACATCTGATTTTTTCTGAATGCTCTCTACAGGGTAATTGCTTCTTTTATGCACTAAATCTTTACCATGCTCTTTAGAGGGTTGATTAATTTCAATTGATTCAGCTTTGTTGGCATTATCCAAAGGTTTTATGGAAGTTTCTAATTTTAAATTATTTTTTGCTTCATCAGCTCTCTTTACACCATGGGCGATGCTTTCACTTTCATTTTCAGGTTTTCTGTTGCTTCTCCAATTTGCTTCAGATGAGCCTTTACCTCCTTTAAAGTCCCTTTCATATTTCTTTTCAGATCTGTTGTAATAATTTCCTTGCTGATGTGTATTACCTTCTGTTTCATGTACTCTCTGCTCTGACTCGTACATCTTTGACTTGGTTTTCTTGGAATACTGAGGTTTTTCCTCCTTCTGTTCCAAATTAAAAACCTTGCCTACTTCGGGGCCTGACATTCCCCTGTTTACTCTAGATCTGCCGCTATACTTATCATGATATTTTGGCCTTGTTCCACTTCCTGTACCAGTATCTCCTGCAGCCTTCTCACATGAGGCACCCCGACTGTAGCTTTCACCTGCAACTTCCCCCTTGTGGTCTGTGCTGCTCTGTGCACCGACTACTGCCGTTTGGCCAGAATTATAATTTAAACTTTGGTGTTGTGTTCTGCCCGTAATGCCACCAACTTCATAATTTCCACGGGCTTTTCCCCCATCGGACAAAGGATCACCATATTGCTTTCTATTCCTGCGAGCATTTTGAGCACCCTGTTTACTTTCTGTGGGGTTCAAACTGCTTTTACTTTCTTGTTGAACGAAGGTGTCTGCATCACGGTTTGCCTCCCTTCTCGGAAACCCATCGGCAGCGTGGCCTCCTCTAGAATAGGAATCTTGTGCGCGGCCCCTGTACAGCTCTCGCCTAGGAAAGGGCCGTCGTGGACCATCAAAGTGGGGTCTGACATCAGCGTCGTTGTCACTTGGCAAAGGTTGATCCACATGACCAGAGGCAGTATTGATTTGACTCCCAATGTGCTTTTCAGCAACTCTTGCGTTGTCCAAATCTCCATCAAACGTGCGAGATTTGTTCTGACGAGCTGTGTCGGAATTTTTCTGAGCTCCAGCAGGAGGGGGGCATGCTCTGCTGCTGTCAGAGTACTGGATACCCCATTGCGTTGGATGTGATGGATTGAAGGCTGCTGCTTCGGGATTCAAGGATCCCATTGCCTAAAGAAAACGTATTCAATATCAATCTTCAGTAATGTACAATGTTTACACTTGCATAATGGGCCGACGTATTAAACGTATAAAGCAAACGAACACTTGAAGAACATTTGCCGATTTTAACTATAGAGTTAACTGTATTTGCTCACTGCACAGTAAGCAATTAATTTGCATAATTTACCATAATATCTAGCAAGTCAGTTACACAACTAGACATCAGCACCAGATAATACATCAGCTGTGAACATATCTTAATAGTTGATTAACAAGTTCGTGAAGTTACATTTATATGACGTGTCGTGCTGACAACGTTCTTACGACGTACACCCGTAGCATATGCAATTCAAAATCCCTTCCACTTCCACCTATATAAGTCTATCTTAAATGTGTTGTTTATCTTTCATAGTTTTGTTGTTTATAAAGTGAGGGCAGGTTGTGAGCCAGGCAATCGGGCTGAGATAAGGAGTCTAGCCTACACCGGTCAGTTGAATGAAACATCATCAAGTATACATCTTGACTTAAAGCTTTCGTGACTGCAGCAATTCATATTCTTTGGGTCTTTCGGTAAAGTCACGTAAATACGTAAATACGTGACTTTAACGAAAGACCCAAAGAATAACTTCAAATATTTAACGTTTCACTTCTCATAACATCAAGTGTGTAACGCTTCACTTACACGACTTTAAATGACAAAGGCAATATTTATTATCCTGAGGTGCCTTATGCAACTGTAACGTAATCTCATCTTTTAGTGCAACAATGTACTATACTATATAACATAGCGAACATGTTGCCGGTTGCATAAACCACCCCCAAGCATGTTCAAATAAGATACAATTGAAGGGCAATCGCCCTTTGTCCTAAAAGCCACTTGCACAACGCACCTCGGTCAACAATTTCCTTATTACACACTGCCTTTACGTGGGAACCGAAGTGAACATCCCACTTATTTTACCATGGGAGGGTAGAAAGTGTCCTACTTTAAACCGATCGTGACTCGACACGAAGGGAGCAATGTCCGAACTAAACTCAAGACACTTGGTGAAACTCCCTCGACTCTCACGGGGACGGAGAATTACACTCACGACCGTGACACATTCACACCGAGAATAAATCCCCCCCCCCCCACTCCGATTTGCTTGCCAAAACGCCCGAGAAAGACGACCCCAGCCAGCCACTCCCCGATGTTAACACGCGGTACTGGGAAGGAGCCTCGCCGCGTTGACACGAGGGGCGAGAGTGGAGGCGGATCGGATGGAGCGGCCACGACCGACAATCAGGATAGAGGCCTCGGCCTTCCTCAAGCCCAGGGCATGCGCCCCGCGACGCGCTACTCACCCCCAACGCGGGCAGAACGCGACACCGGCTCGACCCCCCTGGGCGTCTACACGGCCCGCTGGGTTCCCGTGGGTCTCCCCGGGTCTCCTGTCCACACCCCCTCCCCCCGTGAGGCAACTCCGCGCGGAGCCCTTCTCGCCTGGACTTCCCCTCGTGTCCCCGACGGATGAACCAGCGAGCGCGATGGCGTCACCGCGTAACGCGTTGACGTCACTTCCGTGTGCGGGTGCTTTACAGCCGACGTAATGACATCACTACCGGCGTGATGACGTGAACGTGTCGGTGCGACGCGATTGACGTCATAGTTCAGCACCTTTGGAACCTCATTTGCCAATTGTTTTTTTACTTTTTTATCTGGCAACAAAACTGACACCTTTTTTACGATGAGTCTTTTGGCGTCATCTGGTCCAACACCATGTGAGACTAGGCTCTAAGGAAAGCTGTCTCGGGTGTGGACCAATCAACTTCAAGGACAGTGCATACATTAGCAGAGTTGTGTTTTTTGTTTGCATTATGGCTGCAGGTATTGTGGTCTATGCAAACATGACTCGTAAAAAAAGGTGTCAGTTTTGTTGCCAGATATAAGGGTAAAAAAACAATTGTCATAGTTCAGGTTCGAAATTGGACGATCGTGTAGGGCAGGGGTGGGGGAACCTTTTTTCTGCCAAGGGATCATTTGGATATTTATAACATCATTCGCAGGCCATACAAAATTATCAACTGAAAAATTAGCCCGTTATATTTGGTCAAACATTTAATTAACTCGCCCCTAATGTGATGGCTGGAACTGCTTCTCTTTGGCGAGGGGTGTGATGTTAGCCGGTATTGATGATGTTGCTGCTCGCAACTGCTTTTCCAGGTTTGCTCCTAGATTGATTGAATTTCGAGTCCCGCCTGCGGTTGCCTTGGCAGGGCCACACCAAATTATTTTGCGGGTCTTATACAGCCCGCGGGCCGGACGTTCCCCACCCCTCGTGTAGGGTATTGGGTTTGTTTCACGAGAATAAATCCCGTTTAGCCAGTTGTCCGGCTATTTTACAAGGGAGATCCGTGGTGCGTGAACACAGCAGCAGCAACAACAATAAATCAAGACAAAAACAACAATATTGCAGAGAACAAGTGCAGCAGTCCGAAAGGGTCATTGCGCAACTAACGAAGTACGTAACGGTCGTGAATGAAACTCGCGAATCTAAAACAAACGTGAACGTGTGTCAACAAGAGGAGCCATAAAAAGGTAGGTGCAGGTGCAAGCAAGTGTAATGTGAGGATATATCCAGCTCACTGACGTATCACAACTCGTCATGATGATTGGCTCTGCCGGTCCTGATCCATAGCCAATGGGGGGAAGCCTAGGGGCGTGGCCCTGACGTAATGGAACGGTGACAGCTGTAAGTAGAGGATTGGTTCTGCTGGCTTTGGCCACAGCCAATGGGGAGATGAGTCAGGGGCGTGGTCCCGGGAGCCTACGAGGGAGCCTGGAAGATTCCATAGAGGCGAACCAGGATTGGTGGAAACGTACCACGTGACCCGGGTATTAAACGCTGCCGGTCAGCAGCGTGAAGGAGAGCTGTAATGAAAAGTGAATAAAAGACTGGATTCCAGAAGTCGCCTCAACGACCTTTATTACACAAGCATTGTTTTTTGGTCAAATATGAACATTAAGAGGAGTGAAGGGAAGGAACCAAGTTGTAGATGAACGCCAAATGTATTCCAGAAACGTGGAGCAGCAACGCGGACATTTTTTACCAAACGAAGTTTTAACAAATCGACTTTGTACACCCACGTAATAAACGAGGGTATCCACCTCATCAGACGCGAGGTTTACTCTTTTCTGTAAGAAACCGATGAGCTGCTGCTGCAGTAGCGTTCATCAAATTTGGCACCTAAGTCCCCGTTGCAGCCGATTGGCTGGTGGAGTGGGAGTGATGATGTAATCCATAGCAACCACTGACGCGCCGTCCATGTTTGCGGAACGGATGCCATGCGCCGAGGCACTTCGCATTTTGCATCACGCATCTTCGGTGCATACGCAAATCACTGTCTGATAGGATGTTTATGTACTCAGGCCCCCATCCAAAACCTCTAGACTTGAGAATCCAGTTTAATCGTAAATAACTGAATCCTATATTTTAAATCCAGGATTCTATTGGTGCTGGTGTCAAATGGCCCCATAACGATTTTATTCCTAACGAACAAAGGGGGGCCCATGTGGGACTGTGGTGCTACGACCGCGGAGCAACTCCGCAAATGCTGTAATCCCCTCCCGGACCCTGCACTAAACACACACCCGCACGCAGCAAACCCACGTAGTGTCCTGACCGGGGGTTGCCTGGCACATCGGGTTTTAATCTGAAAGGCCCCTAGAGGGAGAGTCCCACGGTTTCCCGGTGCCAGGAGATTGGCCGACCCTCACAGGACAGGTTACATTGTGGTGTCCCTAAATTGGCTTAAAATTGTATGGGCACACAGAAACTCACCGGGCTAACCGCAATGAGAACGCTCACAGCACGGGGGGAGGGGCCAGGGGGGGAATAGCATGCAGGTGGCGCAGACGGGGAGGTGGAGGGAAAACCCTGGACCCCCCGCGGAGGTGTATTCAGCGGGATGGCAACACCGACCAAACTGGCTGAATCCGGAAGGGGGATGCGGTGGGCGCATACACAAAGGGTCTAGGCGTAACGTAAAATAATCCTCCAGGTAAGGGCGGGACATCAGTTTCATAGGCGCATGATTGGCTGCGCAGCGCGACATCCCCATGGGCCTTTGAAGTTAAGAGAATAAAGGTGGGAGCCCTGGAAACGGTCGGTCTCTTGTCTTCAACCTCCGGGCCGTCAAGACCCTCTCCCTGCCATCCTGCCTCTTCGAGCCGCTCACAGCATCCGTGTGATGCCAGCGGGTGCTGCTGCAAGATAGTGATAGGTTAAGTCTTCTCTCGTCCTTCTCCCGACGACTCTCTCAGCGTCCGTGGGATACCGTGAGTCCAGCTTCGATGTACGTGGTAGGACGTTTGAGCGACTGGGTTCGTAGGCAGAGTTAGGCAAAGCTCTTCGCGCGAAGTATTTGCGCCGGTAATACATTTTAGTTCAGAGGATCGGTGTAGTGTGACTTCTGTGTGTGCGTGGAACTTCGGCGCGGTGCTGGTAATTTGAGCGTGAGGCACGCGTGTATTAAAATATACATGGCCGCCGACGCTCGCGCCTGTTTACAAACGAGCGCCTGCAGTGTGCCGCGTAATTAGGGCGGGGGCAGAGTGCGATAAACCCACTCGCCGGCGTTTACACAGCGACAATAGCATTAACAGCGAGGGGTGCGCGCATATTCATATCTACCGCCGCTGGTCCTTTTTGTTTAGCGCTAGCCTGTGTGTGCGAGCGGATTAGGGCTTAGTCACCCGGAGGTGCGCGTGCATATTCATACAGCCCTTTGTGTAAAACAAGCGCCTACAGGGCGCACGCGTGCATGCAGCCACCTTGATATTAGTGGTATACGTGGGCGTGAGATAACCCCGGGCAGTGGTGAGCCAGCCACTTAGCTATGTCCCTCAGAGAGGGCGCTGGTGCAGGGGGGCCGATCACCCGATCGGCAGGGATCCGGCGAGAGGGGCCAAACGGCGTGGTGGAGGAAGGAGTGGAGGGGGCAAACGTTGTGCTCCACCTGCCCAACGAGGGCGGTGGGGCGGACGTCGGCCCCCACACAGCACTCGTCCTTAGGCATCCAGGAAGCTCTGGGCGGCGGCTTTGGTTATTCACACCGTATAAACTGTCATTTGCAAGGAAGATCTTTCCCCAATTTTGGAGACCCAACTAATTGGATACCGGTTCGCTATGCAGACAACCTTTGGGGGTGGGGGGGGGGCTTTACACGATCAAACCCAGAGGTCGGCAACACGTGGCTCCGGAACAGCATGTAGCCATTTAAGGACTGCTTTTTATTTACAGAATTCGAAAAAAATGGCTTTTCTTATTTTGGTTGCCGACCCCTGATCTAACCTTAATCCTTCCCCCCTTAATTTTGTTTTTCTTATTGGATGCAACAGGAAAATATAATTAATGTGGTTATGCAAAAACATCTTGAAAGGTTTTAAGCACGATTTATTCATTAACACAATTCCTTTACAACCTTGCTCTCATATATGGAGAAAATATATTAACTGCCAAATATTATAGGCATGGTCCTTATATTTGGGTGATACTATACATAACAAAATTTTATTTCGCTTTATTGGAGACTAAGTATCAAAAATAGAAAAATCAGACAATACGTCACTTCCGATTAGCACGTAGGCTACGTATGGTGCGAAAGAAGTTCAGTTCCATATAGCATATCAAATATTTTTACACAACCATCCGCTCCATGGCCTTCTGGGAGTGCATAATTTCAGCAACATTGATTCAAAACATACTGGACCAGTTTTGAGCATCTAATCAATAATCAAGCTTGCATAAATCAATGCAGGTTAACTGCCAGATGTTATCGGCAAGGTTATCTGGCCGTAACAAGATTATAGGCAGATTTAATAACATATGGTTGTTTATCTAGAAGGAATCTTTGCGAAAAGATAGCTTACTCATCTGGGGTAAAAAGTACCATGGCCAACTCAATTGTACTGTATGCATAAATGTGTTCGGAAATAATGTTACATGCAAAATTGCAACAAAATAACAAAGTTTAATCACTTTGATATCAAAATCACTCCAAAATGGATGTTCAATACAATGTATTTTAAAGTGTGCTTGCATACATGTAAATACATCATTTACTGTATACTTATTACAGCGCCGCACTCCAAAAATGTATAAATATAAATACAGCTATCACCAGTGTAGTAAAATCAAGGAGCAGATAAAGATAACACATTACACAGGTCAACCGAATTTTGGGAAAAACTAAAAGTTTACTTATGACATATAAGCATGAAAACAAACTCCAAAGCCATCCATCCTACAACACCACACCAACATTTCTCACAATGCAACATCGCCGACTGGAATTGCGCATTATTTTGTACTTCAAAATAGAATTGCTGCATATGCTAAATTGTCATATTTCCTCGGATTTGTCAGTCATTTCCTGCCCTGCCCTTTCTTATATTTTCTGGCGTTTGCAGTGGGGAAAAAAAACCTCAATACGTTCAAGAGTTATTAGTACTGTAGTAAGATCTGAGAATGTAAACCTAAAATACTGTATTGAAATGTATGACTTCAAAGTGAGACATTTCCTCTGTGCGACTTCTGCTAGCTTTACAGCCATGGTGCTCAGTCAACTGGACTCGCGTTTGACACCCTTTGTGCCCTTCCATGACCAAACCTGTTACAATGTTCATTATGGCTTTGAGAGGAGCCTAATAGCAGGACTGCTTCGAGATGCTCGAACTGCTTCGTAGCAAAGTCAAGGACTTTGTTTATTGTGGGATGTGGTAAAAAGATCCAGCTTTACCTTGTGAGCGAGTTTGATCACCAGAGCGCAGCCCAGTTGTTTGATGCAGGTTTGAAACCAGCATTTAAACATTGTAATAGAATGTTCATCACACAGGACCATCTTCCTTAGTCACAAATTCTATCGAGTATTTTTTGTAGAATCATTGAAACTGTGCAAATGAATGTATGGTACATTCCAACAGAATATCAGCACTGCTTAAGGAGCAAAACATTGTGCTTTGATGCAACTCGTGTTGTACATAAAACAAAAGCTTCAGATAAACACCAAATCCACTGCCAGCCAGAGATTCATAGAGTGAGAGTTTGTGACGAACAACACATTTCCACAATTTTAAAACAACATTTTAAACTAAATGTACCATTAATACTTGTCAGCCAGTTAAAGGTGTATTTTTTGTATTTAATTATCATTAACTTATTTTCCAAGTCTTAAACATTTTGATTTATCAAGAGTTTAACATTTTTCTTTTTTTACATAAAAGGCAAACTTTTTTATCAACGCTTTGGCTTTTTATAAATAACAGCCAACATAACTTTACGAGTCCACTCCACCGAAGCCTTTGTAAATGTAAATTGTGATATAGGATCACATAGAGCCAAGGTTGGTCCATAAAACCTGAGACCTTCCGATGCAACTTAACCATTCATTCTTGACAATGGAGTTACATTACATGGAACCCTGTGAGTTAGAGACCACATGTCTATAAAGACCAATTTACATGACAACTATTGTTGGTCATCATAACCGCAAATGTTATGTTATTCACATGGTCTAAGATGTAATGATAGAATGCACAATTGTCAGAACCCAGAGTGGTACAACTGTATTTTCTCACATATTGTGTGCATGTGACTACATGGATATTCACATACATATGCAGAAGTCCAAAACATTCTGACAAATTCCCAGAAATGTCTTTACCACATTATACAACACAATAAGGATGATCATATTTTATCATAAGCTACAATGATTGGCATTAGTGCAAGCGACATAATGTAATTGTCACAACAGTTCAAGATATCCTGTAAAATACATCACAGCACTGGAAACGTACGACTATGTTTAACTCATAATGCAAACACGGAAGCACAAAATACAATTCTTTCTACATCTCATTTACATTGCAACCACAAACCTCTGTGGTGGCCGTTTGTGTTTAGTTCCTCCAGGGTGCTCATAGAGACCGGTGGAAAGATATATATTAGCTTTCCAAATGGCCACATCACTGTTGTCATCAGACTGCCTGTTGAATAAAGCTGTCACCACATGGTCCACATCTCCAGTTGCTGTTCACAATTTATGAATGCTGCAGGCAGCACACCTTCATCATGCAGCAGTGCAGATAAAAGCATGTCAAGAGCGTGAAAAAACGTAGCACAGATTTTGTTTGAGAATTTTTAGAATTTTTTTTTATCCGCAATTGCACTAAAATGTATAGAGCAAATCGAACAATTTGTAATCATATATCACCCTTAACCGTTAATTTACATATTAACATATTGGTTACAATTTCTGCACTTTTGTAAAATGAACACATTCAACCAATGTCAAATTAACGTATTAAGTGTATTTTGGTTACAACGAATTAATTTGGTAGGGAATATATTACATTAGTTTTATAGAATCCAGTTAACTGTAAAATAAAACCACCTGTATATTCGCTTTCAAACATGAAGCATTTCCAAAAAAAAAAATTGCAGGTTTTTTTTTACTTTAAACAAATCAGTCAAAATATGCACCAATGTATTTTCAGTGCTTGCGTTTACCCAGTTATACTTGGAGCAATTATTTAATCGCTCAGCTATCCAAGGGCACCATTGTGAAAAGACAGATTTCAATTCTGGCATAACCTCCGCCATGGTGTTTACACTGCATTTGGAGGGCAATCCACAAACGTTTGCCAACAGCAAACACCTTACACATTTCAATACTTGGATCCCATATTTTACAAATGATAAACGCAATTACAGTTCGCAATATATGTATCTTCATGAATGCTGAAACTGTGAAGGAATCAAAATGTTAGATGTACAAAATCTAACAATAATTTCCCTAAGAAAACCGTTAACACAACATGAATTCCACCGAAATAGCTACACGCGTCAGTCCATTGGTTACTAGTTTAATGATGTATTAGTAGCAAACTGAGTTTAGGGGGTTAATTCTTGTGCACGTAAAAAGCCCTGTTTTCATTTATTTTTTATGAATTGCAACTTTATGTAGTCATGGCTAAAAGCATTTTATCAAGTTGTCAAGACCAACGTTTATTAGTTAGGCTACTTCTGAAGTTTGCTCTAAAGGCATCAAAAACACGCACACATAGTTTGTCACCAATTGCAAGTCTAGGAAAACACAAAGCTTGAAGTAATATCTATATATGCACTAGACAGCTAGACCAGCTGGTAAATAGCATTACATTTAATGGTAAGAGAGAAGCCTAATAATTGAATCCATCTCACTTGGTTTGAAAATATTAAGGTGACATTGTGACAACTGTAATCATAGGATAAAAACTGGAAGCTTATACAAAAAATTGAACCTTTTATTTGTTTTAATGTTTTATGTTGGTGACAGTTAAACCATCCAAATTCAGCGCTGTGTGTCATTAACATGCATAAAAGAAGCAAAAAAAAGACAAATAAAGGATTCCATCACACCTGTCCGTGAATGCAAAGTGGCCGTGCCCAGTAATACTGTACGCTTGCTGTTTAACAAGTGTAAACTCAGTCTTATTGCTGGTGAAAGTAACACCATCCTGTGACACCTTCCATGAAGCAAGCACTAAGCTGTGCCACAACAGTGCATTCCAATATTTTCCCAGGGCTCCCACGCATTACACCATGTAGCTTCAAATCTTGCAGATGATGGTTATGGCCTTGTAAACTTTTTATATAACGCTGTTTGATTCTTTCGCAGTCGAGGCTTGTTTTCGATTCAAACCTTGTACTGTTTATGAGTTCATACACGAGATCACCTGAGATCACTATAAAGTGATCAGCTCTGGAAATGAGTATTTTCAAACCAGGAATTTGTGATTTTATTTAGGGCTCCAGAATTTATATCCAGTGCCAAGTAAGAATATCTAGCATGAAATGTCTCGAAGCCCAGCTTCAGTCCTTTTTTGACAAACTGTCCATTGGTTGCTCAATTACTAACATTGCAGTTTTGGCAACAAACAAAATGAAAATAAACTACTCAAAAGCCAAGCGCAACACAAGTAAAAAAAAACTTGACAAATCAGCTGTTTGTATATGCAGAGTATATGTATGAGTCACTGCTGCATGTCAGTACAGTCCTGTTGATACTTCTTCAGACCAATTTCTGCCACCACTATTCCATCTCGGAATGCACTTCAATGACAGTAACAATTTCGTCAGGGCCTGTGCTCTCGTAACCGTATTTCTACCACAAGGAGGTAAAAAAAGGCAGCAGGAGGCACCGAGCAGTCCCAGAAGAGCTAAATATCTCTCCCATTTTGTACATTACCCCTTATGTAGGTCTGTCATCTGCAGGTGTTGGGAGGCAGTAGTCATAGGTGCGGCTGTGTTAAGGCGCACGGGTGAGGCCCATCCATCAGAGGATCACACAGCAGCGGCAGAAGCGAGCACGTGGCCCAGGGGCCACCTGAGGAGGGGTGCTGGGTGCAAAGTAGGCGTGTACCTTGATTTCTGGCAAATGAGCCTGTGGGATGAAAAAGTCATGTTGGGAATGCATAAAACAAAGAAACGAGTTTTACAATTAAAGAAATTCCAAAAGTCTGCGTCATCGCATGCAATCAAATGCTGGGCAGTGGTAATTTCTGTTAGTGGTTCAGTGGGTGGAAATTAGGAATTCCTTTGGTTGAATTCATCCTGAAGCAGAGTAAAGATGATTTCATATGATGGTACACATTTTACTGACCTTGGACATATAGTCCGAGCCAACTCCACATGGCTTTTAAACTGTCAGAATGTAGCCAAATGCATATATAGCAATTGTGTCTAAAGTAAAACATCTCCAGTTAAACATAAACCATACCTAATACTTCCATGATGTAAAATGGCAAGAAACAGGATCAGATCAACGGTCCAAGGGTTACCCACCCGCAGCCGTTTGATGCCGGCACGCGTGATCTGCTGGCAGTCATAGAGCTCTACGCGTTGCAGGCTCTGGCAGCCCTTGAGATGCTCGAGAGAGGCGTCCGTCACCAGGGGGCAATTGTCCAGCTCTAGCACGGTGAGGCGCTCGTGTGAGCATGCCCCATTTCCCAGGTGCCGGATCCCGTCGTCCGTGATCAGCTCGCAGTGAGAGAGGCTCTGCGTGTGTAAACAAGGGTATTATTATTATTTACTTTGGAGTGGGGCTGGTTGTTGATAACTTCGTTTTCAACTAAAGGTGCTTTCGAGACACTAACCTTTAGGGCAATGAGGTGCCTGTAGGAGGCGGTACAGAAAAGTAGAATTCTAGCAGGCTATATGTTCTGAGTGTGAGTGTTCACCCTCACGGATGCATAGATTTTATCCAGGCATCCTAGCTTTCTTCCAAATACACAAATACTCAAGGTGTTGGCTAAACATCTTGAGCAGCGCCCTCCTGAAAAAAGTCTTGGAGAATCAGTGGAGCGATCTGGGATAAAGAATTGTATATCCATAATTGTTTCATTATTCCTGTATTTGTCATTACAATTTTAAACAAATTATTTTTTATAAACCTCCACTGTACCATCACAACTCATATCACCAAACACAGCAATCATGTTTCAAGACCACCAAACATGGGCCTTTAAATTGTCTCTACACGTGTGTTGCATTACACATACCAGCACCTGCAGTCGAGGACATTGCAGGGACAGCTGGATGAGTGTAGCATCAGTTATCTAAGAAATAAATAACACATAAGTCTCTACTCACCAGCAACACACACCTCAGCAACTTCATATACAAACATACACCTTGGCCACTCAAAACACATAATCAATACTGACGGTTTTATAGCTCCCAAAAAACAAGTGTAACATGCATACCATATTAAGACACGTAAAAACAATGGCATATGCGATAAATAATTATACAGTCTTACCTGTTAGTTCACAAAGAACCATACACTTCTCGTACAAGTCTATAAAGTATGAATGAGCGAGCCTAATTTTTTGTGCTTTTCGAATAAAGGAAGAACATTTTGAATTGAAGATAAACCAGCTACAGTACATGTGGAAATAATTGGTGCCTGTAGTTCCCCCGAAGCACAAGACCAAACACTAAAAAAATTTAATTGAGAAATTAATGAGAAAAACAAATCTAAAAATGTTGTGGAATAAAAAGAAAATAAACTTTGGTAAATACAAGTTCTGGGGAATATTATTTACTCATTTGTAGTTGATGTGTAAGTCTTATGATTACAGCTCTGGAATTTTCATCGTAAAAGCTCCAACCACACTTTTAAGAGTGTATTTCCTCTGCAGTTTGGCTATTGCAATTTCCTGTGACAACGACTGGTTAAGCATTGCCTTTTCCCAAAGGTGCAGCGCATGCATGAAACAAAACCCAGCGCTATTTAAAAATGATAGTTACGAATGTGAGGCTCTATTGTTTACAACAAAGTGGCCTTGCACAGTATTACACCAAACAATCAATCGTAACTAAAACAAATGATTTCCTTCCACTGTTGCAATGATATTAAATGTCATGAAAATAAAAAAAAAATTGGAAATGTAGACTGCAAATATAAGCATCATCTCATCTATCGAGTGAGTTGCCAGGTATGGTGCAACAACAGTTAAGGAACAAAAGCCACACCTGGATGCACTCTTCCAAGTCCATCTTCTCCAGGTCATGACAGTTCTGCAGGTGAAGACATTTTTAAAATACCCCCTTTAATCTCAACATAATTTCAATTGTATGTATGCCAGTCATGTAATGGCTTTACTTTGATTTTTTTTTAAATGTAATAAATAACAACATTCACCTTACCCTGGCAAGCATTTGAAAGCCTGTGTCAGAAAGCTGAGAGCAGCCGGCCACCTCCAGTATCCTATTGGTAATAAACACAACAGTTATTTACTTACCATTAAAAACAAATATAAAAACGATATCTTACACGTGTAGCTAAATCTGCAGTATAAGCAGATGCAGCTAAAAATATCAAATTCAGTTCACGTAACAAGTATAATGTAAATGATGTTAAACAGCGCTCTTTGTAAGAAAGAAACACTTAAGACATGCCTCATTGGCACAACCACAGCTTAGAATGCACTCAGATCCACTCCTAGTACCCGGATGTCCACACAATCTCCAAAAACAGCCAGCACAACAACATTGTGCAAAGTGAACAAACGCACCGTAGGTGGCAGCAGTTGTGGCCAAGAGCATTGAGCAAGGCGTCGGTGAGTGCGTTGCAGCCCGACACAGAGAGAGACTGCAACTTGTGGCAGCCACGGCAAACCGTGATGACGCCATCGTCAGTCAGACGCTGCACACAGAGGCAAGGGTCATCTTCAAATTTTGTCTCAATAAATAAATCTTCTTGGTTTTTTCGGTAAAGTCACGTAGAAGGGGAGTAAGAAAATAATAAAAATAATAAAACATAATAAAATAATTCTCACGACGTTTCGGCCACAACGCAAGCAGCCGTCTTCAGGTGAAACCAGGTCTGTCGAGGCGACAGCGTCTGAATGGGCTAAATAAATCATTTGTAAAAACAAACCAGACTACACGAAAGGGACTAATAACGGATGAGTTGCTAAGAAATTGTTAGTTCGTTCCTTGTGAGGGTCCCAGTGGCAGCATGTTGAGTAACGCAGTCCAGACCTCCCTTTCCCTCGCGACAGACTATTTCTTCCTGGGGAATTCCCAGGCGTTCCCAGGTCAGCCGACCGACATAGTCCCACCAGCGTGTGTCCTGGGCCAGCCCTGGGGTCTTCGCCCAGTGGGACGTGCCCGGTAGCGTTCCAGGGGGAGTCTCTCGGGTGGCATCCTTACCAGGTACCCGAACTATCTCAACTAGCTCCTCTCGATCCGGAGGAGCAGCGGCTCGACTTTTGAGGCTCTCCTGGATTACCGAGCTCCTCACCCGATCACGGAGAGTAAGCCCTGCAACCCTGAGGAGAAACCTCATTTCTGGCCCCTTGTACCGGCGATCTCCTTATTCGGTGAGGATGGAAATGTAGATAGACCAGTAAATCGTGAGCTTTGTTCGAGAACTCAGCTACCGCTTCACTACTACGGAATGGTACAGCGCCCGCAACACTGCGGACGCTGTGCCAATCCGCCAGCCGATCTCCCGCTCCCACTTACAATCACTCGCGAAAGA
The DNA here is from genome assembly GCA_014621495.2 of Entosphenus tridentatus. Taxonomy (NCBI): domain Eukaryota; kingdom Metazoa; phylum Chordata; class Hyperoartia; order Petromyzontiformes; family Petromyzontidae; genus Entosphenus; species Entosphenus tridentatus. Next base: position 13,970,919 of record CM025610.2, on the reverse strand, counting down.
GACCCCTGAGGTATTTAGAATCCTCCACTAAGGGCAGCTGTTCCTCCTTCACCTGGAGAGAACAATTCACCATCTCCCAGGAGTAAACCATGACCTCAGGTTGAGGTGTTGATCCTCATCCCAGCCGCTTCACACTTGGCATCAAATAATTCAAGTGCATGCTGGAGTTCACAGACTCACGAGGCAAAGAGGACGTTATCTGCAAAAATCAGCGATTCCCCTGTACTGGATACCCTCCATACCTTGGCTGCGCCTTGATACCCTGTCCATGAAAATCACAAACAGGAGTGGAGACAAGACGCACCCTTGGCGGAGTCCAACACCCACAGTGAACAACTGTGATTTAACACCAAGAATACGAACACAGCTCTCACTCCAGGAATAGAGGGACCGGATAACGCACAAAAGCGGCACCGGTACATCATACTCTCGCAGCACCCCCCACAAGACATTGCGGGAAACACGGTCGTATGCTTTCTCCAAGTGTACAAAGCAGAGGTAGACTGGAGAAGCACACTCCCATGACCCCTCAAATTTCTGTGAGATGGAAATCAGCTGGTTCATAGTTCCATGACGGAATCCAGATTGTTCCTCCTGAATCTGAAGCTCGACCACGGGGCGGAGCCTCCTCTCCAGCACTCTGGTATAAGCTTTACCTGGGTTGCTGAGGAGTGTGATTCCTCTGTAATTGGAGCACACCCTATGGTGTGCTCCAATTACGACCCCAGTGTGCCAATCCTTAGGTACTATACCTGCTGTCCATGCAACACTGAAGAGGCGTGTTAACCACAACACTCCTACACTGTCCAGCACTTTCAACAACTCTGAGCGAATCTCATCCACCCCAGCAGCTTTGCCATTACGAAGGCCTTCGACCACCACAGTGACTTCGGCAGCCGTGATGGATCCGACCCCCCCCCAGGGATGCCTCCTGAGAGGAGGGAATGTCCACCGGGTTGAAGAGCTCGTCAAAGTGTTCCTTCCACCTCTCGACTATCTCCTTAGTTGATGTTAATGTTACGCCACTCTTACTGAACACAGCATGGGCCACGTCCCGTCAAACCCTCCTAAGCTGTCGGGATGGTTTGCCAGAACATCTTCGTGGCTGTCCGGTAGTCCCTCTCCATGGCCTCTCCAAACTCCTCCCATGCCCGGGCTTTCGCTTCAGCGACTAATGCAGCTGCCGCCCTCTTGACAAGCCGTTACCTCTCAATCGAGTGGGGAGACCTTTTTCTGAGCATATCTCAGGGGAAGCCTCCTTCTTTAACTTGACAGCTTCCCTCACCACTGATGTCCACCAGCAGGTCCTAGGGTTGCCACCATGACAAGCAGCAACTGCCTTCAGGCCACAGCTTTTCGCAACTGCATCCATGATCGAGGTCCTGAACATCATACACTCGGACTCAATGTCCACGACCTCCCCTGGAATGCAGGAGAAGTTTTCCCGGAGGTGGAAGTAGAAATCTTTCTGTACTGGGTCTTCCGATAGACATTCCCAGAAAACCAGCACTATTCGTTTGGGCCTTCCACATCTATCTGGTCAGTGACAAAAGCATCGGACCCAACTTACCACCAGGTGGTGATCATTTGAAAGCTCTGCCCCTCTCTTCACCCGTGTGTACAGAACATAGGGACTAAAGCCTGATGATACAACTATAAAGCCAATCATTGACATTCTGCCCAAGGTGCTCTAGTACCACGTACACTTATGAGCATCCTTGTGTTTGAACATGGTGTTTGTTATTGACATTCTGTGACTAGCGCAGAATTCCAATAACATCTCGGGTTCAGATCAGGGGGGCCATTCCTCCCAATCACGCCTCTCCAGGTATCTCCATCGTTTCCCACGTGAGCATTCAAGTCACACAGTAAGACCATGGAGCCAGGAAGCGGCACTTTTGTCGGGCACTGCACCCACCGCAATTCATGTTACCTACAGCACTAAATGTGCATCAAATGCAATATGCAGTTTACATTCTATGTTACTTAAGATTCTGCTTTGTAGAATGTGGTTTAAAATCCATTAAGACCACCGATTTTTTTAAAGTGACATTTGACACTGAACAGTGCAAGAATGCTGATTAAAAAATATTTTCCACTCTACGCACACTACCAAAATGATTTATCCTTCTAGATCAGCCTTAACAAAATAACTTAAAATGTACGTTAAACTTTGTAACTTACCAATAAAATATTAATATAAAAATTACTTCGTATTGCTCAAAGCATATACTAAAATATTCAGTCACATTCTAAAGCTAATTACAACATCCAACATTACTATTCATCAAAGCAAAAAAAATGCGCTGCTTTAGATTCATTTGGTCATTGATTTTAATTTGTGCACATTTGACCCAAGATAAATTGAGCCTTTTTAAGCAATGCATAATGTACCATTTGTCCAAAAGGGTATTTAATGGCAGGAAACTATTTTATGCCAAGTCCCTTAAAAGAAACAAAATATCATGTGAGGAAATAGGGGATGCATAATTTAGTGGCCAAGGCAGTCTAATTTCACAGCCTGTTGAAATTTTTATGTTATAAAAATAAAGGGCATGTCGCCACAGTCGATAATTAAAGATTTTCTAATTAGGTTGTCCAAGTACATGGGATAATGACTTATTAAGGTACGTCCTCCGAGTAAAAATCAAATAACACAACATTTACATTGGGTAATATACATATTTTTTAAAGAGAAAAATCACAACTCCCTAAATAGGCCGTAAGGTGAAGACGTTTTACGTTTAATCCCGTTCCCATATATGGGGCACTAAATTCTTTTCATTCTAATAAAAATATCTATTGTTTTTGGGCGTGAAAATAAAAGTTCTCCATGTCTAATCCTGCAGTTTATTTTTTATTACTGTTTAAAGTCGGCAATATTTCTTTCCTCGCGTAATCATATTTTGATCATCAGTGATGAGGCTTCGCGGAACAATCGTCACGTGCTTCCCGCTAGACCAATAAGGTGGCCGCTTTTTTGGGACGAGAGGTAAACATTAGTCCAAGATGTCTGCGCCCTTGTTGTCAATATCGAGTAGGGAAGAGGAGGAAATTACGGCCAGACCTCCTTCAAAAGTCCGTAAAAAGTATTTTAAACAATGCTACATGCATTTTACGTCCATAAAGAAAGAAAAAACAAAGGATTTTACACGCACACGGTGGGATACATTCAGGAACTGCGTCAAACGGTGGCTTTTTTTGCAAGGTGAGAATCGGAGAATTGCAGAAACATACAAACATTACTTACTGTTAGTAACTCAGCTTATTGTAGCGTATATTTAGTATACTGATGACACTATGTAGTTTATACTTTAGTTGTTTACGTGGTGGTTTTAGTTACTGCAGCTACATACTATTAACACTTCTTCCCTTTATTAATGCTACCCCTATCCCCTCCCTGTGATGCTGCTAATCCTGCATAATGCACGGGCATAAGTAGTACTAATCACATACCTGCATTTCCCAAATCCCCTCCCTTGGATGCTGCTAATCCTGCATAATGCACGGACATAAGTAGTACTAATCACATACCTGCATTTCCCATAAATATGCTAAATTCCTCTTGATATGCAAATTATTTTGTCAAGGCGCCCTTTCCCCCCCTGCCAACCGAGCTCATATATATGCTCCAAGCACGTGTGCTGTTTCATTCAGATGCTGTCGCCTCGACAGACCTGGTTTTCACCTGAGGACGGCTGCTTGCGTTGTGGCCGAAACGTCGTGAGAATTATTTTATTGTTTTCTTTTTATTATTTCATTACTTCCCTTCTATGTGACTTTACCGAAAGAACCAAGAAGACATACAAACATTGTCTAGAAATCGAGTTTGACAATGTTCCCGAAGACACTGGGTTTCACTCCACTTGCTACAGGCGTTTCATTGACAAACAGCGCTTGGAAGCGGCCGAGAAACGGGCCACACAGCGTCCTGAAGCTCAAGATTAAGGCCAGTCTGTGCTATCGGGTAGTAACGTTAGTATCGCTGCAGTTGATTGTCCCGCAAAAAAACTTATGTCCAGGACCGGCCTGCCAGTAGCTTGTTTCCTGTGCTTTCTGCCTTGTGCATAATTTGTAAGAAAACGGACAAGTACATTACTGTGGGAGGCAAACGCCAGAAGGACCATCTTTCACAGGCAGAAACGTCAGCAGGTAGGTAAAAACAAAACACACACACAAACGTTTGAACTTGTATTCCCTTATGCTGGGTACCATGGCTAACTTTCAATTACAATTACATAATTTATGTAATGTTTATTTTACAGTCAGAGACAGATTTGCATTATTTTGCATACAGATACAGCCAGAACACTCAATATTGTTTAACTCTTAACACAGTTTTTTATTAGTTTAATTAGTATTTATTTATTTACAGGTTAATTGCTGAAAGCTGCTGAGATGAAGGAAGACACTAGCATTCTTGTGCATATTCGAGACAAAGACTGTGTGTCTCTGGAGGTGCGATACCACAAGTCCTGTTATAGACAGTACACCAGGTTCTTGACAAAGTCTAGTGCATCAGTTACTGTGACCTCAGAAGAACAGTGAGTTAGCAATATTTTATATTAATATATATTAATGAATAATTCCCTCACATTTTCACATTTCAAAAGTAGGAGGTTGGTCCGTGATTTCCCCCAGCTGGTGTTTCACTCCCCCAAGAAGCGCAACATAAGTGAGATGGTTTTCGTTGAGACATTGTTTGCAGATAAGCTGATAGACAGGCTACCTCATCCACCAGGTACAGAAACAACAGAGTCAACTGAGGTAACTAGCGAAAGTGACTGTGAAAACAGGGCTAGTGCAAAAGCTGGTCCACAAAGACCAAGTTCAATGGCCTCCATCAATACTGCAGAGGACACGAGGACACTTTACAGTGTGGCATTAATATTAAAGATGCTTCTGTGTGACTCTCCCGGTATGAAATGCCCGTGGCCACCCACATCAGATGACCTAAATGTGTGCGAGGCAAAATCTGTCCTTCCAATTGAACTGTACAATCTGATTTCCTGGATTATTGGTGCAACTGAGGAACCAACACTGGCCCATTATGTTGATATTCCAGATGATCTGAATCTAAAAGTGATATCTATCTGTCAAGACATTGTGTATCTTGCATCTAAGGGTCGGAGGCAGACCCCTAAATCATTGTGTCTTGGTCTAACGGTTCGCCATTTAACAGGTTCATCACAAATTGTGTCACTTCTAAATAGACTAGGACATTGTGCAGCATGGGACACAGTTGTCAGTCTAGACACTAGCCTTGCCCAACTTCAACTAGTAGAGGGCAGAGACAAAATACCAAAGGGATTCTCAAAGAAGGTTCCTACAGTACTTGTGTGGGACAATATTGACTTTGGGGAGGAGACACTGTCAGGTCGTGGAACTACCCACCACCAAATGGGATTATGCTGCAAAGTTCTGTAGTTGAACCTGTGTTAACAATAAACAGACAACCACTACACAAGAGAAAAACCTCATTGAAAGTACCCCCTAGCATCCCTGTCGAACAGTACCATCAGTCTAATAGACAAGGACCACATAACTTATTTCATCAGGAAAGTGTTCCATTACAGGTGGACACATACAAATTGAACACGGTGTCTGCTGTACAAACTGAACTGGCACATGTTTTTGTAAAGTCCATAGATGCTGAAAGATTCACAATACCAAGCTGGACAGGTTTACATACATTACTTCAAGGTGATGGCACTCTGCAAAAGTCAGCACTGTATTATCTTCCAGTCATTGAGGCTTCACTGACAGAGATGTCAAAAGTAAACACAATTCTGAAGCGAAGTGTCCAAATTTATAATCAGCTAGAACTGGACCATATAGTGTTAGTTTTTGACGAAGCTATATATGCCAAAGCTCAGCAAATCCGCTGGAAAGATGATGACTTTACTCAGCGTAAAGTGATTAGACTAGGTGAATTTCACACATGCATGTCCTACCAAGGCATTCTAGGAAAAAGGTTTGGAGATGCAGGACTGCAAGACATACTCATTGAGTCCAAAGTTGTTGCCCCAGGATCCATCAATGGAGTGATCAGTGGTCATCATTACAACCGCAGCATGAGGGCACACAAACTTCTGTATGAGAGTCTGCAACGCATGAGACTTCTCACCTTCTTAGATTCTCTGCCACAAGAGGAGAGATATGACTGTCTGGATGTCATCAATGAGATCAAATGTGCACTCCCGGATAGAACAATGGTTGTTTTGTGTGCAAATGAGATATTTGACAAAATGCGTTCGAAATATGAAGACTTTGTTAAAAGAAGAAGTGCAGAAAACCCAACGTTTGCCTTCTGGAGTTCATACATCGACATGGTACAGATACTCCTATTTGTGAGAGCAACACGAGAATCGGATTGGCAGCTTCACCTGTCAACAGTGCGCTTGATGATGGCATGGTTTTTTGCGTACGATCGTGTAAATTATGCTAGGTATTTATCTTCTTACTGGCTGGAAATGATCAATTTGCCCCTCACACATCCTTCTTGCCACAGTGAGCTCAGTGTTAAAGGCCAGTGGACTGTGCAACGTCAAAGTGTCCATGGATTTGCCTCGATTGCTTGTGACCAGGCCATTGAGCAAACATGCAACAGAGATTCCAAGACAAAGGGTGGTTGGACAGGGTTAACACAGAATCGGGCTGCAGTATATCGCTGGATATTGTCGCAACATGAAAGGACTGCCATAGCAAGACAATGTGAGGCAATGGCAGGTAAATCTCCCGATATAAGGAAACGAAAAGACCTTGACAGCACACGAATTCATGCTGATGAAAGGGCTGTGACCAGAATAATTTCCACCCTAGATTCCATGCTGAATCCTTTTGACACACACCAAGATGGCATTGTGTGTCTTAGCTCTGGGACAATATCAGCTGAAGAAATCATGTGGGATTTGCTCGCAGCTCCGGAAAAGGGGGAAAATGCTGTCAAAGAGTTTATGGACCAAAGACTGTTATCACCATCAGTTGACATATTTGCTCCCATCAAAACAAAAACTGAAGACATTTAGTGACCAAGCAAAGACAAAGAAGAAATCTGCAGCAGGCAAGGAAGTGATTCCACATGCCGACAAGAAACTATTCTACAGATTACTCATCATAGGTCAAAGTTGAAAAATTGACCTGCGGGAAATTCTGTCTTACTCCTTGGGAACTGTGTCATATCCTTTGGGCAGTGCTGATGGTTCCTTTTGCTAAAACAAACAAATCAGCTATTATGAATTTATTGGAAACCAAAGGTGGAGACTGTTTAGTTGACAAAGTTCCAACAGATGAAGCTATTCTCTTTGAAGGCATGGCAGTCATTCAAGCCATTCGGTCAATACCAAGTACCTTTGGAGAGCTTGCAGAGACCATACTGCAGTACATAGTCAAACTTTCTCTGAAACACAACTGTACACGGATAGACTTTGTGATTGACCAGTATCCAAAAATTAGTATTAAAAACCTAGAATGGTCACGTAGCTGGTGGAGGTACACAACTAGTGAAAATTTTTGGACGGGATCAGAAGACACCAACATAATGGAAAAGTTTCTATCAGATGGAACAAACAAAGAAGCACTGGCAGAATTCCTCTATGTTGTGTGGTGAGAGGCTGATCTTACCACTGTGGGAAAGGACTTAAGCTTGTACATAGCACATGGAGACCTGTGTCACTGCGTGACTGTAATGAAGGGTTTACATACTCTCAGTGCTGTTGAAAATCTGACATGTGATCATGAGGAATGTGACACCAGGGTGTTTTTACATGCACAACATGCTGCACAGGAACATGAAACTGTAGTCATCAAGAGGCCTGATACTGATGTGGCAGTGATTGCTTTAAGTCTGCAGCCAGATTTACCATGTAGGTTGTATTTTTTCACGGGGGTTAGCAACAAAACAAGGCTCATTGACTTAGCTAAGGTGTCGTTAGCTCTTGGCACAAGTGTCTGTTTGGCACTTATTGGGATCCATACCTTCTCAGGTTGTGACTCTACAAGTGCCTTTTATGGCAAAGGCAAAATAAAGGCATTTTCTGTTGCTTGTGAGAAAGAGGAATATCTGACTGCTTTTACAAATCTGAGTAGCAGTTTTAACCTAGACCAGTCTACCTTTGAGCTACTTGGCACATATGTGTGCCACCTGTATGGCCAGTCATCTGCCGAAAATGTGAACGATGCAAGATACAAAGCATTCTGTATGGCATCGTCAGCTTTTCCAGAACTATCCATGCCCCCGACAAGTGACGCCCTGTACCAACACTGCAAAAGGGGCAATATACCAAGCAGCCATAATGAGACATTCTCTGAAAAGGTATGTGTGCCCCTTCACCCGTTGGCAATGGATGGCACCTCGAGGATGGTGAGTTAACAGTGACCTGGATGACTAGAAATCCTGCCCCTGAAAGTGTGTTGCAGGCAGTCCACTGCAGTTGCAAGCATAGCAAATGTGAGACTGGAAGATGTTCCTGTATGTCTGCAAGACTGTCTTGTACGGATTTATGTCGGTGCCAAAATTGTGCAAATGTTTCACAGGAAACAGAAGAAAGACCTACATGGGATGATGGCTCTGATAGTGATAGGGATGATACCGATGAGTAAATATGCGCTGTGTTATAATTTAAGGTGATTTTGAGCTGTAAAGAATCTGTGGTAGAATTGTAATTTGTTTTGGCAGCATTCCAAAACAAGGGGACAGTGTAGCATTTCGAGTCATTTCAGACAACTTGGGCCAAAGTGTGCTTATATTTGTATCTTTCTGTGATTACACAGTACCTACTGAAAATGTTGATGTACAAAACATCACAGTTTTGCTAAATTTAAAATGATTATGTTTAATTTTGCTTAGTGCCAATCCGTGAAGTTGAAGCATATTTTCTACAAATGTGCCATATTTCATGGTCTACATTCACACTTGAGTATATAATGCACCAAAACCTGTCTCAAGTGTTTAGGTACATGTATGAGTGTCAGTTTGAGAGATATTTGGTGTTGCTAAAATGTATATAAATAAAGTTACAAACAAAACCAGCAGCATAAGATTTGCGTTTTTTCCAATTCACAATTATATACATTTATGGATTTTGAAAAAAAACTGCAGGGTATTTTGCGGAGAACTTTTAACATAAAAAGTCGAAAATGGTTTTGTCTATGAAATAATTCATTTAAAAAGTAGTTCCCAGGTGTGGGAACGAAAATCATTTTCGTTCCCAGGTGTGGGAACGAAAATCATTTTCTAGCCACTTTTTCCTAGTTCACCTTACGGCTTAAAATTAGAATACAAATAAAATAATTGACAGCCCAGAAATTAGGACAATGGACTCCTGACTGCAGTGTCACATATATCAATATGAAACCTACAAATACAAGTAACATATTTCTATTTCAAATTATACAAAAAATGGTAAATAGTATAAACCCTTTTTTTATCTTAATTATAAAATATAATTAACAGGTAAAGACTTGAGTACATTTATTCCAATCTGTGTTAAATCAATAGCCCAAGACATCGTTGACGTTACATTTCCCCTCCCCCCCCCATAATTTACTGAATTTAAAATGCTTATTTAAATAACAGACAGAGATAAGTTTGCTGTGTAATAACAGTTACTCTCCAGAACAGTAGTATTTCTCTTTTAATACTTAATAGAGGCTGCCTCAGCCACGCTCAGCTGGGAGGCAGGTCGTCTGTCAGACGTGGGCATGTGACAAGCATGACATATGAAGGCCCTGGGGCGCAGTGCTGGGGAACGTGGGGAGGTGGGACCTCACCGAGCAGTTCTGCAGGTTGAGTGTGACCAGCTCAGGGCAGTACTTGCCTATTTGCTTCAGTGATACATCATTCACCTTTGGAATACACACGACAAAAGCAAACATTGACAGATGGTGACAAAGTAGCTTAATGAGCTCACTGCAGCATACTTTATGGTGCAGACCTGCGCATTGTAATTAGCCTTTGTGAACAATGTACCTCAAAATTATAATTTGGATTTATATAGTGCCTGAACATGTCCACATTTCAATTTGCTGCAGAAAAACAGTGAGCATATATATTTTACACAGCGGGGCAATCCCTTATTGGCAAAAAAGGAGGGTCTTGAGCCTTGATTTAAACAGAGGCAGGAAGTCAACAGCACCTATTGCTGGTGGAAGGGGCAACCTCTCACTGACTGAAGACCCAATGGCAGCTCACACAAAGCCTTTGATGCAGCAGCAGTTTGTGTGGAGGAGAGTGAGATGGGATGAGAGAGTGAAACAGTGGAGAGTCCATGGATGATTTTGAAGATGATGTGATCTTAAAACTGATCAGGGATTGGATTTGGAGACAGTGGAGGGATTCAAGTTTTGGAGATATGATCTCATTCAGGGGCAGGGGTGAGAAATCTGGCAGCGGAATTTTGGATCATGTTGAGTTTGGAAACGAGGTGTCTTGGTGGAACCGTAGAGGAAAGAGTTACAATGGTTGAGTCGGGATGTAATGAAGATATGGTGGAGTCAAGAAATGGCAGATGTTGCAAAGATGGAAGGATAAAGTTCTGCAGAGTTGCAATATGTGGAAAGAGAATGAGATCTCAGGATCAATAACAACTCCATGTTTCACACACTCTCTGTCACTGTAATATCCGTTCAGAAGATGCACGTTAAAATAAGTGTTTATTGAGAGCAGACTTGTTTTCTGATAAAGTCAGAAATTATGATTGACGATAAATCTGGTGAGAAATTTTCAAAGAAGAGATATATGAAGAATAGCATGGAACCAAGATTAGCATGGAGCATTGTGGGAGATTTCCACGTATGGAATTATACATTGAAATGTTCAATAGGTAAGAGTGGAACCAGCGCAGTGTGCTGCGTACGCCTACATAGTTATGAAAATACTCGAGGATGGAGTGCTTTATGTTGTCATGGAAACTAGGACAGTGATCAGCAGTTTGCAGAGGGGTCATTCACTACATATAAGAGAGCAGTTTCAGTCAAATGGCCTGAGAATAAACCATATTAATGGGTCATGAAGACCATGGAAACCAATGCTGTTTCTTATATGTTGCACAACATATAAGATAATACTTCGACAATATCCAAAGTATTTTTCAAAAGCAAGGGTGCAGACTTCAATGTTTAACTCAAGTAAGCAAATAATTGAACTCCTGCAGCAGAAAATTGGCTCACCATGTAGCAGCCTTTGAGCAGAAGCACTTTCATGGAGTGACATTCCCTGGCCAGAGCAGTAATACCATCCTCTGTCACTTGGTCACACCACGACACGTTCAAATGCTCCAGCCCTTTGCACCCATCACTGGCACAAATATGTATACAAGTGTACATTTTTTTTTTAAGGTATTGAATGCTTTACTACAAATAATTAATCTAAAATAATTTTTTACATATTGTCTGAGATATTACTTTATAGGATGATTAGGTATTGCTGCTAAATAACACAAATATCGCAAGTATAATTGAGACTCAACATACATTATTCAGTAACACTGACACCCACCACATTCAGTCCACTAAAACCTACAAATAGACATTAATATTTGAATGCCCTTTTCTCATACCAATGGACTGCATTGGAAGCCTGTGGGCAATCCCCCATGTGTAATGGCCCAAAGGCAACGCGATGGAAGATCATGGCAACTCAAAGCCACCGCAGGTCCTCCCACGGAGACTGGGCCTGAAGTCTGCAGCTATGCATGTTGGCCATTGCCTGAGAGCCTTGAGTGAGTGGTTAGTGATGGCCGTGCAGGAAGTGAGGTCCAGCTGCTTCAGCTTGGAGCAGAACTTGCCAAGGCTGGCGCACGTGCTGCACACGCAGTCAGTCAGAGTACTCAACAGGCAAGAAATGCAACTTTTCATCCCCCCCCAAATAAGTAGAGCAAATGTACAGCTCACAAAATAAACGCTGACAGATTAACAAGTTTCCCCATCATGGGACCTCCTTTGCCAGGACCAAAATATGGGAATAGGTTTTTCCCCTTTTTTATGCCAACAAACAGCTGTGTTAAGATATTAGAACACTAAACTTAAACCTTTTACAAGGAATTATGTCTGCATTAACCACAATACTTGTGGCCAAAATTCAAACAAAAAACACACTCTGATAATAAATGCATTGTCTTTGAAACTTATTGGTCCACACCAGAGACAGCTTTCTTTTGAGCCTTGTCTCAAAACGGTGTTAGACCAGAGGACGCCAAAAGGTGTGAAACTAGGCTCAAAAGAAAGTTGTCTCTGGTGTGGACCAATCAGTTTCCAAGACAATTCATATATTATCAGAGTATGTTTTTTGTTTGCATTATGACCACAAGTATTGTGGTTAATGCAGACATGACTCCTTGTAAAAGGTTTCAGTTTGGTGTTTCTTATATCTTAACACCTGTTTTGTTGCCAGAAAAAAATGGGGAAACCTATTCTCAAGTTTCCCCATTTTAGAATTTGCATGTTAATCCATGCATATGCAATATCTCTCACAAGAACTGAGAATATATGAAAAAATCGACATTTTTACAAATGTTTTCATTGTAATAGAATAAATAATGTACAGCTATTTGTCAATCCAGTTATAGATGTAGTTCTCTCCCCCACATCATGTCACTGACAGGGCTTGTTTAATCATACTTCATCATGCTGGTCAGTGCAGGGGGGCACCAAGAACTGGTTCAGTTATCATTTCACCACTGATGTTAGCCTTGGCCAGGAATCAAATTCACACCGCTGAGTTCATTGCAGTGCGCGAACCACTCCCATCAGTTATCATTTTATCGGTAATATTTCATTTTTAGAGTTTTTACCACAACGGAATGGGTTACTCTCATATCTCAGCATCTTGACATTAACTTATAGCTATTGATAAACTCTGATAATGTTCTCCTAACCTCTCTACCTTCTCTTCTCACACAGGTATGTAACATTGAATACTCTTACGTGACAAATATTGTTACGAGTACCTAACCTTAAAAATGTTAACCTCATTGCATACATATTTGATGCAAGTTTTTTGGACAATTATACAGATATTATATTGACACATTTTAAATGACTGAGCACCTATCTGTTACATTATGCTTGGCTGAAATTGCTCATGCTACATTGTGTACATTGTATTGTGACTAAATTAAAGAGCAGTTGAGAAATGTAACTGTGCATTTTCGCTTCTTAGCATATGTTGAATCATTACCAATATGGAAGGTGATTACTATAGCCTGGTGATAGGTAATGGGAATACGTGCTTTTTTCGGGAAGACCAGTCAACTTACTTGTCTGTAATTTTTGTGCAGCCGTTAAGACTGAGTGTTTCTATATTCCTGCAGTTCTGAGAAAATGTCCTGCAAAAAAGCACGCCAAGAAGTTAACAAATAAACAAAGAACACTTTAGACACATCACTCTGTGCAACCAAAGCGGCAGTGGCATCAAGCATCACATTTATGAAATGCAGGCAAGCAGCAGTTTAAGTATGTATGAGAGAATTACCATGGTACAACATTTAAAATGCAGAAATAAATCTGCATTTTACCCTTTTGCAAAATATTACCGTAAAGCCAAAGTTAATAACTTTAAAATTAGTTAATAAATCATTGATGGTTCTAGAAATATGGCGCACCGTACGGAATTCACACGCCATCAATCCAAGATGTAGCGGCAGACATTTTAGGTCAAGAAAATATAATCCCCACATCATTAATGCAGAATGGAATGACGCTATATGATGGATGTGACAAAGTTTAACACTTTCAATATTGAATTAGCCTAGGTATCGAATGAAATTAACAGCATCAATCAAGACCTCAACCTCAAAATGCATAGTGTTTGGGAAGATGGGGAGAGGCAGTAGAAAAACACCTCAGTCAGCAGGATGAACTTTCATGGTTACAATAAGCACATGAAGCACAATGCAATAACATATAGGAACACCGCTGTTTTAAACCAACCAAACAAATGCTCATATAATGATTCGCGGAGGATTTAGCATACCCTGCCAAGTATCACTGCTCTCAAATTGAATGCAACCTTGAAATGCTCAGTGACACAAATGTTATTTGTTTCAAAGTACTGAACACATTGATGTCCAACAGAAATTCAATCTGATTTTTGTACATAAGCTTATCATGCCTGTTGGGAGAGACGGCACAGTGTGGCAAATGCACATAATGGCTAAAACAAAAAAAATGGTGTCCCAAACAAGCATTGCCAAGCAAAATGGTGAAGATTTACATGGCTGGCTGCCCTGCCACACAACTGCAGGACGTGCCCATTCCAAATCATATACGCTACAGTTTCACGGCAACGTCAACTCTTAACATCAGCAAGCCCACTCTAAACCTGGCACAATCACTTGGTATGCTCCTAACATACCAGTGTCATCCAGTTAAACATCCTGCACTTTTTTTCTGCTCAGAATTCTAAGACCCGATTGGGCCAAACTCAGTGCCGTACTGTAAATCACTGCTTCGGCTGAACAGAGAGGAGCTCTCAAGAAGTTTGCGCTGGTTCAGTCCTTAGAGAGTGATATTGTGCTTGATGTCAGAATTGAACTTAAGCTCCATCTTCAAGGGCATGCACAGACACAGTCTACAAGCTCTGGAGGTGATCCAAATAGAAGATTGAGATTGACTGATCCGAGTAAGAGCTGTACAAAGATTCCAAGAACACAGGATGAGATGTTACTATCCTTTGTGCAAGCACTTCCAAGAGTTCATGAACAGTGAGCCTGGTGAAATTTGGGGAGCGCATCGTCAGTAGTGTACCTTTGGTTCCTAGGGTGTTTCGGCCTTTCATACTATACACCCTTCCCAAAGGCGGCCAGCGACAGGGTGATCAATCCTACGCTTGCGTCCCATTCCCAATTAGTCATAGGAGTTGCCTTGTTGTTGATAGCCAACATCCCATGGGACTATGCATGGCAGGGGCGTCCTCCTCCCTGAGTCAAGCATTGTTGATCGCATACCTCCTGGCCCTCTCACTTCGGGGCCCAGCTGGGGTATTTCCTCTTCATCCAGAGCCACTGACTGCTGCCTTCTGCCGCCTCCGATACAGTTCTGATTGCCGAACGCTGGCTCTGGCCCTTAATTCCCAGGTCTCTAAGCAGTCTGGTTGTAGATGTTGCCACAAAACCTCTGCAGCCCACCTCCACTGGTCGGACTTCTGTGTTCCAGCCATGATGCCGTGCTTCGGCAGCTAGATCGGCATAGCGCAGATGTTTTCGCTCATAAGCCTCATCTACTGAGTCCTCCCAGGGTACTGTGAGCTCGATGATGAAGACCTTCTTGAGCGAACGGGACCAGAGCACCATGTCAGGTCTTAGGGTGGTGGTTGCGATCTCCAGAGGAAACACAAGTTGCCGGCCAATGTCAGCTAGCATTTTCCAGTCGCGGGCCAAGCGCAGCTGGTCTCGCTCTAATGGTGTAGAGCCGCTCTTCGGTGGTTTAGCCCCTTCGCGGACAAAGGTCGTCCGTAAGGGGTGTGATGCTGCTGGGGGTGGTAGGGAGTTGGTGGCAGCTCGCTTGTCCTCCAGGGCGGACGCAAGGTTTTTAAGGACTTGGTTGTGACGCCAAGTGTAGCGTCCTTGGGTGAGGCTTGTTTTACACCCTGTGAGAATGTGCCTGAGGTTGGCTGGCATGGAACAGAGGGCACAGTCCGGATCTTCACCATACCATTGGTGAAGATTAACTGGTGTTGGAAGGACGTCATATGTTGCTCTGATGGAAAAGCTCAACCGCCTCGCTTCCATGGCCCACAGATCTTTCCAGGTGATCTTCCTCTTCTCCACACTGTCCCATCGAGTCCACTGTCCCTGTTTGGCAAGAGAGACTGCCTTGGCCCACCTTGCAGCCTCCTCCTGATGGCGTACTTCCTGCACTACCATCTTCCGCCGCTCTGGTGCGCGGCTAGTTAACCCAAGGCCTCCTCTCCCTTGCTGAACATGACCCACAATGTCAGCATGTCTGACCTGGCCTCCATTTGCGCCCAGTTGCCAAGGTCGGCGCATTGTTGCTCACCACTGGGTCTCGAGATTCATTCAGTGTCATCTGGAGCCTGGTTTTTGCACACTTGAATTCCTCTGTTAGACTGGTGAGGGGTAGCTTGAGGACACCATCTCCATAGAGGCCTATGGTGGTAAAGCATCGTGGAACTCCGAGCCACTTCTTTAAGTAGCCTGTGACTCCTCTTTCCATCTTCTCCACTGTTGAGATTGGAACCTCATACACTGCTAGGGGCCACAACACCCGGGGTGGGAGACCAAACTGCAGACACCAGGCCTTTAACTTTCCAGGTAGCTGGATGTTGTCGATGGACTGTAGGCTACTACTGATGTCTTTGCGCAACTGTTGCACCTGGTCTTTGTCCTTCAGGCTTGCATCATACCACCTTCCAAGGCTTTTTACCGGCTGCTCAGACACTGTTGGGATTTGGTCATCTCCGATGAAGAATTTCGGGTCAAAGAGTACTCCCTTCACAATCGAGATGCTGCGTGACTTGGATGGTTTAATCTTCATACGGGCCCAGCTGATGTTCTCCTCGAGTTTTCTGAGCAGTCTCCTGGTGCATGGGACAGTGGTGGTCAATGTTGTAATGTCGTCCATGTAGGCTCTGAGTGGAGGGAGGCGGAAACCAGAGTCGACTCGCTGTCCACCAGGAACCCATTTTGAGGATCTGATGATAACCTCCATTGCCATTATGAATGCCAACGGAGAAATGGTACATCCCGCCATTATACCTACATTCAGGCACTGCCATGAGGTTGTGAACTCTGAGGTGGTGAAGCAGAACTGCAGATCCTGGAAGTACGACTTCACCAGGGTTGTGATGGTGTCCGGTATGTGGAAAAATCTGAAGGCAGACCACAGGAGTTCATGGGGCACAGAGCCAAATGCATTGGCGAGGTCGAGGAAGACTACATGGAGGTCCCTTTTCTCCACCTTGGCCATTTGGATCTGGTGCCAGATCATGCTGGAATGTTCCAAGCAGCCAGAGAACCCTGATATTCCTGCCTTCTGTACAGATGTATCGACGTACGCATTCCTTTGCAGGTACTCGGCCATCCTCTGGGCAATGACCCTAAAGAAGATTTTACCCTCGACATTCAGTAAGGAGATTGGGCGGAATTGGCTGATGTTCACTGCATCCTTCTCCTTAGGGATCAGAACCCCGTCTGCCCTACGCCACACTTTGGGTATTAACTTCTTTTGCCAAGCTGTTCTCATAAGCCTCCAGAGGAACCTCAGGACGTCTGGTGCTTTCTTATACACTTTGTACGGGACTCCATTTGGCCCTGGGGCTGATGCTGTTCTTGCCCGTCGAACTGTGGTTTCCACCTCTTTCCATGTCGGAGGGCTGGTCTCAATATGATGTTCCGGGAGTTCAATGGGTGGGATATCTGATGGGATGGCCAGATGTTCATGTCGCTTTGAGTCAAAGTTTGTTGTTCTCAGGTGCTCCTCTAGGTCTTTCTTTGTTGGTTTTAGAGATCCACTTTTTTCCTTCGTGAAGAGACTTTCAAGGAACTTGAAGGGATCTTTATAGAATCGAGTTCTAGTTTGTTCTTTCTTCCTTCTGCGTTTCCGTAGGTTCTCTGCTCTACGGAGGGATGCCAACCGGGTTTTGATGTCAGCCTGAAGTGCCTCTATGCCCTCCTTTTCCACTTCCGAGGCCTTCTTCCACTGTTTCTTAAGCCGTCTCCTTTCTTGAACGAGGCGCTTGATTTCTTGTTGCCTCCTGGAAACTGGTGGGGTTGGAACCTTTCTCCCGCCTTTTGCCTTTTGCACTCCAAAGTTTTCTGCCCCGTACTCATAGATGTCCCCCATCCTCTCCAACTTCTTCTCCACTGTGCCTCGAAGTCTCTGGAGGGTCAAGATAAGGTCAGTATTCACTGTTTCCTACAACTTCTTGTCACTGGCGCAGAGGCCACTTCACATACGGTCTGTGCCCTGGTAGTCTCCTCTCGACTGCAGGTCTGGGAGGCTGGGTGAGTTCCACTCCTGTTGTTGGTTCCACCTCAGTTGTTACTTCGGTTCTTGAGTTTACGTCCTCCATGACAGTGGTACTGATGCACTGCAAACTATGGTTTGCGTCCAGTTGCTGTGCTTCATTCGACTGATTTGATCGCTTTCGCAGAAAGTAATCAATGCGAGGCATCTGTCTCTCAGTTTCACGGCAACGTCAACTCTTAACATCAGCAAGCCCACTCTAAACCTAGCACAATCACTTGGTGTGCTCCTAACATACCAGTGTCATCCAGTTAAACATCCTGCACTTTTTTTCTGCTCAGAATTCTAAGACCCGATTGGGCCAAACTCAGTGCCGTACTGTAAATCACTGCTTCGGCTGAACAGAGAGGAGCTCTCAAGAGGTTTGCGCTGGTTCAGTCCTTAGAGAGTGATATTGTGCTTGATGGCAGAATTGAACTTAAGCTCCATCTTCAAGGGCATGCACAGACACAGTCTACAAGCTCTGGAGGAGATCCAAATAGATTGAGATTGACTGATCCGAGTAAGAGCTGTACAACACTTCACTCCGAAGGACAATTGTTGACAAGGGTGTGCATAGCTATGCCACAATTGAAGGATTTCTTTGTGTAAACATTTAGTAAATTTGTTCTCAAACTATGATCAAACAGGTGATCTTGTTTTTTTGATGTTTGCAGTTATTACAGCTGGTCTGGGAGTTTTCTATTTATTCATATGAAGGATAATGGTTATTTTAATATTCTTTGGGTCTTTCAGTAAAGTCACGTAGATAGGTTCAAAGAAAATAACAAAAAATAACAAAAAACTACGACGTTTCGATCGCAACACAAGCGTTCGTCATCAGGAAGAGGGGGTTAGCTTCTAAAGGCAAACTGTTTATAAAGGTTTGAAATGGGCGTAGCACAAATGTCAGCAGCTAATGTTAATGTAAGCGGTGGGCAGCGACCGTGACGGTGGTGGGTTTTCCCACCAAAGGGCTGCCCAGTAAAAATGATCATGATAATGTAAGATCGTTGAGCGGCCTCCACAGCGGACGCCCGAGGTGGCTATGTTAATGTGAGAGATTAGCAGGTTAATGGCAGATCGCAAAGCAAAAGCCTCGAGGTCGTGAGCGAGGTGGTTGTTAGGGTGGATATCTTTTTAGATGTGGAACATTCTTCTTGTCTGATTTTTGGGATTCTTTAGGAAATGTGATTTTTTGCTATATTTTCATATATTTGCTGTACTAGTTGTAAGACTATCTTTCACATGTTATAGATTCACCTTGCTCTGTGAGAGCTACTGTTTGAAATTGACCCATCTCCAACTTTGTTTTCTCTGCTGTCACACACCCATCTTCATTTGTGTTCTTTTCTCCAAATTCTTTCATTCTTGGCAAATTATTTTACAGTTCTGCATATTCTAGATGGTTTGACATTTTCATCCCTAATCATCCTGATTCTTACCTTCAAAATGCTTTATATGGTTCCAGATAACTGGATGAGGCTATTTGAGGGCAAAGGTTAACTAATTGGCTTCATTCTAAGTGGTGCCGTGCTGCAAGTGAATGATGCACGGTCGTAGAAGATGCTTACCGAAGAGCACTGTCCCCGACGCCTAAGCACCCTCGTAAGCTCAGCTGCCTGAGAAAACCGCCGCACCTCTTGGAAATGTTCTCGACCACGCGACCCTGTCACATGTACAATAAAGACAAAGATCCCCCCATATGACTGTTGGGGCAAGTGCTGTTAGCCAGCACCTAAGAAGGCCGGCATGGTACACGAGGGGGTGTGTGGCCAACACTACACACACACACACACAAAAAACACACATGGCACAGACAAAAACCAGGGTGTACGCCGCTCACAAACTTAACAGCCTCTCTTCCAGGGAAAAATCCTCATCACTGTCTGCGAGCATCACCTCGAAAGAAAATAGGACACAATACAAACATTTTCGTTTTCATTTTGACAATTGCAGAATAATCATGTTGGTCAGCAACCATGCCCCAGCTTGATAATGGCTTGGCAAATGCTTGCTTTTGCAATGCCTGCAAGCTCAATCTGGTCATTTAAACTTGAAGAGTATAGGAGTGCACAACAGAAAGAAATGAACATGTTTTCTTTTGTAAGACAGCATGAGTAACATGGTTTATCAACCACATCAAAGCATACAGCAGGATACCACATTGCCTATATACAGTTAATATACATGTAAATATTCATTACAAATAACCACCACAAGCACCACATTGCATTAACCAGCTGTACAGGATATACCGGACCCTTATCAAGAGCGTAATCACACCTACAGGAACAAACTATTAACCCAATTTTCTGAACTCCTCAGTTCCTCTGGAAGCTGTACTGCTGGGGGTAGTCCGTCGTCCACCTTAACCCTTCACATGCCCAACTCCCCCAATAAGCCGTTCATGCCAAAAGCAGGAACAGCCAACAGCATTTAACTACACACCCTACTTTAATTACAAACAAGATGCACAAATCACATGGGAATCAACAAAGCAAAGCAACTTGTACAACAAAGAATGTTGGAATATACATTCAGATTTCCACCTGTTAACCCCTTATCCGTGCCTACCTTATTAAAGACCTTATTGGTCACTCCGTGTGCTTATAAATCTCAATGTTCATCCTACAAAGTCCCATCAAAAGGGAGAAACACAAACAAATAGACAAAAAAAATGTACCCGTATTGAAACGGCTGTCCGCTGTATGGACCTGAAAACTCAATTTCCCTGTACAAGAAAATGGGTAAACCTTATGGGTTGACAGGTATGTTACTGATCTCGAGGAAACAGAGGCTATTACAAATGTATTAAACCATGCGGCATAAAGTTGTGAAAAAATTAAGCATTCAAGTTATATCATTTTTTAAATGCATGCTGTACGGTTTTACAGCAAATATCACACGGTGAGGAAACCGTTTCCAGAGCTGCCACAAAATTAATATCAGACAGCACTGCGGCTCACAGCCAACGCAGTTCCTATGGAGTAACCATATCTATTTAACACATTTAGCACACTGAAATGTTAAAAAATTTAATTATGATTATATGTAACCATCTTCCCAGTTTAATAGAGTTTAAAGAATTACTTATATATCTTCACAGTTTGGTATACCTCAGCAATTTATATTAGATGCTTTTTAGCTAAGTCAGTAGAAAACGTAAGTATAACTATACATTTGTGAACGTGCACTATTAAACTGTTAACACTTTTTGGGCATGTTATTGTGACAAGATCTTTCTGATAATCTAACATGATGTCTTCTGCATCTACATATTTAAAGATTCGTTGTATAATATTGATATCACAATCCACTCAAATATTAAACAATTCTAAGTGTAAAATGCTTTACATTTGTGGACTACATACATTACATACAGTGCCTATAAAAGTTAAAACACGACGTGTGCCTAACAGCATGAAGCAGCTGGCACTCAGTGTGAATGTTAAACCCAGCCTCACACATCGCTGATAAAATGCCAGCATGTTACACCAAAATCACGATAAGAAAAGGAATACCTGTTTAGCAACTCTATAAATAAAAAATAAAAGTAAAGGATATTTTATGCAATAGTATCACAACGGCTCAACACACTATTAAGAGGAAAACTAAAAAATTCACCCGTAAAAACAAAGTTTTTCACTATAAATCCTTTATATGCGTGGCGGCTAGAGTCCTCTCGTCCTCTGGCTTGAGATGGCTGCCACCTATGGGTCAGATGATTGCATGCCACCATTAAGCAATTGGTAATTAAATATAATATTTTTGTCCTAAAAAGTGTAAAATTTTGGAAAAAAAATTTCACGAACATTAATTGTCACGCACAACGAGACTGTGTGGAAAATGTCAGCTCGATTGGATCACGGGAAGTGGGTTTAAAAACGACCGAAAGATTTGCACGGTCGTAAGCAAGCAAGCAAGTGAACTTAATATAAAGGATTTAAAAATGTCCAGTACTGAACATGACATGAACTATCTTAAATCGCTATTAAGGGTCGAGCGAAAAAAATCACTTGCGCTGGAGAGGAGTAATAAAGGGTTAAATGCATTTCATCCCAAGGGGATTGTGGGAGCCATGCCTGGGAAGATTCATAAACCCAGTCATGTCGTCCTTAATTTCATCTCGACAGGGAAAAAAAGATATCTAATGTTACTGATGACGACAAGACATGTACCCCCAAAGTCTGTAACTGTGAAAATCACTGCGTTTTAGGTAATGAGTACACCTGTCATGGCCATCACAGAACTCCTATATTTAGATGTTATTAAACAAGCATTAATTATAAGCGTCTATAAACCACTCCAGAAGAGGATCCTATAGCTTATATTATTACTGCTGCTGGATTAGGAACTCGCGGGAAGTACCCGGCGTTGCTCGGAGGAAAAAGATATTTCAAAACTTCTCTTAAAAACATAACAAATAAATACACAAGTACTAAGCTATTGTGAAAGGCCGGTATTACGTTTGTCTGTCCATTTATCCATAAAAACAATTTTTTAGAGGCTTGAACAAGTCCTGAATGAAAAAGTAATAGAAAGTGTTAGGTAAATAGTTGATCAAAAAGGTGTTGGAAAATTATCGACCCCCCCCCCCCCCCCTAGGCATATATACCTACACACCTTACATGCAACAGAGTGAGTAGTCTTCTTGGTTCTTTCGGTAAAGTCACGTAGAAGGGAAATAATAAAATAATAAAAATCAAACATAATAAAATACAATTCTCACGACGTTTCGGCCACAACGCAAGCAGCCGTCCTCAGGTGAAGAACAGGTCTGTCGGAAAGACAGCATCTGAATGAACACCACCAAGCTTGGCAGCGTATATTTAAGCTGGGTTAGGGGAGGAAAAGCGCCTTGACAAAGGAATTTGCATATCAACAGAGGAATTTAGCATAATTATGGAAAATGCAGATATGGGATTAGTCACTACTTGTGGAATGCGTAGGAGGTGGGGGGGGTCTCAAAGTCATATTATGCCCGTGCATTATGTAGGATTAGCAGCAACAAAGGGAGGAGGTAGGGTTAGCAGTAATAAAGGGATGGAATTTTAATAGTAAGGGGTGGCAGGGGAATTGCAGCAGAGCAAAGACTCATTCGCTGCGGAGAATACAAAAAATATGTAGTCAATGCCAGTGAGTGGACTGCGGTCTGAAAGTCACCGTAAACGTGAACACAATCAGTTAAGATCCGAAATGATTTATTACATCCTTCCAATGATTGCTGAGCCAGAATCCATCTTCTTGGTTGAAATTGTCTCTGTGTTTGTATATGTGGATCGCCTCATGAACGAATCTCTCATGGTAGCCAGATGGCTTGCAGAGAACCTCTGTCATGTGAGCATCATTGAATTGTAACAGTGATCTGCCACGGCTGAGGTGTTTGTCCTACCGTGTTTCAGGTCTACTTTATGGTCACAGATGCAGTCCGAGACATGTCGTTTGGTTTCTCCAATGTAACTGCTACCACAGAGGCAACTTAGTTTGTAGACGCCAGGGTACTGTATGTCTGGAACCCACCTCCTACACATTCCACAAGTAGTGACTAATCCCATATCTGCATTTTCCATAAATATGCTAAATTCCTCTGTTGATATGCAAATTCCTTTGTCAAGAGTGAGTAGTGTCTAGTGACAGTATAGTAGTATCTGGCTCTACAGTAGTATCTATTGACTGTATAGGACAGTGCATACATTATCAGAGTTATGGTTTTTTTTGCATTACGACTGCAGGTATTGTGGTCTATGCAAACATGACTCCTTGTAAAAAAGGTGTCAGTTTTTTTGCCAGATAAAAGGGTAAAAAACAATTATCAGTGTCTACTGACTCTATATAGTCGTATCTACCGACTCTGCAGCAGTATATACTGACTATAGTGGTATCTACTGACTGTACTATTATATACTGACTCTATAGTAGTATCGACCGACTCTACGGTACTATCGACCGACTCTATATTAGTATCTACTGACTCTATAGTATCTACTGGCTGTAGTAGTATTTACTGACTGTATAGGAGTGTGAACTGGCTGTAGTAGTAGCTATACTAACTGTATAGCAGTGTAGTGGCGGTAGTAGTAGCTATACTAACTGTATAATAGTGTAATGAGCGACTTCCGCGATAGGTCGTGTAGAGGGTACTTCTTCTTTATTACTCACACTGGGCACAACACAGGCCAATACTTGTTCATTCTCACAACGAGTACAACACGAGGTATTAACGTCTCTACTGGCTACACACAGCCTATCACTCGGCGTGGTCCCATCGCCCTCACTCGGCTATGCCGCTGGCTGGCCGGCGTGACGATGACGGCGATGGAAACCCCGCAGGAGATCTTCCACGTGGCCGGACGACGGAGAGAGATATCGGCGATCAGCGACGCAGCCGGGACCCAAGACCCCACACGAGCCCAGAGCCCCACGTCCACTCCCCCTTATATCCCCCCAGGCATGGCTAGGCCCCGCCTCCGGCCACGCCCTCTCGTGGAACCTTCGAGCAGGTTCCCGGAGTTTCTCGGCTAACCCCACCTTTTACCTTAGCCGCAGAGACACCTCCTACTCTGATTGGTTGTTACTTAACCGTGCCCATACCCGTGATTCCCCTTCCATGCCAGCAGGTATCAAACTGTAATTACATCAGTACTAAATTCTTGAATAAAAACTTGCGTGACTGCAGGAAATCATATTATTTGGTTCTTTCGGTAAAGATAGAAAAATAATAGGAATAAAGTGAATAAATAAAAATAAAATTAATAAAAAAACACAAAAAAACACTGTGGACTGCAGACTGGTTATTAAGTTTGGTGAGTGTACTGGCAGTCTATAATGTAGAGTGTAGCCTGGTTCTTAACCTCGGTGAGTGTACTGGCAGTCTATAATGGTTATTAAACACTCACTCAGTTTAATAACCATTGGTACAGTCTACAATCATAAACTGCGAATACGCTCACCAGCTGAAAAACCAGGCTAGTCTACATGATAGACTGGCAGTACACTCACCCAGCTAAATAAGCATTGCCGCAGTCT
Source organism: Entosphenus tridentatus (assembly GCA_014621495.2). Taxonomy (NCBI): domain Eukaryota; kingdom Metazoa; phylum Chordata; class Hyperoartia; order Petromyzontiformes; family Petromyzontidae; genus Entosphenus; species Entosphenus tridentatus. The sequence goes on along the minus strand of CM025610.2, from coordinate 13,945,926 downwards.
ACATTATAGACTGCCAGTACACTCACCAAACGTAATAAGCAGTCTACAGTCTACATTATAGACAGTCAGTACACTCATTCAGGTTAAGAACGGGGCGACAGTATACATTATAGACTGCCAGTACGCTCACTCAGTTTAATAACCATTGCTACAGTCCACATTATAGACTGTCAATATGCTCAAAAAGCTTAAAAACCAGGCTAGTGTACATTATAGACTGGCAGTATGCGCACCGAGGTTAAGAACCAGGCTACAGGCTATATTATAGACTGCCAGTACACTCGAGGTTAAGAAGCAGGCCACAGTGTACATTATAGACTGCCAGTACACTCACCCAGCTTAATAACCAGGCTGCAGTCGACATTATAGACTGGCAGTACACTCGCTCCGATAAAAAAGCAGGCAACAGTCTGCATTCGTGGTTTATTTGTTTTATTATTCTTATGTTATTTTACTATTTTTATATTGCTTAACTGCAAGTATTACTATTATTTTTATATCTACGTGACTTTAGCGAAAGAACCAACAATATAGTACTTACTTAACAGTACTGTGGTAAGGCCTAGTCCCATGCAGAGGCCCTGGCCTCGCCGAGATTGCCCAGCCAGCCGAGGTGGCACCTTGGCAGGCTGGGGCTGGGCCGCTACCCCCGCCACCATCCCACCGCCTGCTCTACAATAACAGTATCTAAGCGCTATATTAGTATCTCCCGACCCTATAGTAGTAAGTGAACACATTGGGGTGGGGGGGGAGAAGAGGACATAACACCTTTGAATAATAAACCTGTGCTTTGTGTGTATTTTTTTCACATTTTTTACGCAAATGAGAATTCCCCCCTCCCCCCACCGAATGCGTGTGCATGGCTGGGGACAAGCACGGCTTTGTCGCGCATGCGCAGATGTGTACTTTGGCGTGCATTCAGCAGCGTAAGGAAATCAATAAATGTACTAAATTGCTCATTCAAGTACTTTAAAGTTGACGGATGCGAAATCGGAATAGCGCTGGCTCACCACGGGGATTATCGCGTGGTACCTGGCAACTTTTTTTATCGTAACCCCACGGTTTGCAAGCCAAATCCTTTGCAATTTTCGGCCACACACAGACAGACAAAAAAAATGCAAATGCTTTTTACAGGTTAGATCAAACAGAATGCACACCTAAGATTATTTAGTTTTTATCTGGCTAGGCGGCTCAATAGTAAGCGCGGCTTGCAATCAGAAGGTTGCGTATAAAATCCTGATTGGGCGTTCATCATCCCTCTGAGGTTAATCAAATGTGTAATACTTTGTGGGGAATTAAACAGTGGTTGTCCTATGGATAGAATTGTCCCCGCCATACGAATGTGGAAGTTTCACCATTGGCTGAGTTGCTATACACAGGAAACGCGGACCACTTCAATGCTCATGAGGAGAATATTACTTTGACTTTTAATTTCTTTTTAGCTTACTTCTGCCAAAGATCTACTCAGCCAGTGAAGGGAAACATCACTTAATTAACTGTGCATACAAAGAGCAGAAAAGTTTAACTAATTTTATAATTAACAGTAGAAGACAGTAAGACGATGTGCCCTAATGTTATAGGATTACTGCTACAACTATTACGATCGCCGACAATGATGAAATTACTTGTAATGTTAAGTTTGATAACTCTTACCTCAATGTCCCTTTGGAAGTTGAAGAGATCAATCTTCTGCCAGTTGCTTCCATCAAGGGCCAGCACATTCCATGCCTATAGGGTTAAGTGCAGAGATGTGGTCAAATTAATTGACAATGAACAAAACAAATACAACCATAACTGGCACTGTACATGAGTATGGTTTATTCTACTCAAGTCAAAACTCAACAGAGAGCTTCAAATTACATTTTATTGTGACTTGGCGATCACAGCATGTATATTTTAAGTGCCGAGGCAAATGCATCCGTATTCAGTGACAAAACACACTGAATCGTGCTAAAATGGCAAATTAGGAGTCAGTTAAGTATTTACACTGACCGAAATGAAACAACATTACAACAACTCAATAAGGGCTTAAAATAAATGCAATGTTTAAAATAAATTCTCCCTTGAGGTTCACTGTTCGGCAGTTCAGCTTTATTCACATCGCGTGCACAAAACAAAACCGATGCCATGGCTCCTAACGATCTGCCCTCGGCCATTCCTCACATGGCATGTGAGCAGAACAAGTCACACTTCGATATTCCAGTATCAGGTAATGGCTAATAAAGTACGTTGTATGAATTAAATCATTATTATGCAGCAATTCATGCTAGGATGTGATCAATTACAGCCATCATGTTGACAAATGATGAATATGTAAGAGTGTTAAAGGTGCAGACTGGGAACTTACTCTGGACACCTGCGCACAGCGGCACAAGGTAACAACATCCAGGAAGGAGAATATCCTTGGGAAATAAAAACAGATGCATGCGAGAGGTTATGGAACATTCGGCACAAAGCAACAGCACAGTAGAGTTACATTCTAGTTTGTAGTCCGGAGGCTCCCACGTGGCTCATTTACTCATTCAGCGCACACGAAGAACATAGGGAATCTGTTATTTATAACATACAACCAGCAGGTAGGAAATATTTTCCTGTGCTTTTTTTCATTAATTTTCTAAAACTCAAATATCTCAATTAAAATCACCAATAAGCCCAATGTTCAAGGTGATGCCTAACTCTATAGTGTGAATTTAAGTCCTCTCACTTACCAGAACAATTTAAGTGCTAAAAATGTAAGAAAGTTAGGTGGGAGTTACCAGAACCACAAATAAACTTGCATTAAGTGTTCATCTCAGTACACTTGACTAGTTATCAAATCGTTAATTCTGTCAAGATTGAGCTATTGTTCCAGTTGAATATTCTGCTCGAAGCACACATTTATTAATTTTGAAATATATTACAACAGAGGCATCTAGCTGTGACAATATTTGCAAGAATCCGACAACTAAAATCCTGCTACTATCCAGTTATATTATTATAAATAAATAGATAACCCTGTATACTTATTACAGTTTTCGTTAATAGTTTGCAACATATGTGGAGAAGCATAGCTGATCACCTGCACACTCCTGCAGTCACACGTAAGCCTTAGTATGCTAGCAAATTGACTTAGGTATACGTATAAAGAAGCACCTTGGACAAGACATGCACACTCGTGCAAAAAGTGATACATTGTAAGTGGGATGTTTGGTTAAGAGAGAGAAAAAATGCTCAGCTCTCAGCGATCTATTTAATAATATTTCGGAAACACGATGGTTAATTGTATTACTAGTTGCTGTATAAGTATACCTTAACAGTGGCCAGAAAGAGACCAGTTAATTTAATGCAGAGTACTGTAGAGAGAAGTGTTACGGTCTTAACTAATGAGTTTTTACAGGAGCAAATAACATTTTTAGCTTAATATGATCTTATTAAGCAATAGGATGATTATATACTTGAAGCAGTAAATATGTCAATGAAAATATAATGCAACACACTCACAAAGAGTGTGAATAGGATTGTAGTGACATCAGGGATGTCACTGCATGGTGCCGGCCTGAGAGGACCAGGGCATGCGATGCACTGTCATCGCATACACCCTGTAGGCGGGTGTAGTACCATCCCTAGTGGGGCTTGGTGAGCGCTGGATAGTGCGGGCACCGCACATAGCGTGTGGTGGGGACTCCCACGAAGGGGAGCGGGAGAGTGTCAGCCCAAGGGCAGTGTTGCCCCGGGCCATGGCACTCTGGTTGACCCTCGTGACACGTGATCTTGAGTGTCCATAGAGAGGCCCCCAGGTGGGGGGGACTAGGGGGTGATCACGTGTCCAGGGAGAGCTCTCGAGAGGGAGCAAGAAGGCTCCAGAAGGTGGGCGGGGCCAAGGGCGGAGCTGCCCCGACCGTAGGGGGATATAAGGTGGATCCCTGAGCAGGACCGGGGTCGCTGCATTCTACAAGCTGAAGCTCCACGTCCACCAGCTGAAGCCTACATCGCAAGCTGGAAGCTCTACGTCTTCGAGGCAAACACGTGGTCGCGGACCCGACCCTTCGTAGCAGTAACTCCTCTGTATAGAGTAGTTAGCTGGGTGGTCACCACCCTAGGCTCTATCTGGTGAAGGGGCAGTTACTCCTTCGTGTTACAAATAAATGTGTTGCCTCTAAAGGTACAACGTCTGCGACTCAGTTGGACTCAATACAGGATGAATGAACAACTTCAGCAGTCCTTTTAAAAAAAGTTCACACACCCACTATCCTAAATGGTTTAGGTTAACATGACTTATTACCACATTTTCAGGACAAAAAATATTAGTGCACACACAGCTGACTACAAGACTGGGCCCTCTTAAGCCGACAGTTACTAACAAATCCCTATTCCCACGCATGTCCTGAGAAGGTGGATAGATGCAGAACACGTTATCCAGGGACATTCTGGCCCAATTGGGATTCATGTCACCAAAGCCTGTCAGTCTGATGAACTGCTTGTGTATTTCCTTTTATTCCTTCCTCCTTAATTCTGCATTCTTCAAACTTGGCTACAGATTGCACTATCGTACCTGTGCAGCATTCCCTCAAAATTTGAATGTGGTACGTTGCCAGGTGATACTGGGAGTCAGCAGCTCATATGGGTTGCACAGCCTGTGTGAATGAAGCCAGCAATGGCTGACCCAAAAACACACACGTGAAAACCCTTTGATTGAATCAATATTGAGCATCCTTTTAACGACACATTTTTTTTACAACAATTTCAATTAAAATTACTCACTCAAGTGGTAATGTTTTAATTGCACCTTTAAAAATAAAGAAATGTAAGCCGTTCCAAAAAAATTACCCCTATGACAACAATTTTCTACATGTACAAAAAAGACTATTGGCCTTACATTCGATATCAAACTATAAAGGCTGCCTTCCAGAACTTACTGACATAATCCACAAGCTTGAGCCAACCCACCTGCTGGGCTCGATAAAGGCCCATCACATGAAAACGTCGGTTAAAATTACTTCTGGACAGAAGAAGCAGCTAATATCCATGTATTGCTCTATTGCAATAATTAAGACATTCGTTAATTGGTAACGAGCCAAGCATTAATGATTGAAGTGAAAATTCAATTCAATAGAAGCCTCTTCCGGCTGACAAAAAGGGATATATCACCTATATAGATCAATGTTTATGAGAAACATGAGCTTGAGAATAACATTTAAAACAATACACTTTTCCAAGAGAAATCCATTTTATGTTGTGTGTTATGTCAATGGCAAGACAATTTCAAATCCAGAAAAACCAGATCGTACTAGAAATTGAGGATGTGACAGCATTTGTATTTCAGGTTAGTCCAGTTTCGTCACATTTTATCTGATGGGAGAGCTCCAAAGCGAGTATGACTGAGGCTGTCCCAATAGACTATGGTCTGAACCTTAATCTTGTTTGACTGTAAAACCAGTTCAGATAATTGCCTTGAAATATGCAACAGGCATATTCCAGTTCACAAGCCACTCTCATCCTCTACAAGCAGAAATAATTTTAAACATCAAAAAGTACAAGTGCCCCCCTTCCGACTACAAGCTAACATCAGGACTCAAGATAAGTGAAAATATAACTTTTCATTTTCTATTTGTTACTTTATTTCATGTTGCATTTACTATGCAGTATTTTTTAGTGTTACATGAAAATACAATATTTATTCTTAATTATGAGTTTAACAATGCTTCCCTTTTTGTTGAACCGTAATACATTTCATAGCACCAACCATATGGGCATTTAAATAAGTACATTATTGTTCCAACTTATTAACCTTTGACTTTTGAACGGGTCTCAGGAACAAATTAGGTTCCTAACCCGAGGACTGCCCATATAGTAAAAGGCAACTTATGAATTCCAAAGTGGAACAAGTTTCAAGCACAAATTATGGCTAAGCAGTAAACAGTATCAAACACCTCATAAAGGATTACACATTTAAACATAAACTTCTCATACTGCATAGAGTTTATTTTACGGCACAAAGTTAACTTTTGATTCAAAACACCACCAGTGAAAAAGTCTACTTTAAAATGTCCATTTATGGAGATTAAACACGGGTTTTTTAAGCCAGTGGAACACATGCAATAAAACATGTTTTTAACACGGGTACTGAGCCTTCTTGGGAAATCAAAAGTCTCAGCTATGTCCATATATACTCGATATTTTATATAATTCACTGCTTTCATCTTTTCCCTTTACTTGTATGCTACATAGTAATCTTCTGATGCCACGATCTTTTCAGGAGAGAATACCTTATGGACAAAGAGCATAATGTATGGCATCAAACTAATGAACAGTAAACCATTTAACATCAAAACCATATGGTCTAGTACTGTCAGGAAAGCTCTCATGTTTAAAACAGCAGGCCTAATATATAACAAATTTAGCATATTTATATATTTTCATGACATGGTCTTACAGCAACTCATCTAAGAGCACCCAGCAATATGAGATTAACTAAAGGCAACACCAGAACTGAATTTCAATCTCACTTGCCGATAACCATGAGGACACAGTGCACATATTAGTCAAACTGCTGACCCTGTGTGTACACCCCAGGTCTTCATATTTGCCACGCAAAACAGTCCCAACCCCCACTGGGTGTCAATGATAAAACAGGCACTCAAGGACAAACAGCAAGGGAGGTGGCCTCTGAACATCTGCTCCTGAGGGAGAAAACAGAATTTGCCAGTTCACGCCTCTAAACTTTGGCCAACCCCAGCCATCATCATACCCATGCCATGGTTGACCTGTCTATATGTTACAATTACAGCAATACACCAATACAATTGGACTGCCACACATACAATTAATTATGCTTGCATTTTGTGAATGTTAAATCTATAAGCTTTTATATCCCTGCAAAAACTGGAAATGTGACAACTATGAGCAGAAACAGGTGCAGCTTTGTAAGGTGGGTGCGTGCAAGTCTTTTTCATCCATAAACTCAGCACAGACTTGAGGAGCTGGGCTATACAGCGTTAATTTGCTTTCGTATATTAAAACAAAACCCAAGATGTATTGTTCTTGGTAAAAATACAGGTGTGTTGTAAATTCTACATTACCTTATCTGGCAAACAAAACTAACACCTTTTTTACAAGGAGTCATGTTTGCATAGACCACAATACCTGCAGTCATAATGCAAACAAAAAACATAACTCTGATAATGTGCACTGTCCTTGAAGTTGATTGGTCCACACCCGAGACAGCTTTCCTTAGAGCCTAGTCTCACATGGGTTGGACCAGATGACGCCAAAAGGCACACAACTCAAAGACAATGCACCATCAGAGTATGAGAGCTCGGGGTAAGCATTTACACCATTGGAACCTCATTTTGCCAGTAAAAAATATAATTGTTTTTTTACCCTTCTATCTGGCAACAAAACTGACACCTTTTTTACAAGGAGTCATGTTTGCATAGACCACAATACCTTTTGGCGTCATCTGGTCCAACCCATGTGAGACTAGGCTCTAAGGAAAGCTGTCTCGGGTGTGGACCAATCAACTTCAAGGACAGTGCACATTATCAGAGTTATGTTTTTTGTTTGAATTATGACTGCAGGTATTGTGGTCTATGCAAACATGACTCCTTGTAAAAAAAGTGTCAGTTTTGTTGCCAGATAGAAGGGTAAAAAAAAAATTCATATTTTTTACTGGCAAATGAGGTTCCAATGGTGGAACAAAAAGCTATTTGTAATATTCCAGCAGATAGCAGACATTGCAAAGCTTAAGAGCGATCAATGTTACATTTTTTAGAGAACATAATTATTGGCTACAACACAAACCAGCACGCTTGCTGTCACAGCATGGGAAAAATTCCATGTTATATTGCTAACGTGGGCTGGACACATCACAGCCCACATCTGAATGAAAGCTCTGCAAGCTTGGCATTAATAACATGCCGATGGGCCAGTCACATGATATCTTTAGCTTCTAATGGATGTGTGTTTCACATGCAAATATCCAAAATGTGCAATGCATTTCACAGATGTGGTGCATTAAATCCAAACATTAAAACCTCGAAATCATTTTCTACACTTTGCACTGAAGTGTAACGATGCAAAATGGTAGTGTTTCCAATAGTTAGCTCGAACTTGCATGGTAAGCAGAGAAGCAATTGTTTTTTGTATTTGCAATAAAACATTTTAAGGTTAATTTGATACTGAACTGTATATGCGATTTAATTTATTTGTAATGGAGTACTGTATTAAGTCATGTTTCTCATACTACATAATTCATAAAATATATACATGTCAATTGCATAGGATATAATAGACTGCACTACTGTAGAAGTATATACAGCCTGCCTATTAGACTGAGGTCTTGACCAATTCGAACCCGTTAAATCGAGGGCGGAATCTAATTTTCAGTTCAATATAAATGATTAAAGAGTGCAGTAACAATGTATGAATGTATTATTGATATTACTATGTGGGTAGACCTGGTTATTTAATGAACAATCAAGTACTGGCACACCGGTTGAATCGGCACAAGTTCACCTTTTTCTTCTTCCTATATTGTTGCTGATTTTTTATAAATTATGTATTCTAGGATAGAATAACTCCCCATTTTCTCTTTATTGTTCAATACAATACTTTGCTACCTGATACGAAACTGACAGTGCAAATGCGTTTTATGATTACGGTATAACATTTGATTAGCTAGGAAAGCCTCAATGATCTCAAACACTATTCAGGAGGGTCCGATTATGTTTTTTTTGTAAGAAAAATAAGCTACAGTGCATGTCACCAAGCTTACCTCAGCAGCAGCTCCTTAGGAAGCTTTCTGTTAATAGCGGCTTCATCACCACCATTTGAAAACATCTGCTTACAAACATAAACACAAGTACATACAAATCTCAAGTCTGATTGGTTGAGTCAACAACATGCATGTACAGTATATAAAATATAACCTGTTGCTTAAATCGTTTTGGTAACCCAAAATGCCAAAACACCCAACCAAAATAAACCATTATACAGGATAAAATCTACTTTCGTATGCTCAAAGCTAAAATCTCTACAATTTCCCATAATTGGAGGGAACCCAAGGACTGAGAGGGTGCAACCATGTATACCAGTTAGCGCACAAACATTTAACCACTACAGAAAAAGATTTGAGCATATGAAAGTAGCCTTGGTCCTTAAGTAACTGTGATTTTGTTGAACTTGAATTTCCATTCAATAACAGAGTATTAACAAAGTATCAACATGGGCGGATGTGCCTAAATAAACATCGTCTAGTGGATATGTATACACATGGCAAAATACTTTTAAGGCTTGTGAAAAAAATAAAAATTACGTTTGGGAAAATAATCTTACAATAAGGCTTATATCTACTGAGTGCAGCTAAATTCCAGATTTTAAAGCAAAATCAATGCCAGTCAAGTCCATGTTTGTTATACGACAGGATTACATTGTTATTCCACCGAGATGAATACAATGTTTAGAATTGAAAAGTGTTTGTTTCTAGTGGTTATTACTGCAGCAAGTGGGATTTTAATTTGGTTACGAAATCTTTGCACTGGCACACAATATCTCACCCATGCCTATGTTGGGGGGACGATGAAAAAAGTAAAATGGCCAAGGAATGTCGAGTTTGAACCAACTATACTGATGCAGACACAAAGAAATAACCAGTTAAAACCTCCAGGCTACACCGACACCTACCCAGCGACACAGCTTGCAAGTGAACACCGCCTTGAAATAAAACCAACAAGATACTATTTGCAGCTACTGTAAGATGAAGGAGAAACTCTTTCCCAACAAACTTAGGCACTAGTAACTTATTTACCTCTAAGTGCAATGCACACAATAGCTTTTTATTTATCATTTCAAGATAGACGACTGCCAATGTCACTTCAATGTTCAAATCATGAGGGAGAAAGAGTCAAAAGGAGTCCTTACACCATCAGCTGACTGTGGCTCATAGATAAGGATGCATGGAGGCACTGTGATACACCAGTCACAAGAACAAAGACAGGGCAGATGAAATAACTGAAAAGAAGCGGGCTAAGCAGTGGACAGAAACAGAGTGGAACTGGTGGTGATTGGCTTGGGAAATTAGAACATGTACGTTCGTGAGAAATGTAATGCATGTTTGTGCGGTTGCAGACATGTCTGTTTATGGTTGTGCATCTACGTCTGTGCTAGAATGGAGGTGTTTATGATTGTATATTGTGACATTGGTGGTAGTGGCAGTTGCATCAACTGCATTAATAACAGTACAGTAGTGATTAAAGAGTTGAAGATGGTGTTGGTAGTTTTGATGATAGAGGTAAGAGTCGTGCCAATGCTGCTGATGGTTGTGATGATGATATAAGCAGCGGTAATTACGAATGTATGGGGGGGGGGGTAACTGTAATAGCAGCAATGTACAAAAAATGTGGTAGTCCAGGTAGTGACAGTAGTAATACTTAAAGAAAGTGGTAGTTATGCCGACAACTACAGCCGTGGCAGAAACAAAAACAGCAGCATATACTAAACAGTGATGATTATGCTGACAGGGGCTGTGAAGATGGTGATGGTCTTGCTGGTGTGGGGGGGGGGGCAGCATGAATAAGTTGCTCTGCGAGATGTGAGTGCGACCCAACCCAACGAAAGTCGCTGTCACCCACCACCTCCACCGTTTCGACCGACCCCACCAATCCTCTCAACCACCACCAAGTCACACGAGCATCACCAACATCATCCCCAAAAACCCCCTCGCACCAACCACTTTCACAAATCTCACGTAACCCCACAGCGGTCCAATCAACAATTACACAGCCGACAGCCCAAATCAATACAAATCTCACCGCCTCCCACATCCCCATCCACCACAACTCCGCCTACAAAGTCCACCATCGCTCCAAATCCACCCACCCCCTCCCCAACCATTGTCCCCACCAACTCCACCAGTCTCTCCAAAATCCATCCGCTAACACCGACGTCGTCCTCCTCGTATCGGCTCACCTCGAACCTGCTCCGTGCCACGCCGTTGCAGGCCATCCCACAGGCCGGGCCCTCGTCCCCACCACGGGGCCGAAGCCGCCCGCTCAGCGCGCACAGGACGCTCACGCACATGCGGGCCCGGCAGTCGCCAAACGCCGCCTCCTCACGCACAACGCACACAATCGTACACCAACACCACCACCAACAACAACACAGTCGGTGTTATTATCATCGTCGTCGTCGCCGCTGCTGTTGTTTTGTGGCTGTAATAAGGCGAGAGGCGGGGGAGACAGTGAGGGAGTAGTGGTGGTCGTCTCTCATGACATTCGCTATTACACCTCCTCGTCGTCGTTGTTGTTGTCGTCGTCGTTGTTGTTGTCGTCGTCGTTGTCGTGAGGGTAAGCGATGATGATTATTCTCCTCTCGTTATCGTTCTCTCCTCCTCCTCGTAGTCGTCGTTGTTGTTGTTGTTGCCGCCGCCGTCGTCGTCAGCTTCGGCCAAGGCCGACGCGCCCCGCCATTGGAATCCCTAGCGCAGATGCGCTACTCCCATTGGCCCACGCGAGCGGGCATCCGGCTGGTCCGGCGGGGAGGGGGTTGGTTAGCGCCGTGCCAATGCACGCTACTAAATGTGAAAGCGGGGAGGAGTCGGCGACGGGCGCCCGCGCGCGCGCGTTCTGATTGGACGGACGAGGTTCGGAATCGCTCGGCAATATCCGTTAACGGAGGGCGGCGGGGGCGGGGCTCTGGGCTATGGGTCACCCCCCCAACTCCTCCCTCCCTCCCCCCCACCTTTCGTGAAGGGGCATTTAAACTTGAGTCGTGTCACCCCAGGCACGTCGATTCTTACGCTCGCGATCGATAGGCTGGTCGTAGTGTGCTTCTCGAGATCTATTAACGCGTGCGCCGTGTGTGCAGATTGTATTTTAGGAACAACGGGACGACGGAGACGGAACATACCCGGAAAGACTAAACAAAGGCAAAGGAAAATGTAGTGATTTGAGTCACGCAAAATGAACCACATCGTTGTGTTCTGCATCGACAGGTGCCTATTTTGAATGTAAAAAAAAATGCACAATGGCCAGAAGTGTGGGTGAGGTGGTGGGGTCCTGGGACGACTGCGGGAACGTGGTGCTGGAGGCTTATTCGAGCGCGTGGGACACCACGGCGTGTCTGAAACGATCATTACACCCGGGGCACCTTATATCACGGGGCATTGCTACTTCACTGTATCTGCACTGATGATGATGATGGGCTTAAGCGTGACATCGAATATTGGGAGGGTATCAGGGTATTATTGTAATGATGATCCCTCGTAATGGAGAATCGTCATTTATGGTTATATTAGCAGTGGAGTTGATTAGACTATTTTACTACAGGTGTCATGTAAAGTGTCCTGGTTAAACTCTCACCGATTGTGAATTATTACAATTACTCTTGCTTACCCATGAAATCCACACAGAGTCCCAAGACTTTTATTCAGGCGGGTCACGCCATGATTTTGGCAGTCGGAGGCAATGTTGCGATATGTAATCTTAATTAAGTCATTTGCTGGTAATTTTTACAATTTGACAAATGAGAAAAATGAACTGCGCATGCCGCTAGGGGATCTTTAATTTTAATCACGGGCAGTAATAATGAGGGTGTCTGCTGGATTGGAACCGTCAACCTCTGCCAGGCCATGTCACCTTAATGATGGTGAAACCGGTGGCGAGATGATAAATACCTTACTCTTAGTTCTTTCGGTAAAGTCACGTAGGTAAAAAATGAAATTAATAAAAAATAAAATAATAAAAATCACGACGTTTCGGAGGCAACACAAGTCTCCGTCATCAGGTGGGACCGTCACAGCCAGATTTGCTGCATCAAGTGAGGCAAGGATTCAAGATGTAAGCCCTTAAAAGCAAGTTGAGGGGGGAGGAGAGGGGGGGG
>CM025610.2:13905936-13928071 GCA_014621495.2 Entosphenus tridentatus | reverse complement strand
CCCCCCCCTCTCCTCCCCCCTCAACTTGCTTTTAAGGGCTTACATCTTGAATCCTTGCCTCACTTGATGCAGCAAATCTGGCTGTGACGGTCTCACCTGATGACGGAGACTTGTGTTGCCTCCGAAACGTCGTGATTTTTATTGTTTAATTTTTATTAATTTCATTTTTTACCTACGTGACTTTACCGAAAGAACTAAGAGTATGAATCTTTGCAGCCACGAAAGCTTCAAATCTAGGATAAATACCTTGCCTGGTAAACAGGTGGTCGTGGGTTCGATCCCCACCCTGACACCTGTATATTTGGATTTTGCATGTTCTTTTTTGCCCGGTTCCCTCCCTTTTTCCCTCCACATTTAGAAACATGCTTTCAGAGTATTGGCTGCTATACATCTCCACATGATAAGCTACTTCGTCGAACTATCATGTGGCCAGGTCGCTTCTGAAAAAGAGCGAAATAGCTCAGTGGGTCTATCCTGATAAAATAAAAATAGTTGACATAAATGTAATTTGCTGGCACAAAAGGTCACATTTGCAGCACTCTTCTTAAGGCTGGTGGAAAATTCTCAAACTTGTGACATGCCAGCATAGGTCATAGGGGATATAGTTTATCAAATGAGGCTCCGTGGCCTGAAATTATGGTTTCTTGTGTTTTCCTTTTTACAAAGCAAGGTGTAAAAGTGCATATGGAACCAAGTGTGGCACATTAGGAATGGATCACTCTTTTAATTATATCCTTGTGCAGCAAGGGAGTAAAGTGTGGTTCTGTGAAGGTCCTGATGTGCTGTGCAGTGCATCAATGCATGTGTGTACAGCAGCATGTGATGACTGAGTCGGGCCTGTAGGTGGCTGGCAGGGTTATTGAATGACCACGCGGATATACCAGTCACATGGTTAATGGCGGCTCGAGAGCAAGGCTGGTTGTAACACACGTGTTGTTGCATTTTACAGGTAAAAGACCCAAAGGTTGTTTTTGATTGTTATATAAATGTTCTAGACTTGTTCTAGACTTGTTCTAGACTTTAAGCTTGGCTTTGAATTGTTCGTTTGTGATATATGCAATTAGAGGCGTTTTAGCACTGTGCATTGTAAAGAGATGACGCACTGTAATTAGTTACTGCCATTGTAATTCTCTAACTCTAATACTGTTTAGTCTATAACCATGCCCATGTACCCAGAGTATGACTACTTGCAATGCTATTGACAATAGAACACATGTAAAGTAGTAAGCTGTGCAATGGTGATATACAGTACGTATACTGTACACATACAGTACATATAATGAGTGTAAGATACCAATATAAGTGGATGGTATAGATAGACATACAGCTTGGGATTAAAGTAATAGTCGAATAGTGATGCGCAAATGTGATTGTCAAAGAGAAGGATGGTTTATAAGTAGTAGAATTGGGTTTAAGAGAAAGGGTTAATAAATAACTGCACGTGTAAACCAGTCACATGGTTAATGGCGGCTTGGGAGCAAGGCTGGTTGTAACACACGTGTTGTTGAATTTTACAGAGTGACGGTGCTGTTCTTCACAAGATTAATATTAACCACAATAAAAAAATGTGCTTGCCCTCGATTTGGAGCACCTGCCCACATCCTTCATTTCGATAGATATGGATGTAACCAGAGTTCAATTATAATATCTAAATACAGTAACTTCGTAGATATCTGAGAATGCCACATCGATCACATTGATGCCATGACATAAAGGGGACTGAAATGAGAGGTTCAGTGGTCATGTCGTGGGTTTTAACGTAAAAGGGTTGAGAAGTTGTGATGCAATTCTCCAAGGAAGTACTGTCACGGCGTGCCATTTTGCTTTTGTTATGGCCACCCTGTGGGCACACGAGGACGGTGATTCATCACTGGCGATGAGTGATGATTATGTAGGACGGATCGGGTTAGAGGGAGAATGAGAAATGGAAAAAAAGAGTTTAAACTTCTCACCTCTTAACATTCCACGAGAGGTTGTGAGCAAGCCAGTCCAAGTAGAGTTCACAACACTTAACATTTAAAGAGAACGACAATACTGTAAAAATCAGGTGAAATCTGTGCAACACACACATTATATACTGTAATTAGAATTACATGCTGTTAACGAAAATAAATTGCAGATCGCTAAAAATAGATTTCTAAGGGCATTCACACAGGGGAGTGTGGTTGAGATGCCCTGTGGAGAGAGTGGAAACAGAAGGCAGACAACCCTCCCACGTACTTTCCCCACCATTCATCTGCCACGTGGACGGATTCTCAGGATGATAAACAAACCAACCTTATAGCCACCCCAGCGACCAATCATCAACCACCGCCGGCTACCAGTGTTTGACACGCATGCACAAATGGCAATCCAGTCACAGCTGTTGGATGGTTTCGGAAGGTGTCCTTTACCACTTTGTGTGCATACTTTGGTCATTTAGATTTATTGCCACAAACACCACGACACACACACGACGACGGCAGGCGACTGTTTTCATTAGTTTTGGCCATGTATTAAAAAAAATTCATAACATGTACATATACAGAGAGAGAGAGACAATTGCATTGCAGTTGTCAGTGGCATGAAGCCAAAGAAATTATCAAGAGCTTTTTTTCTTTAATGCAGGACAGTCCATTGAAATGAAACGATAACATTTCTTAAATCTCAACTACAGCTGCTTGTATATTTACAACTAGGAGTTTACAATAGAACACCGAGCTACAGCACTTAGCTGTGATGCCTGATGTTGACAAACATCAAGAAACGTGAATGTTGCAGTCTGCTGGAAGAGGGAGTTATGTTTTGAATATAATGTGGAATGTTGAGTTGCTGATGATGCTACATTGTTGTTAGCTGTCAGGAGTAAAACACTTAAAAACTGTAAAAAAAAATTCTGTCGTAAGCATCCCCGTTAACATTCAGCAACAGTGTTGACATTCAAAAGGACATTCCCTTGTTTTATTCTAGGATTTTTTAGAGTAATTGTTCGTTGTTTTGTGTATTCTATCAGTTTTGATCCACTTATATGTATATGATACAGCTTAATAAAATCCCTTGGTCATGATGTAATAATGGCTTGCTGTGTTTCCCTACATGTTAATTGACTTCGTAAAGTAGAAAATATTGAGGTATTACTTTTATCCACTGCTTCTCTTTGCAGTAATGCTGACTCAATCCTCGTGCAAACTTATAAGAGCAGTAGCCACATGATCTAATTGTTTCACGTTAATTTAAGAAAACATATTCACTGTAATCAGCATCTTAAGTGTAAGGCACTGACCAACAAAAACCTTATTTTGTTGCACATGCCAAACGCATCATTGCCGATAACTCAAACAGTGCAGTTATAATTCAAATGTCCAAAAACAATGGATTGAAACTTCGAAACAATGCAAAATAAAAACCATATACACAGCAGTAAATACATTTCGGTATGCAAATGATAAGATACAGTACCTGGTAACATAGAAATACGGTTTACAGTACATATACTTATAAAATTAAAGTAACGTAAAAATGCTAAACTGAAAAGATATCCTACAAAACACTGTAAAACACAATACAGCATAATTTATTCAGTTGTGTAATCGATAGGTATCCAAGACACTGAATAGCATTGAGCCATCTCAGTTACCTATTTACAATTTTTATGCTTTCCCAGGAAATTATTCAGGGAGAAAAACACAATGTTACATAGACCTTCATGGATGACATGCGTCTTGTTATATATTTTAACTAGCTTTACTACCCGGCTTTGCCCAGAACTTGGATTCTTGTCTTGGATTAATACACGGCCTACGCGAAGGGTTGGAGGGGGGATGCGTGACGCCAGCAGGCACACTGCGTGACGCTTCCGCATGCGGGTGACATCACAGATGTGACGTAACCGCTCACTTGCTGTGCAAAATATATGCATTATTGCGCCCCCCCCCCCCCAAAGTACAAAAGTAAATTTTTATACTTTTTGCATTGTGTAGAGCCTGGAAGCTACCCACATGCCAAATTTCAAGTTTGTTGCATGTCGGGAAGTATGCTAAA
The DNA here is from genome assembly GCA_014621495.2 of Entosphenus tridentatus. Classification (NCBI taxonomy): domain Eukaryota; kingdom Metazoa; phylum Chordata; class Hyperoartia; order Petromyzontiformes; family Petromyzontidae; genus Entosphenus; species Entosphenus tridentatus. Next base: position 13,924,051 of record CM025610.2, on the reverse strand, counting down.
CATTTCGAAACTGCACACATATTCACAAATTTCCCTTTTATATATAGATGTACAAATATGAACACATTTTTTAAGCAGTGAGAACATTTCTGACAATCCCAGCTCTCTGCATTACTGTTTGTTCACTCATGTTTAGTGTTACTTGAAACTATTTTTCAAACACTTAAAAAATGTTACCGAAAAAAGATAACTCCTTTCAAAGAGAAACACAAGCTCCTGTATTCCAGTACAAGCTTATAAATGCATGAAACATGATGCAAAGCATCAATGCTTTTAAGTTGTCCATTTTGAAATGCACACAACACCTAAAACTGATTGTAACAGTCGTCTTTCATGACATCTAGTTTTGCCTTGGAATTCTTTGATTTTTATTTATCCGAGAGCTCAATAAAAATCTAAAATGGAACTTCTTCCTCCGTAAAGATGGGAGGAAAAAGTGCCTCTATTTGTTGCAACTATGTGAGCCTCAGCGGGGTGTTAAATTCAACAATTGACTGCGGGCTTTTGTCCCTACATGGGAACTGAGGGTAGTGCTGAACAAATGGATCAGTTCACATGCGTGGTTTCTGTAGTGTGCGTTGGTTCCCACGTGCTGAGTGTGATGCTCACAGCTCCGCCAACGACAGTCTCATAAAAGCTGTCCTGAAATCATATTCAATTTAGTCATCCTAATTCCCAGCATTAAGTCGTGACAAAAAGTATCGTGTTTTTTTTTTTAAACATCATTGCAGTAATGTGTTTATTTTAACGGCTCGCAAGAAAAGAATGACAAAATAATTATTGTGCATCATGCTCTGCCTGGTTATGAATGTGCTTGGCTGGAGGTGTTGGATTTTTTTCAACAATTATCTGGGCAACATTAGACGAACAGCAAAAAAGGTTTAAATTTAAAAAGTAAACACCATCCAGCATTGCATGCCACATAATTGTGCGATAGGGAGGCGTAACATTTGATGACTCACTTAGGACGAACATAGTCGCAGCTGTTTTTATTTTCAATGTATCTCAAACAGTTGGCAACAATATTGAGGTTGTCGCTCGTCAGGTACAAAAAAATAAACTCGGGGTGATTCAACTGTGTTTCAATGAAAAATTGCGTTCAACTAAATAAGATCCAACGTTCGTTGTAGGTACCAAAAGCATAGAGGCAATAAACCAATATAGTGGATTGCATCACGACGTATTTTTCACTCGCATATTTTCGAATTGAAATTTTAATATGCATTTGAAAATATGCATGACAAAATACTGTATTTTCCAAAAAAAATTATAGCGTGAATAATATGCATATTAAACTGATCGGAAATTGGAAAGCCGATTTGATGACAAAGTGAATGGTGAACATTCAATGCATATGAAAGCTCTGTAGGTGAGGCCTTCTGATTGCTCAGGATCACTGGCAGTGACATGTGCCTGTATCGCACACGTCATGGGCACGTAAGACATGCATCAGCGGCCCAGCATTCTTGTGCGACACAAGCCAAATGGGTGGAAAAGTCACACTGTTTGGAATGCTGCTTTGTAACAATTCAGGTTATACTGGGGATGGCTTGTATTTACTGCAGTCAGTATACCCTGTGTTATTAAATGAGAGTGTCAGGTACTGATGGCTGCTGTTGCTTGAAGACGAAAGAAGTACGTCTTCATTGTCTCAAACAAAATCCAATGCACCAACACGTGACCATTGTGTTACTGCTTCAAGGAATGCATATGAGCATTTTCAAGTGACCGTTGTGCACCTATATACACAGAGGAAAAACTCTTATTACATGTTTACATAATTATATAGATGTTGGCCTTCAGTTAACAAGACAATCTTCATCAAGATTTGGCATTTCACTTGAAAAAAAGTTTTCAATCAAAAAATCTGCATAAATCTATATCCCTTGTTCGTGCCTTTAAAGCATTTAAAAATAATCTTTATTCATCTCAGATGTGCTCCTCAAGTTCCAACAGTTCTTTGAATACAGATTGTTAAGGCATCAAGGTGAGGAACTTGCTTTCCTCAGCCAACGTGGACAGCATGGAGCTCATGTCCCCGATGGCCATGTTGGACATCCCTGAGGTGACTGTTGGGAGTGGTGGGGCCACCCCGGGGAGTCCAATGAGGCCCATGCCAGTGGAGACCGTGCCCACCCGCCCTGGAGGGAGAGTGACGGAGTCGCGTGGGGTCGTGAGGCGTGACGATGCCTGGGAGAGATTCTGGAGGAGACTGGGACTCAGTGGGCCCGACACCAGGCTGAAGTGGTCACCATCATCCAAGATCATGGCCTCAAAGTCTATCTGAGAGGGCAGCGAGGCCTCCAAGCTCAACATGTCCATGGATGTGCTGCTCGTCACCTGATCAGCCCCTGGTGACAGCATTTTCTCTGTGGGCTTCTGTAGGCTATCTCTTTCTGTCACGTGAGGCTGCTGCTGCTGCTGTGGCTGCTGATGATGATGGTGTTGGTGAGGGTTACAGCTCATCGATTGGCGATGGAAGTTGCCACCTCCCTCGACATTGCTATGCTCGCTGAAATTTGCCATTCCGCCATCGTACATTTGAATCTGCCCAGTATAGTGTGTCGCTGATCCACGGGTGAGCATCACGTTGGACTGTCCAGTTGCCTGCGTCCTCATTGCCCTGCTGGAATTGGAACCAAGTGCACTGACAGGTTGTACACAGCTTCCCGAGTGTGCCAACTGTTGAAGGTTTCCATTTGATGAGAAGGGGTTCTGTCCTCCACCTGATTTTGCATAAGCAGGAGGGCGAGGGCGCATCGTGCCCTGTGGGATTTGGGCAGAGCTGTAGTTCTGCTGACCTAGGCCCAGTGCTGGATTCTGCGACTGAGATGGGAAAGCTGCACGGCCTGGGCTCACACCTGTGTGGGCTGGAGAGCCATAGTCCGAGTGGCCTCCCGCACCCATCGTCCCACCTTGCTGCGCACTGCCTCGGTTCATCATCATCGTGGCTGGATTCTGATCGCCGCAGAGGCTACCTAGTCCCTGCTGGGGCACTATGTACCCTTGCTGGGACTGGGAAAAGTTCTGGCTGGGCATTCCTTTGGCTGGGGTTGCAGACACTACCTGTGCACAGGCATGCAGGCCATTCCTAATCTGTGGATGTTGCATGCAGCTGGCCTGATGGCCGGGGCTTGCTTGCGTGTTGCCACATGTGTGGGGCCGCTGGACGGAGCCTGGGCTCACCACCAGACCACTTTGACACACGTGCTGTGATTGCGCCTGTGCCGGGCTTGCCTGTGCCGGGCCTGCCTGCATTACGTAGCCCTGACTTGCACTGGCCTGCAGGCGACTGGGTCGTGAGGAATTAAACTGATTTTGCTGGTGCTGGGTGCTTCCGTTCGTCAGATTCTGTTGATAGTGGTTCTGCTGAGGACCCACAGGAGCATGGTATTGGCTGTAAACTTCGTTCTGTCGCATTAACCCAAGGTTGGGATTTGTAATTGTTCTGCGGTGGGGCACAGCAGGGTTGGCACCAGGGCTGTTGTCCATGCTGCCTGAACTGACCTCATTCCACTGGATGGGCAAATTATTTTTGTTCGAATCCGATGGCATGATATGATTGGGGCTATGATACTGCGCCTGATTGGCAGGGCTCAGTTGGCAAGAATTAATTGCTTGGTGCGACTGAGAGAACCCATTATCCGTGACCATCGCTTGCTGATGGCTGGTTGATGCATTGAGGGTATTGTGGTTGGCTTGACTGTACATGTTCATGGCACCCTGGTAGCCGTGCTGCGGATCCCCGTACCCAATGCCTCCATCCACGGTGCCCGGGCCACCCGTCAGGCCGTTCTCCTCAGCCACAATGTACTGCATCAGATCGTCCGGAAGAACCATGTCTTCTTCTGGGATGTGGCCCTCTCCCTCCATCGCCATGGCCTCCATAATGACGTTTTCGCTGATGCTGGGTGGTCGTGGCGAGTACATGCTGCGCTGCAGGCTCCCGTCAGAGCGCGTGTAGCCGCTGGCCCTGAGCCCACCGCGTCGCCGGTCCGACAGCGGCAGGTGCGGCAGTATATTCAAGCTGTTGTATCTCTGATACTGGTGGTGCTGATGCTGCTGCTGCAGGTACTGGTGCTGATATTGCTGCTCCTGAAGGCGACTCTGATACTGATGAGTGGTATTTAGTGGTTGCCCAAGCCTCTGTGGCAGCTGACTGTGGAACAGGCCTGGATGGTTGACGTTATCACCGGGTTTGCGTACCGGGTCACTCGCTCTTCTCGTTCCGATGCCCGGGATCTCGTGTGGCAGCGGAGTGCGGCTCGTGCCGTAGCCACACACCCCTCCATCACTGCACCGCCGCTGCTGTTGCTGCTGGTGCTGCCCAGAGAAGTGCTGTCCCGAGTGTGATGCGGTGCTTGACTCCCGCATGTCGCCATCGCCGTCCAACATCAGGGCCATGCGGCTCCTCAGCCCCATTCTTTCCATGTGCAGAAGCGGCGTTGGGGGCGGCCCCCCTGTGGCAACTGCATACTTGGCCTTCAGACGATACTGCTGCAGAGGTGTGAGACCTGGCAGGCCTGGCAGGCCTGGCAGGTGCCCTGCACCGCCGCCACCACCACCGCCGCCGCCCTGGCTGGTCTGGCTGGAGCGGCGTGAGGCGTCAGTGGAGATCGGGTCGTAGGAATCGGCCGTGCTGAGATGGCGGCGGTATCCATTTAGGTGGCAGGGTGACACACCAGATGAGCGCCGGCTGCTCAGGTAGGCCGAGCTCAGGTCACTGGTAGCGCTATCCCGACGCTCGTTGAGGCGGTTCAGTGACATCAGGTCACTGGGGTAAAGTTCAGGCCCGTGGGGGTTCACTGGGATTATGGTTGGGCAGCCATTGACGTTTTGGTGACCTGTGTGTTGTGAGATTCAACAAAAAAAGCAAAAATTACAATTGCGTAAAAAATACAAGTACGAACTGAAAACGAGTAAAAACACGTGATCCATTTTTGTTTCCGTTCTGAATTCATGAAATGCTTAGTTTTGTTGACATCGTAAAAAATGAAATATCTAAAGAAACAACATATTCAATTGGTTTACATGACAACATCTGCAATAAATCAATAAGTTCTTAAACTGACAACTGCTTTTCTACGCATTCAAAACTATTCAGGAGTCTTCTCGGGCCACCCAGAAAGGCCTTCATGAGTGTCCCGAGGATGTTACCATTGATGGGAGGCAGCTTGACAGTCCCGGGTCCTCCTCGCGTGCCCCCTCTGGTCTCTGCAGCCCACGTGTCGGCGGCGATGACGCCGCGCAGCCGCTCCTGCTTCATGTGCTCGAGGCGGTGGGCGGTGGAGGAAGCGGCAGACGAGCGTCGAGCGTGCAGCCCCACGCCGGGCCCATCCTCCCCAGGCTCCTCGCCACCGCCCTCCACCTCGCAGAGGCCGGTGCCCTCGCCCAGCTCTGCCTCCTCCCCCTCCGCCACTACCGCCGTCGCCGTCGCCTCTTGGGTGCTGAATGGGGAGAGCTCGCTGCTGCATGACGACTGGCTCCCTGGCGACATCTGCGAGAGATTTCAGTGGGGTCACTCGCATGAAGCAGCCGCCCTGCTTTTATTTTGTAACGATATGGCGTTCGATACCGGAGTACAGCTCTTGGATGTGTTTTTGGTTGTTATCGTGCTTTGGTCAGCACGATTTCCAACTTCCCTGAAGAAGCTTCCAGCACGTTGAGTGAGACATCATTACAACATTATACGATAGAATCCGAGAACACATCAGAGAGCTACACAGCAGATGTAAATTCATTCGCTAATTTTTCTCTGCTGCAGGAGAGGACACAGGATGATTGTCATTTTGGGTGTTTTAAACTCCTTTCATGAATACAGGATATATCTTTATTTGAAAATAACTGTGGCCTCGGCACAAAAGGTGCTGTTTAATAAATGATTATTATGATATAATAATGGTAATAACCATATTTCCACATGCATTATGCCATAAAAAAATGTCTTCAATGTCTGTGTTGTTATATTCTAAAATGTTTTTTGAAGTTTGAAGTACTCATCTGCATGTGATCATTGTGTGGTCACAGAGCTGCTGGCACGTGACACTATCTTTAATACATCATGGGACATTCATAAAGTAAACATTTCACTGCTGCCTGTAGGGGTCAAGTGATCTGGCAGCTAGAAGAGTGACTCGGGGTACAGACAACAGGAACAGAGAAAAAGGAACGGAGGCGTTACCCAGCCTGCAGGCCGAGGCCCGGCCTCAGAGCTCCCACGGCACGAGCGGGTGGGCACACAGCTCTCCCGGGAGAGCCCAGAACCCACTCCCAAAACGACGCTTCCACGCAGCGGGGGTTATTGAGAGGAGAGAGTCGCATGGACCGCAAGGTGCACAGGAGAGTTAGTACGCATCCATCAGCAGCACGTTAGTGACAATTGCTCAGAAGCCGAGCTCTGGGAATGGCAAGAGCACACAAAAAAAATGATGTCCAGTATGCAGACAGCTCGAAATGATGAAGTCACACGGGGAATGATTACATTGAAGAGCAGAAAAAGTTAAATATGGCCACACCGCATGCAGAAAATACAATCTCCATGCACAGTTATCATGCCACACCTACATATTTGTTGCTAGCTGCCAAGTAACGCACATTGACTCGAGCGAGTCCAAAACTCTGAAGGCTCTCTCACCACCGATTTCTCTGATTTGACGGATTTTATCTCCACGTCATTGCCGTTTCCCCTTCTGTCGGAGTGCGTGGAGCCGGGGCTACCCAGGCCCATCTTGCCGCCCCCGCCAGGCATGCCCCCCACACCCCCACTGCCCGGCTGGTCCCTGGCCCCCCCGCCCGACGGCCCGCGGGGGTTGGGGGTATCTCCGCCACGCTGCTTCTTGGTGACGTGCGCTTCGGGCCCGTGCACCGTCTTGACGTGCTTGCGCAGGGAGCTGGGATCCGTGTAACGCTTGGTGCAGCTGGGAATCTTGCACACGTACGGTTTCTGAGTTGGTGGCGAAGGACAAGACACAAGGACACATTTTGAAGTCACTCGGTGATGCTTTGCGTACATACGTTGGCAAATAAAGTTTTATAAACTGTGAGAGGTCGATATGACAATTGCAATTAGGAGAGATAGCATTTTAAAAAGGTACAGTAGTTGAAAAATGAATGTTACATATAGTATAATGTTGCTATAATCTGAGTATATTCCCATGTAAAACGATATATATTTTAAAACACATCCTCATTTATATTCTTGGTTCTTTTGGTAAAGTCAAAATTTACATCCTCATTTCTTAAAGTTTTTAAAATATATTTTCCTTCTTTGGCACACATTTTTTTTTGTAAGAGATATTGTCTCAGTGGGCTCTTGTGTGGTAAATAAAGGTTGTTTATATTTGAAAAAGAGGAAAGAGACAACATGGGAATAGCAGCTGAGAACATCTTTCTTTGCATGAAAGTCAATCCTCAGCTCTCCCTGGCCCCTGTTGCCCACTGTACATCTGCACTCTGACTCTCTAGGCCAAGCTACACATACTGGGCCAAATGCAGCAGTTTGCGTACCAACACGCTAGCCTCCAGCAATTAACTTGGCTCAGGACTTGCCTCACTCAAATGTGGTGCAGACAGCATAAGCAGTCCCATTCTCTTTGGCATACTTTCAAAGAAGCCAAACATCAGTAGGTGGATGTGGCACATACTTTCAAATAAGCTAAACATCAGTAGGTGGATGTGGCACATTCTGAATTTAAAAGGCCTCAAGCCAAGTTTTCATCCCATTCCTTTGAGGCGAGATGGTAGCAGATGGGACCACTCCTCGAGGCCAGGCGTGGGTAAGGAAACTTTTTCTTGTAAATTGTACAAGTATTTAAAAAGTATAATCATTAATGTAATCAAGCATGAATATAAATATTATCTCCTGCACAGATCCTTCAAAGTTTATGAGCAAATATCACAGGCTGCACAATTTATCACCGTGACAGTAAAATAGGGGCCATCATAGTCAATGCCAGACTGCACCAGCACTGGCGATGACTGCGCAAAGCATGCCATACAGTAAGAGCTTCTCTATGATTAAAATCTTGATATACATTCCATACTTGACGTCTTTTTCGTAACTGCATGTTGTAAAGTCCATAAAAGGCTTTCACTGTATCCACGATGAATTGATAACACTCCCAAGAAGAATCGGAACTTTATCAGAGATTTTAATGGTAGCACGGAAATTGTTCACGATGCACAAGCGATGTTGCACACTGTCCCATTATTTGCCTTATATTGAATAGTAGTGTACGAGGCTCCGTTATCTCATACACATCAGGTCCAGCAAAAACGAAAACTGAGTCTGGTACAAAAACTATTTACCAGGCCCTATCTCCATGGCTGCTTCTGGTTCCTAGAGCAGCTGCCTCAGCACGCCCAGCAATAGCAAACACCATGCCCTACAGGACCTAGTTGATTGGAATTTAGAAACAATACAACTGTAGAGGTGGTACGTACCGGGGTGTAGCGAGCCATTATGTAGCCGGTGTCTACATCACGGTCCGTGCATGGGGTGGCTACATCGACGTCCGCATATAGCCCCGCCCCTCGGGGGCAGGGGGGTATATAGGGCGGTGCGCGAGAGAGCTCGGGGAGTTGTTGAAGCCAGTGAAGAAGGAAGACGGAGCAAGCTAGATAGGACCCTGGGACCCCTAGCCCCGCCGCCCTTATCAGGGCAGGGACTCCGTGTGGCTCAGTGGTGAGACCCTGGGAACCCCCGGCCCGACGTCCTTATCAGGGCCGGGTTCGATGGACCAGTGGTTGGGACCCGTACCCTGGCTAGGTCGGGTCAGATAGCCTCCTCTAGGAATTACATAGCCGGTGGACCTGAGAGCGTAGCCGGTGTCAGGCACGCGTAGCCGTAGGCTGTGTTCCTAGGCTGTATCGCTGACTGTTACTGTAGAGTGTTATAAATAAATACGTGTTGCCTCCGTCAACTCGTCTCCTGCATAATGTACACCATTACACAACCATAAAAATGTAATCCATATATTCAAGAGATTGCTCCATCCACGAGGGACTTAGTCCATACGTGACGTTACAGAAATGACATTCTGTGCACCCTCTAGGGGGCGTTTGGGGGCGTGCATCGAGGGATGGCACTCACCTCGTTGGAGTGCGTGCGGTTCTGGTGCTTGGCACGGTCGGACGCGTTGGAGAAGGCCTTGTTACAGCCCTCGTGCTCGCACACGTACGGCTTCTCGCCCGTGTGTGAGCGCAGGTGCGTCTTGAGGTTCTCCAGCCGAGAATAGGCTTTGGCGCAGCCCTCAAACTGTGTACGATATTCATGAATGCATTGATTCACAAACGCTGCTTTATGGGACATTAACACATAACTGAGGTGTGAGACAAGCCTCACCCATGAGACATTACAAGTAACAGCGGTTGTCGCCAGCGAAGCGAAGTGGACTTTCCACCACTAGCTCAGGACCAGTAATGGGGATGAGCGACCATTTATTTTTGTACGTTTTAGATTTAGATTTTTTTTTATGTTTTAGACCAATATACACAACATACAAATCTTGCAAACGAACTGCAACACCAGTTTACATCTACGTGCATTCTTTTTACGTATAAATTATGTGTCAGAAAAAAAGATAAAGCAAATTAACCGTCATAGAAATATGCATTGTCCTGTGTCAAAATATAAGGAATCAGTTCAACGCACAAAAAATAAAACGTATTTGTTACTCATATCCGTAAAACACAACAAAACCGTTAGTAATTCACCTTGATCAATTCGAGGAAATATTAAATAAACACCAGTAAGCCTAAACATGGCCTCATTAACCCTGCTGGCACACAAACCTGTTTGAGGTGGGGGCACCGCCATATAGTGCCGTCATTGTCTCATCGAGGGATATTCATTATGATGGCCTTCAGCCCACGGCCACTTTCATAATCGAGGCCAGTCAGTTACAGAGCACAACCAGTGATTGTTTCCCGGCCCTGATGAACCGAATCGTCACAGGTCTCCGACCCACTGCGGCACATTAGGTGCTCGCCACCCTGCTGAGGCTTCCCAGCGCCACGCGTGGCGGTGCTGCACGCCGTGTAAAGTTGCTGATGGTGAAGTGAGCGGTGCGAGATCTGAGCGTATGGGCGCAGAAGGAAGGTTTGCCACCTTTGATGGTCAAAAAACCAGGACATATCTTGGGAAGGACATCTCACAATACTAAAAAATACGTACAAATTGCTTGTCTTAGGTGGTGCGTTGTTACGGGACAGAAAATAATAATGACTTTGAATGTCCCTGGGAAGAATGAGATATTTTCCCAGGATGGCTCCCTCAAAAAGAGTGACAATCCTGAGAAAACTGGAGCAGGGGGGGCAACCCTAGCAGAGGGGCCGCCCGGGTGAGGCTACGCCCGCTGCGAGCGAACGTACCGTGCACTTGTGGGGCTTCTCTCCCGTGTGGCGCCGCATGTGCACCACCAGCATGTACTGCGCTTTGAAGGGCTTCTTCTCCCGGCTGCAGTCACGCCAGCGGCACACAAACTCCTTGCGCTCCCCGTGGATGTGCTCGTTATTGATGTGCTGCAGGCAGAGCAGGTCGCAGGTCAGAGACGGGCAAAGAACAAAGGTACACAATGTGAAGAATAAGAAGAGCATAAAAAATTAAATTCTGGTACGAACAGAACATTTCCCGCCAATGTTTGTGGCAAACAGCGTTACTTTTTCAAAGCTATCATCAGTCATGATGTCTTCACTGCTGGATGGAGGCCTTCCCAAGTCATTTCCATCACTCACGGTCTCGTGACACAAGAATCTATCAAGTTCGTGCACAGAAGCTGCTTTTTATCACTCCATCTCCACGGTGGCCATCCTTTCAGTTGCATATACCACTTTTGCCTGCCACTCCATCATTTAAAATATTATGTTTTTTGTGCTTTGGTATGTGAGAACTTGGATAACGTCATACATTTGCACGGAGTTAAATGACCTTTTCAGTCAACACTTTAGAAAATTCTGGAAAATTATTTTCAAATGCGATATAATTCTTCACAGATGTATTCACAAAACAACTTTATCATTACAGTTATTTTACCTGTCACGCCACAGTGGAGTATGTGCTACGGGATGGGTTTGTGCTGGGTGAATTCCGTATTTTCGATAGGAGTTTAAATTATACATTTGCAATGAGCCGGCATTATGAGACCAAAACTGCACAAATACCCCAAGGTGCTACATCCAGGACTCACATTGCAATACCCATGCAGCCCTCCACTCATTTAATTATAGAGTTATAATATCTGATTGTAAATATTTTTTGTTACCGCTGTCCATTTATTCAACACAAAAATTGTATCCAAGCATCCAGGTACACAATTACATTTTTACGTAAACTGTTACACAAATTTGAACACCAAGATAAACAGTGTTTTAAGTTGCCATAAGTCTGCAGATACTGAAAATGTGCCAAATATAACCCCTAAAATATATTTAAATATTTTATTATGACATGTATTGTACAGTTCATTCCTGGAAATGCCTCCTCTGTGGCAGGCGCATATGTCACCTTCAAATAATGATGTACGAGAAATGAGAACTGTTAAAAATTAATGTGGCTTTGTGCAAAGGTAGCCAATTGCATACATGATTCCTCAGGGATCTCGCAGTGATTTGTTATTTTAACTTTGCTCCTGAGAAAATCGCTGCATATCTTTACAATAATGTATGCACGAGTGGACAAGCAATTTAGCGCCATCCATCAGCATCCGTATCATATAACTACACATTTGTTCAAGTAAATATAATTCTAATAAACATTTTTCTCCAGTACAGTGCTGAAAGATTGATTCGTCTTAACGTCAATCTGCAATCACCACCTGAACTTTTGCCCAATTGAGATCATTGTTTATTAAATACAGCACGCCAATTAATTATACGGAACCCAAAGTAAAGACATCTCCCGCCTGCTGAGCCTACACGCCATCGCACCATCGCATGCTGCCGCTTTGCGGGGTCGACGTGCCGCTGGTAATTACACTTGGATTAATGGGGTCCCAGCATCCATTTCCTCAACCCCGCACTACAGACCTAGTCACACACTCCTGAGCCACGACCCAAAATAAATCAACGCTGGGACCATTCCTCACGGAAATATGACACCCGTGTCAAGGTCCTTCTTGGCAGCATCGCCCCCCGCCCCCCCGCGGGCCAGCCGAACGCAACGCCGCTAATTCTGACGCACGACCGCCGGTGGGGGTTAATACACTGCCCCATGAGTTAACAGAGTCGCGGTGGCATTTGTCAAAAAAAAGAGAGGACCGGGACAGGGGTTGGCCACCCGCCACCACTCATTTTCCCTGCGTTAATTATCTGGGAAAAAATTGGGGGGGGGGGGGGGGGCAGCTGCGTGAATAACGCCTGTCGCCGAGACGGATTGCCGATGCGCTGGCACAACGTTTGTTGAACACGGAGGCGCGGGATCAAACCCCGCAATGCGCCCAGAGGTGAGGCCCCACGACGCGAGGCGTTCACTCGCACATCCGAAACGAGCGGACGAGCAGCGCACGACAAAACACGCCGCTGAGTGAGACTCTCGCGGTGACCACTAGATGGTGATATGCAACGTGAGACTACACGGACGTTGGTGAGTTTGACGAATCCAAGACACACCCAAGTCACGAACGGGTGTAAATGTGTCTATCGTACGTGAGCACTCGTGGGTGTTTGCTTGTGGTGTGCAAGTGAAATGTGGGACGGCTGAATACATTGTCTTATCACCGACTCTACATTTCACACAGCCTCCACAAGCAAACCTGGGCATGCAGCCCAGCTCAATTACATTGGTCAACACACTTTTTCTGGCATAAGATATTCCAACGGGTATAATGTAATTTTGGGGTGCTGATTCCAAATCTGGAATCAGTTTTTGTCTATCACATCAGGTTTTTGAGATATCAAATATTGTATTTTCAATAAAAACTGCAGAAAAAAAATATTAAATAAATATCTACATAAAATTATATTATAAACACACTATCCTAAAAATACAGCACCATATTTAACACTAAAGCAGTCACTGACTCGTAACAACTTGCAATCATAAGTGACAGAGTTAATTTCAGGTAAAATCAATGAAAATGGGGCATGCCGATAGCATAAAAATGATGTGATAGAGCAAATCTGAGATCAGATTTGGAATCAGCACCCTGAAATTAGTCTAAAACAGCTGCAAAAGTCCAGGCCAGAAATTTTTATTTTTTTTGTTGACCAGTGTTATTAGGTATGGGTCCTGCTCAGGAAAGTAAGACACACTTGGAAAGTGTGCCCCGTGTCAATGAAGTTAAACTAATCTAGTGGCACACACACACGCACACGCATCCTGGATTATAACATACACCCCCCAAACTTTTGCTTTCATATACCTTGGAAAAAATGCATCTTGCGACGCGAGGAATGCGGTCTATGTTTTAGTACAGGGGCACGAGATGGCTGGCTTGCGCAACTCACGTGCACGAGCTGTTCCTGGGTGTCGAACTCGCGCAAGCAGTCCTCCCAGTGGCAGTTCGTCTCGTACACCGCCTCGGGCTCCTGCTTCAGCTCGTCGCGGTCGGCATCCTCCTCGAGCTGGGTCATCTGCTCCTGCTCGCGGGACCGGCGGCGCCACATAAGTCCAACGTGAGAGACGCCGGAGAGTCACACGCTGGACGTGGGGATTCCTTCCCTGGCCCGTGCGCCGTCTCCCTACTCTGTAGGATGGAGTGCTTGGTATTGTCGTCCTTCCCCCGCACCTCCGATTAGCACGGTTGGCTTCGTACGGTGTGAAAGAAGTTCAACACACATACGACCGGGTTCTTTTTTTTACGATCAGTGGAAACAAGAAGATGCTCGGTGTAGTCGGCACTTTGCTTCGTTCATCATTTCCTAATTTTTTTTTCATTTAAACTTTGCTTTATGTAAACCCCCGCCTCTCGCTCACTCTCTCGGTCACTCTCTCGCTCACTCTCTCGCTCTCTCTCGTTCTGCACACAGCCCTTCTCGCAGTCCAACGGCCTCCGACGGGTAGCTCATAACATCATCCAGTAGCTCGTGGACCAGATGCGACCGGTGAGTGTTCTTGGGCTGGCTACGCCGAGCTATGACCCTAGCGAGAGATGGTGGCTTGACGAGACATAAAGAGATACAGATTAGTGAGATGATAAAGATATAGAAAAGATAAACATGAGAGCTGTAGACAAGAGATAGAGATTAGCGATACAAAGTAGAGATAAACAAGACAAGAGGTACAAATACGTGGTCAAATTTACAGATGTTATAATATCACGTGACATCATAACATGTGAGATGTAATGTCATGTGGCCCACCAACATTGTGGTCCACTGGAAAATATAGTCAACGAACCGTAGTATAGATGCTTTTGGGAATGATGTCGGTTGATAAAACCCGATGGAGTTGCATGGTTTTAACTCCCTACCCAAAAGACTGTGTCCCTCATGTGCTACCCAGATGTTTCTTCATTTTACCTACGTGACTTTACTGAAAGAACCAAAGAGTATGGATTCCTGCAGTCACGAAAGCTTCAAATCAAGATTTACAAAACTGTTCCCAACTGTCAACTGAGAGAATTAGATAAATGGGAGAATGGTTTAGAAACTTCTAAAAACACCATAAGTATCGCATGGTGAATATATGCTCCGTCTTTTTTTTACATAAGTAAAAATTCATAGTTTGTACATCACAGTTGCTTTCCAATCAAAATAAGCCCTGTCTCTACTCTCTGCAACAAGAAAAAAAATACTCAGGTCAGTGCTGTGCCTGAAAGGTGACTCACAGGCAGGCAAATTACGTTTCTTACAATAAATATTAGTTCCATTTATGAATGAAGCCAATGTCTTTAAACACTTCTGCCAACTACCATACATAGGGCACATAACCAATTTTGGAACATTTTATATCAATAAAAAGTAATTTCAATCAATTAAATATCCACTGACCATAATAACTCCATCTTTTTAAAAGGGAATCCTGGTAGAAATACAATGTGAACTAATATACCATTCGCAATCTCTATCATTCGCCGTTTGCTATTTAAGGGGCCTTTTCCCTTGAAAACAGTTTTTGTCTTAATTTAAATCAGTGTTAAACTAACAAACTTTGAGCTCACGATAATAAATATATTTTTTGTGTTTTATTTTAAAGGTCGCGTCAAGCAGCTTCACAAGTAAGATAAACGCAGCTGTCCACATTTATTCATACACAACTCCGAAGCTCTGCGCCGTTTTCCAAGACACTAATCACAGCGCTCAGAGCCTGACCCAGAGCCAAGAGTAAACAGGAAGGCTGCCAGCGCGAGTTCACTCACAAAAAACGAGGCCACAAATCAGAACCCGAGCGTGCAGCGATGTTAATTCACCGACCGAAGGGCCACGTGTTTATGTACAACAGCTGAAACGCCTCTCGTTTGTGCTGCAAGCTTGCTGGTGCAGCGCCAAGCATGATCGTTCTGCTGCGTGCTAGCTTATGATTTCCCGTGCCTCGTAAACAGCACCTGCTGCCCGTCTCGCCACGCGGGGCTGCCTCACCGAGAGACAACTGACTTGCAGCTACAGACCCGTGTCGTCTCCTCCAGACCCGTGCTATCTTCCCACAACCATCCTCAGTTGGCCTAAGAGCTCCCATGAGGAGGTGGGATGCAGTCTGGACTATTGAAAACGAGATAAACACGTAATGTCAGAGGTTGTTCACGGTTGTTTGGCAAAAAGTCCAAGACGGAGTTCATGGGACACACGCCTGAGGCAAAAAATGCTTCAGAGTATTGCCATTAATAAATACTACATTGTAAAAAAAACACAAAACACACGCAATATACTGTACCGTGAACTCATAACTATAGCAAGTGGAAGGCCACGCTGGAGATTCATGCTAAGCAAGGGGGCCAAAGTGGCTGAGGAAAAGTGGTTGAGGGAGAAGGAAGGAAGCAAACAGAATGTGGAGAAAAGTATTGAAAAACTTTGAGCAATCACAGTGATCAGCCGTCCTCTGGTGTTGGATGACATGCTGCCCGCACGGTGTGTGGCAAAGGCACCAGCTTGAGAATTGGCCTCTTTAGCCACTAATGGTGCCGCATTGTGACTTACAGTCAATGAAATCCTTCAGCGCTGACACCATCGTTTTACAAGACGGACGGATGGCATGAGACACACATGTTTGGATAATGGCCATTCTTCTCTTTGGCTAAGCTAGTGTGATGTGCATTATCATGTGGTCAATACAAAATTACTGTCATGGTGGGCTGGAGGTGAGGTGGAGTTGTGGGCTGCTGGTAGATGAGTCTCGTGGATGCCAGTCACACACGTGCCATTTACCCACCCGACGGTCGCTCCTCTGACAATCACCTGCGTGACGAGTGCAGCCGCCATCGCCGAGGCCTCGATCTTGGCCTTGGTGCGTTTGGTGTGGGCCTGCGGGTCGCCCGTGCTGCTCACAGCCGCCTCGCCGCCCGACTTACTCTGCAGGGTGGCAAGCAGGGGGGCATGGCTTCAGCTACACGTGCCATCCGTGAAAGAAACAGCCACTGTGATGAGAAATTGAATCTTCACGCAGTTGACGCCTTTCACGTTCATTTCTGTCCTCTCATGCTCACACGACACCCATTTTCTTACATGAAATGGACAGACGGATGCCATTGATGAATAATTTTGATGACTATCTGCTTTCATTGAATCAGCCCTCTTGAGAGGGAGACGCAGGGCTAACACCGCTGTGTAGGCAGCAAAGCGATGGCCCCTGTACTAGCCTGGGACTCTAGAGTGGAAGAGTGGAGCGATGGAAGGGGCAGTACCTCCGTGGCGTCGGTCCGGCCTGATGAGCCACCGGAGCCCAAATGATGCCGCAAGGGGGTGTGCGTGGCGGAGAGAGGCGGCAGCGGTGGCGTGTGACCGAAGGACGAGCGCTGCCGGCTCAGGATCTGCTGCAAGGCCATCGGTGTGGGGGCACTCGGGAAGCCGATGGCCGGGCTGGTTTCAGATGCAACCAGGAGGGAAGGGACAGACAGCACCCACATTTTTAGATGCCACAGTGATGGATTGATTGCACGAACGCATGATGGAAAATGGACAAGTGCGGTGATGGAATGGCAGCCAAAAGAAGGGAATACGTTCCAGAGGACGACCGACCCCGGCAGACTTGGAAGAGTTGGATTGTGGGAACGTGGGCACATGAGGTGATAGTGTAAGAAGGCCTCCATCCAGCAATACATAGAAAATGTTTCACGATAAGAATCAATCCACCGGCGGTTGGTGGACTACTCATGCCACGACGGTTACGGCGTTTGATGTTGCTTCACCACGCTGGTCGGTGTGGACTTTGGGGAAGTGGGCTAGGGGGAGGGGGGTACGAGGACCAGTTCAGATATCACTTGCCACCGATGTTAGGCATGGTCGCGAATAAAACTCGGGTCGCATAGTTCATGGAGCAGTGCACTAACCACTGCACCACTGCCCTCTCCCCCATCATGATGTTGATCGTGATAACTTCAATTGTCTGAAAACATGAAATGCGATTAAATGCACCTGTATTGTTTATAAATCTGTATCGTTGACACATGCGTTAAGCAATGATGTTGAATCATTAGATGAATCTGAACAGCAATTTGCCACAAATACTGACTCACTGAGATAAAATACCCACACAAGATACACTCCACAATGTGTGTGTGTGTCGGTCGAATTGTATATTTCAGCACTGCTCTTTCATTTGCATACACAAAAGTAGCCTTCGCAATATGAGATTAAATTCATATGAAAATCTCACAAAAGGAAAATGTTAGACGTGCTCACTGTGAACATTAAATATTTACTCCATAAGCGTCCTAAAAACCACGTCAGAGCTGTGTGACCTTTAATACCCAACTTCGGTTTATTCACAATAAATTATAAACGATGTGCCGCGTCCTCGCACGGGGCCCTGTCCCTGCACCATCTCACCCCTGCTGCTCTCCGTACCGTGTTTATGCATTAGTATTGGGCAGGGCACGATAACTGTTGTAAAAATGATCCAATATGAGCAAAACTTTTCTTTTCGATTTAAAGCTTTCGTGACTGCAGGAATTCATCTTCTTGGTTCTTTCGGTAAAGTCACGTAGAAGGGAAATAATAAAATAATAAAAATAATAAAACATAA
>CM025610.2:13816435-13905536 GCA_014621495.2 Entosphenus tridentatus | reverse complement strand
ACGTTTCGGCCACAACGCAAGCAGCCGTCTTCAGGTGAAACCAGGTCTGTCGAGGCGACAGCGTCTGAAAATGAAAGCTTTAAATTGATAAAAGCATCTCAGTCAAAAGGACTATCTGCAAATACGCAAATAAATTTTGCTTTGACAAGAACCTTCCGGCTTAAATAATCTGATGAATATGCATTTTTTTGAATTCCCAGTTTGTTAATGTCTCAGAACTCCATTTCACCTGACAGCGCTGGCCGACAGGTGCCCGTAGGAGCCGCTGGCCGCTGAGCTGCTGCGCGAGCTGCTGAGGAAGGCGAGCAGCGAGTTGGGTGATGAGCGGATCATGGCGTGCAAGTCCAGCCCCGTCTCGGACGCCGGCGAGATAGACAGTGCCCGCTTGCGGCTCAGCCGGGCGCCCCCGACGCTGGAAAACGCCCCCGGTGGACGTGGGCTCGAGTAGCGGGAGGCGGCTATAGGGGGGTGGCAAAAGAGGCATTGACCCTGGCGTCAGCCTCATCTTCAGAAATCCTCACCGTTTTCTTCACGACGACGTCATTGACAAATCATTGAGGTGAGGACCACGCGTACGACCGAGACAGCAAGACGTGTTTGAATGCACCAGATGTGTTTGGGTTGGCGACATTGCCTAGCGGTAGTGTGTTCGCCACTTGTTGCAGAGGTTCATGGGTCGATTCCGGAGGTCGCCCCTGGTTAATACTGCACGTGTATTTAACTGTAAAAAATACAACGCGCCATCTGCTTCACTGTGGGCGTTAAAGATCCCGTGATATCATTCGCAAGAGTAGGCCCTTGTACTCTGGCGTCATGGTCCGAATTTGCCAATTTTTTTAAGTTACTGGTAAACTAATGAATTGTAATTGTATGTAGCAACCTGCTGCTGGAAAAGAGTCACGAGACTCAGTTAAGCGTTTATGGGTAAACAAGCTTATAAAAAAAAGTTTGAAATTAATAATTAGAGAGGTTATTTATTACATTTTTTTGCCATCAACTAAAAATCTGTCTATTAGTTCACCACGAGGTATTCATTTAAGAGGCCACATGCTGCTGATGAGGCTCCGTGTAGTAAAAGCCAGTGCAGGATTTTCTTTTTTTTATTCATAATCATGGAAAACATCATCCACTGCTTGAAAAGAGTATAATTTCCGCAGGGTATTAAATTTTGGCAAAACATCCCATGTATTTATTTTGTTACACAGAATCTGCTGAATAAGTACATAGATGCATGCCATGTAGTATTTTGATCCTTTTTTGTGTTCGCGGTGATTAAAACGATAAACTTTCTCGGACATTGAGACACCCACAGCAGCATGAATCACACTGTCCATTCTGCTCCAGTAAATATTGTGGGTTTTCCTCTCCTCTTCCACAGACATAAATATGTAGGATTCTTAAGATTCCAAAAAGCTCAAGGATCAAAGGCAAACTAAAGCTCCCCTGCCAAGTAAAATGGAAGAAGCTGGACGTATTACAGTGAAACAAGGCAGATAGCACAAAGGGGCCTCTAACTTTAACGCTGCTCTGCTTGAGTTGAGTGCATTTTGAAGCACTGGTGTTTATCCAGTTCGCATCTCATCCTGCCTTGCGTTTTGCCACAGCATTACAAGAGCTACTATTACACAAACTTTATTTTCAGAGGTTTGTGCGTGTGTTTTGTATTGTGGACATTCGACTGGAATTCACGCTTGATCGGAGGCAGGGACAGTGAATAAGCCTTCTGGTCCCTGTCCAGCGTACGCGAGAAGCACTGATTCAATAATATCCGACTGTATGTACACATGCACGCCGCTTGCTGACTGTGAACCACTGAACCGGGAAGAAAATTTATCTTCCGTGAAATCACCTGTGCAGTCTGCCTCATTAATAAGGCCCGCTCACGTATTCATAAGCCGAATCAAACCCGGAGAAAAGGGGGGATTGGAGGAGGATGAAAAAAATCCGCACAGCCATTTCTCAGCGCTGCCCCGTGCATGATTTACGACGGCCTCGCTGCGTGTGAGCTCCCGCACCATTAATTTTGTGTAAACCTGCCCGCCTCGGGCCCCCCAAATAAAACCCGTGTAAGCAAGGAATCACCGCAGGCCCACGTGTAAAATGAGCAGGCGCATTCTTTATTCAGATTTAGACGTATTGCCCTGTCAGGAAGGACTGCACTGCGCATTAGGACTGTAGTATTACGCTGGGCAGTAATATCCGAGGAGAAATGGTGTGCAGTCACAAGAACAGCATCCCCTTAGAGCCAACGCTGAATGAAAGCATTCCTCCAGTGACCTTAAAGCAAAAACATCGCCGAGCTTGACAGTGGAAGTAGAAGACAGACCTCCTCTAGCCAGCTGAGAGGTAAATTAATCCCGGTCGTGACGTTAAACCACGTACGGCGATGTTGTCACTGAAAGATCACTGTTCAGGAAGTGAGCGGAAGCCACTTCAACTATCCTTCCCTCGTCTGGTTCAAGAACCCAAGTATTGTATTTAGAAAAAAATGATTGCAAAAAGCCATATATTATTTATGATACCATTAAAGGCATGTTTTATGTATTTGGCCTAAATATTGATGCATCAAACACAGCACTGTGCTTCGTGTTTATTATTGCTCAGGCATCAAAATGTGAAATGTTGTTTTTTAATAGGATCAAAGATTTGGTTTCAAGGCCATAAGTCCGTAACTGCCATCGTCACCTCGTGCCAAAGCCAAGAGACGTTCACCAATGGCTGAGCGCCACATTGAAGATTTCACTGTCGGCAAGCCCGCCTAAGGACTGGCCTCATGTTATCCCAAAACGCAATGACCATGGAGAACTGACCACCGGTTCCAGCTCCACCCATGAACCAAAATCTACAAAAAAAATTCTGCTCAAAACACCAGCTGGATCGTGGCTGTTGGAATCTGTTGTCGGCAGCAAAATAGTCTGCCAAATGCTGAGAGATTCCTTAGGGATCGAGGAAGAGGGAGGGCCACTTGGGGAAGGTGTTAGAGGGGAGGGGTAGTTTGGGGGGGGGGGTGTGGCAGAACAGCTGGGTGGATATCCTCCACGACAAAAATACTTTGTTAACATTCACGCCGAGGTGTCGGCCAAAATCGATGCCCTGATACTTCTGCCCATCCAGCTGTCAGCGCCAGGGCCACTCTGTGCCGATGCACCAAGAGACGACATAATCTCTATATTCTCGCAGCTGTTCACTACACCTCATTGTTTAATGGACCTTTCACCAGAGGCTTGTACTTAGCTTTTTTTCCGGCCAACTCCTGTTTTACAGGCACAGACTAGAAGGAGATCTCCAACAAATGCCAATTTAGTCTATAAAATTGGACAATTTGATGAGGTTTATTTTTTCACTTGAGGCATTAGAAACTTATACAAATCTTAATAATTTATTGTTTGTCATTTCAGATATTTTTAAAAATTAAAGGTTGATGGAAATGCTTTTAAATAAATAAGTGTAAATAAGTGACAACTTATCTTGTCTTGCTAGCGCATTTCGTCAAGGGGCACCAGGGAGTCGGCGTACTGTTGCATAAAACACCGCAAGCGATTACATTGATTTAGTTTCTCTCTGGTCAGCTTAAAATACCAACGGAGGTGTTTTATTCAACTAATTGCTGCCGAGGCCTACTGGCGAAAACCTGGGGCCTACCGTCGAGGTGGTGCATGTAGTCAAGGGGCAGGCCGGTGGGGCCCAGGGACGGGTGGGGTGGCAGCATTCCCGTTGAGTAGGCCGGACTCCCATGGCTGGCCATGAGCGCCAGGTGCTGGTAGTACTCGGCTGAGGTGGCGCCAGGTGGCGGCGTCGGGAAGGTGAAGGCCCCCCGCTCTTTCAGGGCCTCATGGGAAGCTGAATAGGCCACAAGGGAGACAGGGCAACGGGACGACGAATTGGTGAGGTTCAGGGAAAGCCACACAATTTGACTTCCTGACATCTGAACAATAACAAAGCCCGTGGTAATTAACATGGGCCAATGTTATTAAACAGGTATTAAACTAAAAATGTGCAAATAACATAAACACTTGTGATTTTAAATGTAAATATTTAAAAAAAACATCGTTATGGGTGTGTATTAAAATAATGAAGAGATAGACCACAAATGTATCTTTAGCTGGATACAGATTTACTGGATACAATTCTGTTTGACAGAGGAAAGACCTTGGCCATGTTTTTGACCAGTGTGCATGAACACAATTAGGATGCCTGTATTTCAAGGTATTGAAATAAAAAGCCACTTTGCCATAAACATTGACTTCACAGCACTTTATAAAGTTTTGTTTGCA
Organism: Entosphenus tridentatus; assembly: GCA_014621495.2. NCBI lineage: Eukaryota > Metazoa > Chordata > Hyperoartia > Petromyzontiformes > Petromyzontidae > Entosphenus > Entosphenus tridentatus. The sequence continues at coordinate 13,901,262 of CM025610.2, read as the reverse complement.
GAATTAAGAAAAATGTGCATGTTGCAGTAATGAGACAATATTAATCTTAATTCTTTAAAATACTACAGGAAGCAACAGCAAATATCAACAATCACTTGATGCGTGGCAGAAAAACCGTGGTCATTAAATGTGTATTCAAGGCATTAATGTCGTTAAAGCTGACTGCTAAACTACTGGCATGCTTTATTAAAGCATTAAGGCAGTAATGAGGTGGATTTTAATCACTGAACTTCTGGTAGTCACTTTAAGTTTTTGTAATGGTAATTTAGCAAGTTAGAAAATTTAACCAGAAGCTTTTATGATAAAGAATTCACTGTCCTGAAAATTACATGAACAGGAAAACTAAACATCCTTTCCCTTGGGAAATATACATTTTGGGGTGTGTGAAAGCACATGTTGTTATTTGTTTCGCATTTACAAATGCCAACTGTAGCAGCCAATTGCGGGGCATGCCTAGCTCATGCACTTTATTAGGGGTCTGAAAATACTGTTATTTTGTTCACCACGTCAAGAACTTTGATGAAAAGAAGTAGCAATAATACTGTGGCAGGAACACATGGTCGAATGGGGCTCTGTTCATTTTTTATTTGAAAACAATACAAACTGCACCTCTCGGAAATAAAACACTGCCAGCACACAAATCGGGCCAAACATCTCGGTGACCCAGCAGCACAAGCTCAACCGAGTGGCAGGACCCATACTACAGGATGGTGGCAGCATGGCAGGGTTGCCACCAGTCCCGGTTTTCTCAAGACGGGCTCTTCCTGAAGTAGCTGTCCTGGGAATTTTGTAAGTCTTCCTGGAACATTATAAATCCTAGTGATCAGATACCTAATGATATACCACTCAAAATAATACATTTGCCTATAGTTATTTCCTCTTCTAGTGTCGTGAGATATTCTTCTTCCCATGATATGTCCTGGTTTTGTACCCAAGAGTTGGCAACCTTAGGGCGTGCACTGCTGCGTACCTTCGGCAGGGCTAAGCCCCCGGGCAGCCGAGATGACCGACAGGGAGGGGCTGCTGTGCATGGAGCGCAGGTATTGCTCCACATACGGGCTGACGAACGCGTGCGCGTGTGCGTGCGCATGCGCGTGGGCCGGGCTGAACGGGGCTTCCAGCCCCGAGACTCCGTGGTGTGGGGAGAATCGCACGTCCGAGATCGCGAGCCTTGACGAGATCATTGGAGGGCTGTGGGGCGATGCAAGGCAAGACGCACAACGAACATGGTTAACGTTGCCCCAACCTCCAACTCTATCGCCAGCGTGGTACAAGCAAAGGCTCTCTCGAGGAGAATGTCTGGTCAAACTCGGCAAAAATTTCTGACTCCCGTAGTAGTCCCTCATAAATCCCACCTCACGCTGTTCCCAACACTGGCTCCTGCTTAGGACGACTACCTTTAGAAAGATGGAGTGGCTGGCTCGAGAGCTGTAAAATGGGGTTCCGGTTCTGTTGTCTGTCAAACCTGTGCCAAATGGTTCAGAGGGAGAGGCAAAAAATCCCAACGGTGGGCGCTGCTCCCTGGTGTCCTGGGGCAGGTCGCCCTCCCTCAAAAGTGCAAGGATAAAATTGCTTGCCACTCTGACCAGCAAGATCTGCCTGGATACGAGGAGAGTTGTTTATTTAAAATTGACAGGGAAGGGATAAAGAAACAAACGCTGCCTCACAAAGGTAATCGTCAGGGGACTTAATTACTCTTACACTGCAATTCAAAAATCTGGTTCAAGTGTTGTGCAGAGAACACTCTGAGCGGAGAATTATGAAAAATGTTAATAAAACATGGCATATAAAATGTAAATGCTCTTTATGTTTACACAGATAAAAAAAATTCGTGGTAGTCTTTACAGCTCCAACACGCTGGCACACTTTGACTCAGAGCAGTCTGATGGGTCTGGTGAGTGTGCACCCATGTATTTACAGCACAGTTGCTCCCAACACTAAACCAGAATAAGCCCCAAGACATGCGACTGTGGGCCACATTACAGCAGCATTTCTCTCCGACCACATCCCACACAGCACGCTCGTAGTTGCTCATAGCTGACGCATATAAGCATTCACTGATGGATTACTCCGGCCGTTATTAGTCCCAGGATCAATGACCTAAAGAAACCCGTCAACGTGTGACAAAACTCTTCCCGGCGCTCTCGGCTCACGTTAGCGCCACATCCTGTAAGCTCCACTGCCTCTTTTCAGATTTCCCACAATCTTGTTTTCATAACCACCGCTTAGCGGACGTCAGCCTTGGTTTGAATTTTTGTTCCCCCCCCCTGCCCCGCTTTTGCCATTTCGCGCACACAAAAAAAAATATCCACGGTCTCGGGCGTCAAGTAATACGAGGTGACGTTTCTGGTCACGGCTAAACTTGCTTAAGGTCCCCAAGTCAAGGCGCCTTTGTGTTGCTGTGCCATTCCCGTCATCAACCGCCGGCCCGCCCGCCCGCCCGCCCGCTCGCCCCGGTGGTGCTCGCAGCACGGGATGAGAATGCGAACTCCACCACCGCTGTGAGCGCTCGAGCCACGGGCCCCGCTGTTGTTTTGACAGTCGCAGATTAACACGCACACACAACCTGCATGGCCATACAGTGGAGGAGGGACCAGCAGTTGGTGGATTACAGCAAGAACATTTTTTATTTTATTGACTGTAATTTACTTTCACCAGCCCTCCCGCCCCCCTTTTAACAAAGGCAATACTTCGCACGTTCAATCCAATTAACGTGAAATATTTTCCACGCGCATATCTGTAGTTATAAACAACCTCGTCGTAACTTACGTCGAGTTGACAAATTGTGGGTTAAAAAGAGGAATAGAATGAAAAAACGTACAATTCTGCTTTTGTCCAAAATAAAAAGTCTGCAGGAAATTCCGTCCCCCGCTGCGCATCTCAGAATCAGAATATTTTTTTTATACTGGGGGGAATCTGATGAGCTATAAAGATATTTTTCACGGATGTTCAGTAGATCTGGTGGGGTGCGAGGCTGTGGCCTTTCTCCCTCTGAGGCTGCATGAGCACTCTCTGTGGAACTGGCGTGACCTGCAGGAGGGAAGGAAAGAATTTTAGGAATTATGTGGGCAGGGCCAGATGTTAAGGAGATAAGTCCCCTTCACTGGGAGGAGATTGCTCAAATCATCAAAATTCCAAACTTTACACTGTCCAGGAAAAAAAACGATAACAAAATATCAAAGCAATAAAAAGCGATATGTAGTGTACATTTACAACTTTCATTGGATGCAATTGTGTTGTATTTTTCATACTTAAAGCTTGTTGAATCATATAGAAAATAAAAATCCGAAATTCATGAATATAGATAATGATACATTTTCTTTGACTCAAAAAAAATCGCTCTCAGGAATCTGAGAGCAGAGTGACTTGTTACCTTGCATGTCCCTACCTCTGCCAGCAGCCTTCTACGTTGAATAAAGCAGCCCTCAAAATGCCCGTCTTCTTATAGGGCGATGTTTCAAAGCCCTGCGGCCCAGCCAGCGGCTGCCCCCACTCTGTGGCCTCAGGCCTTCCTTGGAGTCGGATCATTCAGCCCCATCCCCCACCACTCCTCACACGGGTCCTCCAGCCCCACTCCCACCGACCATGGTAATTTGAGAAAAGAGTGACGCAGAGCACTGATCCTTCCATCCCTCCTACCTCATCTGCCCGTGACGAGATGCTATCTGAGGAGGGTTTTACACTCAACCCCGGTTTAGTGGGATCTCCACCAACCCTCCCCCACCACAGTTCTCCCTGCCAATGTTGTGCTCTCCCACTCCCAAACGCCACTCCAACAGAAACGAAAACAAAAATAATGTTTTTGAGTCTCTGTTTCTCGTTTGAGGGGCTCAGTGAGATACGTCCACAAAAAGAAATACTCTGAGGGGAAAATATCCTCACAAAGCTATACAAAGAACCATCGTTTATTGTGGTAGAAAGGTCACCAATTGAAATTGGTATTTATTTAATAGGACGTTTTTGTTGGACAATGTTTACAACAAAATTATTGCCATATTGTCCTTCACTCATTTCTCTTGTTGATTCCAGAAGGCTATCTTTTCTCTCTTTTTGCATTCCGGCATATAAAATGTAACACAATACCCACACACACACGCGCACACGTGCACGTGTGTTTCTCTCAGGAATGCAATTCTTTAACAAGGCAAGGAGAAAAAAACCAGTGCGAGGTTGTAGGTGCATGCTCATTTAAGTCCCACATGTTAATCATTTTTCATGCCGCCACATGGCCCACATGAGTGTCTACGTGTCTCACCGACATCAACACCCGGGCTTTGATAATTGCAACTCCATCAGCAAACGCTATTAAAATATCAATTTTTTACTGGCTGTACAAAGATGTATGGGTGTTTACCAAACACACATTAGAAGCAAAATTCAAACTGCAATATTTTCTTGTGGAAAATCGGAAAGCGTTTACCGGCACCTTGTCACCCTGCAACTTTGCACGGGGTTGAAGACTGAGTATATTAATGGCTCACTCTTCAATTTTTTCAGGAGTCTGATTTATACGTGTGGGTATAAGCCATATTGATTAAGGAGCCAATGGAGTTGTGCTCACATGCTTTTAGGGGAATGTTATTGATCACCCCGTGCCCAACAGAGGCGTTAAAACCGCAGACAGCTTGTCCAAGCCAAGCAATGGGTGGCGCACGGTGGTAGGGGCTCTATGGCATGTCCGTGCACCCACTCAGCTGCATGGCAAAGGAACAGAGAGGAGGCCACCCGCCCGTGCTGTCTGCATTATCTCCTTGAAGAGCAATGGGCGCAGGTTTGGATTAGCCGAGAATGTGTTCAGATAAACTCAATGGTGCATGCTTCCTTTTATGAGACACATGAAAGAAAATGATGAAAGTAAACTGACCCGGTCTTTGGAGTGGGAGTAGAGGAACATTATTTCGTGTGGTTGAATTTGTAATTTTTTTACTGTTGAGTTTTAAGAATTTTGCTTACAAAACAAGCAAGTCACTGCAGGGATGTGAAATGTTCGTTTCCATAATTTATCACTCCCCAGACATTTTGTGCATTGTAAACGTATCATTACAATTATGATGGATGGGTGCAGAAATCTGGGAATGGCTTTGAAAGCATTTGCTATATCCATGTGCAAGTCATGGAGAGGCTCCGGTGCAGGAAAAATCCCTACTGAGCTTATCGCTCCACGAAACCGTTTAAGTCTCTTTTTCAAGACAATATTTCCTCAATACATGACTGGCATCTTTGTAAGCCGAACCTCTTCGCCGCACAATAAATCACACATGGGCAGCGATATTCTCAATCCGTAAAAATGTGCAAGGTGTGCAGGCAACGCTAAAACCACTTTTCTCTGCTTGCGGTCCATGTGCCGCAAATGGATCGGCGGGGCCTCACGGCGGCGAGGAGGAACCGCCCTCCTGCTATCGAAGCCGGGAAGGCGACGCGCCTGGCGTCCGGACGCCCGCCATCTCTCCACTATTTGCCGAACAATGCCTCAGCCACCGAGTCATCCCCGATCACCCGGTCTGATTCGGTTAGCGGTGCACGGGCGGCACGTGGGATGCGAGTGGAGGCTATCGGTCCGAATGAGCGCCATTAATCACGGCACGCAGGGCTGTTAGGTGTCCCTTTGTGGGGCTGCTCTGTTCCCTGTCAAACCCCGAGGCTGTGGCGGCGGTGGCGTTATCGTGCCCCCCCCTCCTCTCCTCTCGCACACCTAAACAGCCGGCGTGATGGATGGCCGCGAGCTCCTGGCCGTGCAAGGGTGTGCGTCACTCTTCAGCACATTGCATTACTGGCACCGGCGCCGGGATGTGGGGAGGATCGCTGCCTCTAATCTTCAGAAAATTTTGAGTGCTTGGAAAAAAAAGGTTTTAAATGTTTTTTTATTTTTTGCTGAGCTTGGAAATCGGTCAAAGGAGAACGTTATGGCAACTTTCCGCCATTCTTTTAAGCATATTGCTGAAGTTTGTTTTTGTGTCCAGCCACTTTACGTCGCAGCGGGGTTACTGGAGCTGTACGGCCATCGCCTCACCTCCGATTGGCACGGGGCTACATACGGTGAAAAAGAAATTCAACATACAGTCCATACATCAGGGATGGGTACTTGGACATATTTGTGGGTGGGGTAAAAATGCTTAGTTGAAATCAAATGTTTTGTAAATGTAAATTTTCAAGATATATCCACAAGCCGGGTGGGCTTTGCATTTTAGGCATTATTAAAAAAATTAAACTAGAAATTGTCCATAAAATTCAGACTCCACACTTGACATTGAGTCTTAAGCAATTTTGAAGCTGCAGTTGTTTTTTCATTTAGAAAAATGTATTTGAATTAAGTGCAGATTTTAAAAGTAATGCTTTATCATTCATCCTACCCTAGGGTTACACTCCATTTTAAAATGTTTTTAAGGTGGGAAAGCATATTCAATTACCCGACGCATATTTATGCAAGAATACAAATAAATTGCTGCAGCTACAAAAATAATTATCCCAAGCATGGGGTGACAAAAATATAGCCATTTCTAGCTCTGACGCTGATTTAAAATAAACGTCGACTCGCAGCCGCTGCCACAGAAGCAGCGCTAACGGCAGCTGCACAAACCCCAGAGCATGTTCGACGTAACGAACATCATTAAATATTTGTCCACAAAGTATGCCCACTGAGCGAATGATGCACTGTGCTGTTAATAAGGAGCTTCCCTGTGTTGACAAACGTAGGCCGAACATACCATATCAGTGACACTACTAACACCAACACATCATTGAAAAACTGCAGTCAATATGCTGTTCGTGTAAGATGCTAATATTTTGGGAAATGGCTCTATCCTTAAACGCTCGTTTATTGTTGTACATGTTTAATGAGGTAGAGTTGGTCATTCCTGCTGTAGGACAAGCGGCCCGAACTGCATCCACTGCCACCCTTACCCGCGACACCCACAGTGGCTGTGCCCTCCCTCCCGCCCCCCTCCGCCGTCGTGGCCCTTACCCATGCAAGGGGTGGAGGTGGGGCGGCTCGAAGTAGTAGCGGCCCTCGTGGTGGCGGCTGTCCAGGGGGATCGGCGGGTGGAACGCCGGGAAGAGCGGGTGAGGAGCGGCTGACAACAACAAGAGATGGGGGGGGGGTGTCAGCGCAAAAGCTTCAAGTGTGGTTGTAGTTAATTATCACCAACGAAGCCAACGGCACATCGACCGAGTCCAAGCACAATTCAAGCCAGTAAATACACTCAGGGGGTGATGAAACAAGATGCAATATAATACAATGTGGGTTTATAGCACGTCCTCTACTTGCACCCACATCTCAAGGCACTGCACAGACACAGTAGGACGTGGGCATCCATGGGGGAAAGGAGGCACGCTCGTTTGTTCCTGCAGATTTGACACATTTTGGTAGGGAACGAACACCCACACACTTGTTACCGGTTTAACGTCAGAGTTTAGGACATGCATGCCGAGTGTGGACTTTTTTCTGATCAGGAGCGCTTCAGCCGTAGCAATACGTCGCTGGAAATGAGGCTGCGTCAATGCATGACGTAAATGGATAGCAATGTTGGGTTCATGGCGAGAGTCACTGGTGATGTAGATGTAGTGACTGTGAATGTCCCTGTGTGGTGCCGGGCTTGCTAAGCCATGGTGGATAATATGTTGTCATTATGTGCAGCCCCGTTACTGAGCGTAGTACCAGCCCTAGCGGGGCTTGGGTGAGCGCTAGTTAGCGCAGAGGCACCATACAGTGTGCGGTGCGGGCTCCCGGTGAGGGAGCGAGCGAGAGTGTCAGCCAGTCAGGGTTATGTTGGGGCATGATACGCTGGTTGACCTGCCGACACGTGACCGGATGATATTGGAGGGTGGCCACCGGTGGATGGGGGCCGCTGGGTGGTCACGTGGTATCAAAGAGCTCTCGGGAGCCTTTGGGAAAGAGCTCAAGAGATCTAGAAGGTGGGCGGGGCGAGAGGCGGAGCGAGCCCCAGCCCGGGCCGATATAATGGGGGCCCCGTGTGGGGCTCGGGGTTCTTGACTGTTGGTGAGTGAAGATCCGTGTCGGGTTAAAGAAGCCTCTAGCCACGCGGTCCGGGACCCAGCTCGTGGTCCGGACCGGGATAGCAGTCGAGTGTAGGTTACGTTATGTTGTGTTGAGTTGATGTAATAAATAGTGTTGCTCTCAAGACAACGTCTACGACTCAGTTGGACTCACTACAACTGGTGTCGGAAGTGGCCAACTTGCTAAGCTGTAGCTGGCGTTAGACAAGTCATGTCTACACGTCGCAGAGTTCGTGTACGGGCGTCGAATGATGTAGATGACGAGGAGCTGATTCCGCCCACGGCCGTCGAAGGAGTGGAGGCGCTGCCAGCGGAGCAGAGCGCAGTCGGGGCACGCGGCGCCTCGCCTTCGTTGGAGGCGCACAGTCATCTTGCTGACCTCCTTCAAGCAGCGTCCTCGATCCTCGCTGAGATGCGTTCCCTGTCCTCGACAGCGAAGGAGGGAGCGGCGAAGTTGTCCGGACAGGGGGACTCGGCTGCCATTTCACTGAAGGCGGTAACGCCATCGACGCTACCTGCGCTCGCGTCTGCCATTTTGCCGCCGGTGCGGAGCGCTGAGCCCGCCAAGCTTGAAGCGGGGACGTCCTCGTCGATTGACGTCCAGTCGCTCCGCCGTCGACTGCCCTTCATTAAAGAATTTGTTGCCGCCAGCGGAGACTGCGTAGCATTTAAGCGGCGATTTCTCACCAATGCCGACTTGGTGGGATGGATGGAGGTGGATGCGCAGAAAGCGCTGCCTGCCGCCCTCGACGACGATGCCTTGGCGGCATTCCTTGCCATCCCACCGTCCGAGAGGTCCACCCTCAAGATTGCCAGGTGTATACAGGGGCAGCAGAACCTGCAGCGTGACAGGGTGTTGGTGGCGTGCGCTATGTCTTCCACAGAGCCCGGGGCCCACACAGAGGAGGAGCCTGCTCCTGCATGCTCGCTGCACCAGTGGAACAGCGTTCGTTAGGGTGACAGCAGCCGGACGACCGGCGGTGGGCGAGGTCTGCATCATCCCAGTCCAGCAGTGGACGAATCGCCTGCTACAACTGCGGCTAGATTGGCGTTCAACACCCGAGTGTAGGTTACATTATGTTGTGTTGAGTTGATAGTGTTGCTCCCAAGACAACGTCTGCGACTCAGTTGGACTCACTACATAGATACCGTATTGTACCAGATGAGAACCCATTGAGCAATAGTTATCTTTGTTTCCATGGAGAGTTGGCATAAATATAAATACCTGCAAGGTACAAAAATGTGGTAGAAATATACAATGAGCAAAAAGCTTCGAAAAATGTGCATTTATATACTGTACACATCTAAATACAACATACAACGAGAAAAAGTGGTATCCATGATCACTAAAGTGGCGACACACTTTTTTTACAGTCAACAGAAACTAGCTGTTTCTTAGCATCTAACTTTCCTCCTTCAAATATTACATTTAGCCACTTCTTGTGATACGCTAAGGATCCCGTGAACTGGTTTAGATATACATTTGTTCTCTCTGGCTCCTCATAGTGTTTCTATGTTTCTCCGTTTTTGTTCCTGCTGCTACCCGGCCGTGTTGAGACATCATTGGCGTGTGTGAATCTCATACCCAAAGCTGCCCCATTTAGAACCAAGCTACCCGATCAGCGACACGGAGCTACGTGGGTCTCCAAGCTGAACAGCACTCAGGTGCTCACAGAGAGGATTAAGGTACAAAATGGCGATGGGGGAAATTATTTTATCCATTACTGGTTTCTTCCCTCTAATAACTGCCATCTGTGTCAAACACATCCGTTAGCAGAATGCTGCGGTGGAGACGCACAAAAAAAACAAATCCTTCAGCCAGAGCATAAGACGTCAAGCTGCTTTAACAAAATTCAAGCATTCCTCAATTCCCGTGCGGCAGGGTGGAGTGCATCTGCAGGGCGCCCGGCACCCAGCGACAGCAGGAGTGATGTTTCCTAATGGTGGAGGGCTGCTCTCCCGCGTGTGTAGAACACGTGTGTGCTGCTGCCACCGACGCCGCCACCGCCGCGCTTTCAAAGGTTGCCGTCATTAGTGGGCGCCTGCAAATTCGTTACTCAGACCCCACCATACTGCACCGAAAAAAAATTGTTTCCATGCTTTCACTCCAGACTTCATAACTGAGTGCTTATTCCATTTTCTTCCTCCCCCCCACCCCCACTAAGGTTTTGTTCAGCTGGATTTGGAGTTTTAACACACTTGAAAAAGAATGCAGTCCAAGTTGCGTGATTGACTATGCCTTCTTCTCTCGGTAAAGTCACGTAGAAGGGAAATAATAAAATAATAAAAATAAAACATAATAAAATACAAATTCTCACGACGTTTCGGCCACAACACAAGCAGCCGTCCTCAGGTGAAGAAACAGAGCTGTCGGAAAGACAGCGTCCCAATGAACACCGCCAAGCTTGGCAGCGTATATTTAAGCTGGGTCGGGGGGAGGAGAGTGCCTTGACAAAGGAGTTTACATATCAACACCGGAATTTTTTTTATTTTATCATGTTTTATTTGTATTATTTTATTATTTCCCTTCTACGTGACTTTACCGAAAGAACCAAGAAGATGAATCCCTGCAGTCACGAAAGCTTTAAATCGAAATTTGACTATGCCTTGTTTAAGGTCAAAACTGACACTGTGCATTATGAACCTCTTGTCAACGATGCCCTCCATGGCTTTGCTCAACCCATGATCACATAAGGGATTAGGACGGAGCTTGCGCACGGAAAACGTTGCCGACCTCAGTGCTAACACGAGTGTGGCGTAAACACGTGCACACGCACGCGCGTTAACGTGCCCGATCGGACTTGGTGACAGCCCACACGTTCCCACGAAAGGTCCCCAAACAGGAAGGCGTAGATTACAAATATTAACTTCTGTCCAGATAATCAACCCCCTCCTACTAGATTGCCCCCATACACCAACCCTCTCCACGCGCACGCAAACACGCGTGCGTGCATACATGCGCACACAAACGCACCCCAAGAACAAATCCATCAGTGGCACAAGCCAAACAGAGGCAGGGGAATTGCTTCCTCTCGAACGGCTGTGCTGAGGGGCAGGGTGGGAGGCCTGCAGGGTGGGGGGGCCGGCAGGGGCTGCCATGCGGCTGGTGGCGGCTTCTTGGGCAGGAAACCGGGCCTCACGCAGACGGGAAATGCCAGCACGGAAAGCCTCCTCCTCCTCCACCGCCACGACCACAGCCTCCACCGGCACACGGAGTGAGCCAATGCTCAGCCCTCAGCTTCTGCAGGAGGGTTGTGCGCTGAGAGTAAATGTGCAGCGGTTGAGGGGGGAGGGAGGGGGGGGGCAGTGGAGGGTTGTACTTCTATTAAACGAACGGGACTGCCAGCAAGATGCTCGTAACGCTGCCCAGATTAACCGGAGCCGTGCGGTTTCGGACGCTCTGAAAGCAAATGACAAAGTCAAATCGAACATTTGCTCAATATTAAGTCAAAGCTCTAAAAAGAATATCAAATGTTAATTTAAAATAACTTTTGCATCTGTTTCGGTGAATTAGTTACTTAGAGGGTGGAATGTATTATTATTAAAAACCATGCGCATCCAAGGCCAGCACTCACGGTCCCACAGCAGAAGGTTCCAATAAAGCCAAAGCCACAACAAAGTAAATGTTTTTTTTTGGCTGCGCTAAACAAGGTAAGGCTATACGGTCACAGAACGCGAGTCACCATAATTACCTCTAATAACCGGGCCAGACGGGGAGCTTTTTGTTATTGGGAAAAGGGCCGGAGAGGTATTCTTTACAACAGGCGGTACAAGATTAGACGATTAGCCTTGCATTCCCATGCCACTAACGAGGCAGCACCAGGCAAAAAGGTCAGATGTCATTACTACAGTTTCGCGGGAAAGGGGACCGGCCAGGAAGGGGCGAAGAACGACCTTAGACGCAAACTCCCATGGTCGGGCATAAAAGTGCACGCCGCGCTAGCGCAGGGAACCACAACAGATGCCTGCTGGGCAGCCCTCACAGAGAGAAGGACGGGATTAATAATTATGTGGCCGGCATGAGAGCGGCTTGGCGATTATCGCGGCCGGCTGGTTCGGGAGAGATCACGAACAACGACAACACAGGAGACGAACAACAACACAGGAGACGACGAGGCTGACGTGTGAGCTGCTTGCTTGTGGATGGCGAATGACCCATGACACTTCTCCATATTAAAAAAAAAAGGAAAAACTTTGTGTCATGGAACAGCGAAGTGAGCAATTAGTCACTCAGAAAACAGAGGCTGTACGCACCGTGGTGGAGGTGCTAGACTGCTCAAAGAATGGCTTAATTGAATAAATAGGCGATTAACTATATTGATTAAAATACGAAGACTGTAATTAGTATTGAGATGTGGCATTGCAGCGACTCGTGTTTTCATTCCTCCAGGTATGGAAGTGACGCACCACCCACAGTCGCTGTTTCTGGCCACTTTGAGGTTAGGTTGGTGAGCCATGCAGTGATAAAATCATCACGAGCACAAGATACCCACATGGGGTACAATAGAGTGCCTCTGTGTGAGGGAGTAAATCAAGTAGGATTCTAACAAGCAATCTGTGTGAAGTTTGGGTGTTATCCTCTTCTGTGCGTGTGTTTTCTCCGGGTATTCCTGTTTCTTCCCACATACAAAATACTCGACAACAAAAGGAAGAGAGAAATTTGCAAAGTAGGACCTTCCTGAGAATTCATGCTGAGACTCAGCATGGCTTTCCTGGGTGAACATTTCTTGCATAATTTTACAAAGTTCATAAACGTATACAGAGTATAGCTGCACTCTTATAATAGCTGCCAAAAAAGGTTAGTACCTTTTCGCTTTGTAACAGATTAAGTGTGACAATAAAAGCTCAAGACGCAGCCCAACGTGGCTAACCACACTTTAGATTTGTACTGTCTGCGTTGGGATTTGTATTTATTGGTTTCACACACTCAACTCTTATTCATCATCATCTGCCATGGTCGAGCCACTGCTGGATGAAGGCCTCATGCCATCTCTCAATGTCCATTTTTTTCTCCATTATAAACGCTTGAACGTTTGTGGAACCGACGAGTTATATATGTGCGCTGAATGTAACAAATATATCTATATACTAGCGGTAAGGACCCGGTGTTGCCCGGGCGAAAAAGGCAGACACACACATGGACTTACACACAGACATCGATCCACACACATAGAAACACATGGACTTAGACGCACACACACACATATGGTTAAACCCAGGATGGATCGTTAGCAGGCCAGCCTAAATATTTCTAACCGGCGAAGATGTACCGTTAGGGGGGTGCACGTTTCGCAAGCGTAGAGAAGGGAGGGAATTACCGTTCTATACATATAGAATATTACACCGGTCAGTTTTACCATGCGATTGCTTTCACTGAGCAATGTGATGTTAACACGGCTCTCATTATCCGTATTAAATGTTTATCACAACAGTGCGATGTTGGAGGCCACCGTACCGGGATTCCGGCAGCCCTGAGCCATGGCTCTCAGGTAACGGAGCCCGACGTTCGACGTTCTTCCTCACGTACCGCTCGCTCGGTTACCAAGCAGACGGCACTGGCTATTTCACAGCAGATGAGGTTTACCTAACACAGTCTTTTATACATGGTCTATATTGTACCTATTCTGCGCATATATAAATGATCATGAACTGTATACGGACATGTGGGGACCTCTACATTATTTGTAGAATATATTAAGAGAGTGACTGAGTGGTGGTGCAGTGGTGAGCGCATTATGCTATGAACCTGATGACCTGAATTTCATTCTATTCAAAACCAACATCACTGGTGAGTGATATATGATCCTGCCCTGGATCCCATCTCGGTCAACTCAGTCTTAAATGAGGACCTAGTGCAGTGCGTAAACATCAGCATTGGGAAGGTGCTGGCCTAATCACCCCCTTGTGTCCTATTCTGGGTACCAGGACTTGCCCTAAATAGTCAGAATGTCTATACAGAGGATCTTTGTCTTTGTTATTAACAAGCAGCAGTTGTTTATTAACACTGAAATCTATGAACTGAAACATGCAACTCCTTCCTTTTCCTGCTCTGAAGAAAATGCACTGGCCAAAATGTGAGCGAACTACTGTAGATGTCTGTAGAAGTTTTCACGACGACTTTGGGGAGGTGTTTCCAGTCTGTGCTTGCAACACCACTGCAAACACGGAACCTTAAATTCACTTTCAACATGAATTGAAATTTGGACAAGAAGGATACCTATCAGTTCTTTCATAAAGCAAAAAAAATGATAAATATCAAACCATAAAACTTCATAGCAAAGACTTTGGGCTTAGTTTTTAGCAAAGTGGCACAATCGTGCACCTGGGACAGACTGTACTCCTGAGGCAACCTCACACGGCATGGGACGTGGGGGCCTTGGCTCAGAATGTTGGTGCTGGGCGACAAACCCTCGACTACAACCACACAACTAGCTGGCCACGGGGAGCTTGCATCTCTGACAAGGTGGTACCAGCGAGGCCAGTGGTTGGCATGGAACATCGTCGTCGCTCAGCGCCTGGGCCCCCCTGACCAATGGACTTCAGAGCAGTTGCACCGCCTGCACGCTCAATAGTTAAACCACTGAGTGAGACCCTGACCCAGAACAGAGCCAGAAGCTTCCATCATAAAAACAGAACTATGCTCGCATCCGTTCGGTGCAGCTTGCAAAGTTGACTTTGGAAAGTTCCCATCACTGCAGTCTCCCTCCGAGGCGAACGACGTTTTAACATCGGTGCACGTGTGCGTTCGCGTGAGCGTGCGCGCGTGCGGGAGAGTGCATATGTGTGGGTGTGGGCGCGTGCCCTGGCGCTTTGCTATGAAAGAAAATTATTTATCGCGCTGCTCTGTGCAAACACTTACACAGTAAAACTGACCAGTTCGATATTTTAAATATTTACCGTACATGTATAACCCGTCAGTTCCACAAACACTCGCGTTTATAATGGAGGGAAAAAAATTAATCAGTTGCCTAAGGGGAAAATTGGACAGAGTACAGCACTGAGCTAATCCCCTGGCGACTTGGTTCTCAAGTCAGCTGTTTTCTTAATCGAATAACAAAAACGTCTGGAAGATCCATATACATGCCGTGCTATACACGCCACAAGTTCCTGCAAGATAATTCATTGAGTTTTATTACTCATTGGTAAAAAAAAAATCCATTATTGCCCTTAAACGGGACCACCCACAGAATAAAGGACTGCTGCCAAATGCATTAAAACGGTGACGCCGCTGCGCCAGGCACAGGGTGGGGGGAGGCACACGGCAGCCCCTCGGCCCTGTGTCTCGAGCAGTGCCTCGTGTCCAGGGCTTTCTCAGAGTCGCCCATGTGGAGTGAAGCAACCCGCTTTCCTCACCGCCTCATGCGCATCTCAAATCAGCGCAGCGCCCCCAAAAGGGGACGGGGGTTGGTGCCTGCCAAGGAGATGGCACAACAAGTAAGACTCTGATCTTGTGCGTGCGGAGGTTGCGTGCACTCCTCACGCTCGTTACATATCCTTTGGCCTGTCCAGTTTCCTCTCACATGGACAAAAAAACACACACACAGGATACAAGGGCCTTGGCTCAACCACGTGACAAGCTGGACCTGGCTTACTAGGTAATTATTTCAATAAAAGAAAGATTTAAAATAAAATTAAAGCAAGCGGCTGCTCCATGCGTGCATGTAGAATGTGCGGAGTGGTCGCATAGAACCTGCGCTCCATCTTTAATGTTCCTGCCTGAGAAAACTCCTGAGTCGGCAGTTTCTTTTCAGCTGCTTACTGGGTGTGAGGGTCTGCGCCTGTGAGTGTCTCACAAAGGGCTTCGTCACACGGATTTGATTGCGTACACTGTGCTGTCCAGCCACATCGTTCTGGCTTCGTATTAATCAACCTGCACGTGCATGTATCACCAACTCACGCCGATTTATGTTTGAGTATAAAGTCACGCATGTCAGGAGACGTTGAAACTGATCGTTTGTGGAGATCGGACTTCAGCATCGGCCTGATGTCATCTGTGAAATAGTGGACATCTGTGAAAAAGAGCATTATAGCTCATCGGATTCCTCCAGTATAAATAAATATTTGGATTCTCAACTATCCCCTTGTCAGTGCAGGTCACACTGGACTAGAGGCAATATGTTGCGAGTCTCAATTTGGTTCATTTCAACTTATGATTAAATAGAGGATACAACATAAATTACATTTTGGTGCCCCCTTCTCAATCGCCATTGCCAAAATTGCAATCATGTTACACTCAGATTGCATCATACAGCACTGTTTGCTGACAGCAATGATGGCAAAATATTTGAGCTAAGTTAATTGTCCCACAAATTCTGCATTAGACCCTTTTGCTACTGCACTAACCAAGGTTCCTTTCTTGGACTCGTATACAAATCAATTCTGCTCACCACTACACGATTCAATCCAGTCCATGTGATGACATTGGATGTTAAACCTGCCTCATAGTCAGTTAGTGCTTCTGTAAACATTTAAATTCAAGCAACCGCTGACATTTGCAGCATGGAAAACCGAGAACATTAGATGCGTGTAAAGCAGCTAAACGTATTCTCGCACACTTCCACCCCGACGGTGTCCTGGCCTTACCCCAGCTCACATTGATATAGTGTGGATCTTTCAGATGCACTGCATCTGAAAGATCCACGTCGCCTCTTAGACCAGAAGACGTCACAGTTTAAGGACAGCGAGAGCCATGGTGAAACTAGCATGCCGAGACGCAGCAACGGGAGATGTCGCGGGTCACAGGAACACGAGGAAACGCTGGTGCACACACCGGCTGCCCTGACCTCACAGCCCCTTGTTCGCTAAACAAGTGAAAAGCACTCAGTCACTTTCTCCTCTGGTCCGATCAAATGAAACCAAAATATGTTAACAATTTTGGGAATTTCTTTTTTTGGCAAACCGCTATAAAACAAGCGTGTCTGGAGACTGCCCGTCACCTTTATGGGGTGTTTTGTCGTCGACGAGCATAAGCTGTCCCATAAAGTTATTAGCGGACTCTCTCTCTCTCTATGTCCACGCTGTAAGACCTGCCCAGACTCCAGCAGCGTCCCACCAGACATCGCAACATCACGTCGCGAGCGCCCCGAGGTATCGACCACCATTGACGAGCTGTGGCAGCGTGGACGCTGAACTCTCATGGCCACAGTTAAATCTGGGCCCAAGGAGGCGGCATCAACGAATTGAGCCGAAGGAGCAGTGGTGCTGCTTTAACCACAACTTCCCCGACGCTCCTCCGCTACTTAAACAGACGCAGTCGTTTGTGAGAACATTTCTCTATCAATTCTCAATCATTTACAGATTGCAGTAAATCCCTTTTATATGGTTAATGCATTTGGCAGTGCTTTATAGAAATCTATAAAGTAATAAAAATATATATTCTCCCGGATCATAAAAAGGATACATTGCTGATGAGTCAGTGGGAAAAGTGATTTGATTTCACTGACATTTCCGTTTGAAACACGTAAAGTAACATTTGCTGTACACGCATCACTTTCGAAGAAGATTGGGGTTATACATCACACGCCCCGATATTAAATCCATCCTTTAAGAAATGCGTCTAAATGCGGGCCACCGCACACCTGCACCGCACAGGTTTAAAGAATGAGAACAACAACAAAAGTGCGACTTACTGGGTCTCGCATGACATGCGGCTTGCGCGCATCAAGCCTCAATCGCTCGCGCCAACAGATCCCATCGCAGGTGAAACGGAGGTAAATCCGGCAGCGGGACGGCGCGCTGGTGGCATCCGCGATTCACCGGGCGATCTGGGAATTCGCGGCGGTGGCACGCGGCGCAGACGGTTGCACCGGCATGGGAGTGCCGGCGTTGCCGTCCGAATAGAGCACCGCCGCTACTCCGAGCCACACCACCGTGGGGCTTGGGTAGCCCCCGCCCCTGCCCCACATGTTTTCCACTTGGCTGCCGATTGCCTGCCCTTTTTCGACGTGGGTGTTCTCATTTAGGCTTTGCCTCACCCAACCCATCGCATCCCCCCCGCCCCTGCAGAGAAAAAAAATACCCCTACCCAAAAAACCCCACCACCTCCTCCCCGAGCCTCCGTCCCAACTTCCCCTTAGCCCCTGGCTCCGATCAGCCCAGCAAATCTTCTCTCCGCGTCCATCCCAGTCAGAAGGGAAACTGTTTGTCCCCTTCGTCTAGAAGGCACGGCGGACCCTGTGCCGCCTAGCGCAGTGCCACAAAAGTCCGCACCTCGTCACATCGGCCCCTCTCTGCGACGGTGGCATATGCCACTGTCCACTCGCCTTGCAGGCCTCTGTCGTTTAATCCTGCTCGGCGAACACTATTGAGGGCTGGGGGCTTAGAGGTGCTCAGGCTTGATCCCCTTAACTTTTCATATGCATAGCCAACGATTAATTTGCAGTGCCTAAAAACACAGGTTTCTTTTCATGTATTTATTCCTACGTTCTTTGGGACTTAAAATTAAAATAACTAGCTCATTGCTTTTGCCATCAGGAGATGTTTCTAGTTACGTTGACAGCTAGTGATAAGAATCCTTTATGTATGCAGGAAAGCCTCGCTGAGCTTCAAATGCTTTTTCCTGGAGTGTCCTGCATTGTGAAATTTGGCCGCACATTTAATGAGTGTTTGTGACAAATAGGAAGATATTAAAAGTGCTATGAATGATAAGAATTGTTCACAAACAATGTATGTTCGTCAAACTTACGCGAGTAGCGAATTCTGCATTGTGATCAGCATAAAGGTTCGGTCATTATATTTGAAAACCGTTTAAGTAAAAGTGAATTAAAAAAGCCTCAACTTGCCAAGTTACACAGAGCGTTCACTGATTTGACAGCGCTATTGCAGTTAAACCAGGTGCTCTTTGTCAGTTCATTGGATCTGACCAAACCTGACATTGAAACCCACCATCAGGGCACTTGCGTAAAGGAATGCACTCCCACACAAAATACGCCCAGTGCTCGGAGGTCAGGGTTCACGACCACATGTGCCGGAGTGACGTCTTTTCAATTACGCGACATTCCTGGAGTGAGGACACAGCTTTCATCACCACAGTGCCTTCCTGCGTCGGGCTGCAGGTGAGGAGTTTCCATCGATCATAATGAATGTGCAAGCGTGGGAGACTCATCACGTGCAGCATGCTCGCTCTCGCAATCTGCGGTTGCGCGCAACGGCGCAGGTGTGCTCGCAGCGCGACTTGGCCGAAACGTTTATTAGAAACATCGTAGGGCGGTGAAGTGCGAGGGTGTTAAGCCTCACCGCCGCTGACGTGTTCTGCCGAGAAGCAAAGGCATTCACGATCTTCCCTGGACCCAGAATGGAAAGATCCTCGTATAGCTGCGAAATTTGAATGTATTTTTGGAGTCATTATAAAAATAACAAAAATCCGATTTGTTCTTTACAAAGGGTTCCATTTGTACGTATGTATGTTGAACTTCTTTCGCACCATACGTAGCCGACCATTATAATCTGAGGTGCAGGGGAAGGACAATAAACTAAACATCTGAGAATGTTTGCATGACCAAAGAAGCCAGAAGTGACTCTGAAAGTACCGTGCATTGAATTCCCGCTGTAGCATCCACACGATAAAACATGAATATATGATATGACGTCACAGCAAAGACAAACTCTGCTGTACACCCGACTCTACGTGCCATTTACATTCACCCCATCTTACTGCCACTGCCTCCGTCCCATTGCTGGGTGCCAACTCTCGGTTTTCACGCCCCGTGCCCTGCTCTCGGCCTGCGCGAGCCTCCACATCACAAAGCGGGCGATTGTCTCGAGTTCTCGCGCGCGCGGTCAAACGAAGGCTCGCTAAACAATAACAAACAGAGCGTGACCCCACCGAGTCCCCCTGACCGCCTCCCCAACCCCGCCCCCAACTGCGGCTGGACTGGCGTGGCGCGGGTGTGCCTCGTGCCAAATCCCCAGGTACCGGCGCCAGCCACTCACCGTACGGCGAGTCGATGCAGCCGTTCCTCGGGTCCAGCGGGTATCCAGGCGGCCGGAACCCGCCGAGGGATGCCCCCGGGCAGTGCAGGGTGTGGCAGGATGCAGAAGCCTTCTTGGCGGCAGCGGTGGACGAGGTGGACGAAGACGAGGCGGAGGATGATGGCACGGGCCCCTCCTCGGTGGTGGATGTGCTAGGCTCCTCGGGGATTTGACTCAGGGCTGGCTTGCTGATGCTGCCGCGGCCACCGCCAGCTGTACCGGCAGTGCTCAGGAGGTGCAGCGCGTCGCGGCGCTCTCGTACGTAGCCGGCTCCAGGGCTCTCTTCCTCTGCAAGGAAACACGGAGAAGCACAGTCCTGACTCGAGGTGTCTTCAATTATCCTAAAATATTCAATGCTTAGAACAAAGATGGTTTCTTTGTCTCTTATTTGTGATTCTAACATCAGGATTTCCTCTGATTTAGCTTTGGCTTTCTTTGTACGTTTGTGAAATCATAGCAGAATGTTAGGGTACACACTGGGACAGGACAAATGCAGGCAGCCTTGCCCGGGCACAGTCCTCGTTTGGTACCTGTGCGTAAAGAAAGTCCACCCCTCTACCGACAGACACTCTGTAGGAGATGTCAAGGTGACAAGGAAGATGAGCAGACTCACTCGGCGGGTTGCCAGGTGAGAGAGGACGTTTATGGCCCCCACCATAGCATTTATTTAACAGTCAAAATGTGCTCCGTGTCAATCTGATGGCTCTGCAATTTTGCACTGATGGCAATTGCTTTATTTGTAGGTAAACCGCCAAGCCGACTCGGTGATTCAACCGTTGTCACTGAACACAATTCGTCACAGAAAGCACTCATTGCGGGCCATCAAACTCCAGGCCTGCTCTCAATAAACACCTGTACCTACGCTGCCGAAGCTGGCATGACCAACACTGCCGACGCATCCTTGCAAAGCCAGGGCTAGCCTCCGTGCCGCTCTTGATTATTGCTCGCGCACGTTATACTGGAAATGTACGACAGACGGGACGAGACGTTCGGTGGGAAGCAAGACGGTCTTCTTTATCTGCTGCTTTGTGACGAGCGAGTCGGGTCCAAACGCTGAACTCGCGCGCGCTTGTGAATGCTGCGTCTCTGCGATGAATGGGCCGAAGCCAATCAACATGCCTGTGGCTTCAGGCCCCCAAGCCCCATTCAGGCCTTTCAGACCAGCATAGCTAGCCACCCTAACGAGTGCTTTTGTTGAAAGCAGCATGTGTCAAACCGGATGCCCTCAATTTCACGACATTCTTAATTGCAAAATATCCCTCAGCAGTTTCACTTTGAAGATGCTCGCACATCAATGTTCATCGATGCAACGATGGACCGAGAAATTTTTAAACGCGGGGGGGGGGGGGTGCGGGAAGCGGGGGGGGAGCGGTGTGACGACAACGTGGTTGTAAAATTGGAACAAACGCGAGAGGAGAGACTGAGAAATGAAAGGCTCCAGAACTCCACACTGGCGTTATTAATTCAATTTCAAAGCACAGTCGGCGACAGCAGAAGTCCAGTTAAAACGGATTGCGAAGGCTGGTATGCTTAACCCTTACATTCCATAGTGCAGGATCCAGGCAACTGATAAAATGGCATGTATTTATTTATTAATATCCCCCCCCAATAAAAAAAAACAGAGCGCTCTGTACAGCAGAACCCCCCACTTGATCCGCAAGCAATTTTCTATGGCCCACTCTCCGAGGCCCCCTGCAGGTGCCAGCTGACGAACCCATCCCCCCTCCTCCAACACCGCCCACGCCTCCCGCCTGCCTCTTGGTGTTCCTGCTGCTGCTGCTCAAAGCAGCCACGCAGCAAACCCCATCCCGGGCCTCAGCAGAGCAACGATGATGGACCACCGCTCCCACGGGGCACAGTCCCCACGCACGGTGAGACGGGGACAGACTTGCCACGTGGCCACACGTGTGTCGTCTCCTCGCACGTGCGTTAGGGGTCCAAAAAACGGCCGTGGAGGCGACAGCGAGCTCTCCACAAGAGGATGTTTGACAGTGATTTGGCATTTTACAAGGACGCAGCATCTTTATTTGGTCAGCGTTGTTCTAATTCACGGGAAATAAATCCACTCGTAGCCGGAGACTTGCAAATAACTTCAAGTGAGAAGAAATCGTGTACACCCACCAAACCAACGTTTCTGCACAACGTCACGTGCATCGTAGCAAGCGTGTGCGTGAAGGCAATGAAATGGATGGAACTTTGCGACAATAGGCGCAAATGCGTTTGAATGTTAACCTCCGTTGTGGTGTTTGGCTCAAACTCGTGACAGCGCATGCTCAGAAACACTGTCCGTGGCAGCGTGACTGATCAGACCCCCACAGAGACCTGCTCTACCCTCCCAAAGTGCCTTTCAGCTGAACAATTCCCACATTTCCAAACGGAGTCCCCCCACCTCTCGCCTTGCCCAGGCCCCGATTAGCATTCCTCGCCATTGTCGCAGTCCTGATCCCTCCTTCTACAGATCCGCACTCTTTATTGGGGCAGAGAGGTCGGGTGGCTAATCATTAAAACAACCCCGCTCCTTCGTGGGCTGCTTTAGATTCATTCCTCGGTCACACAGAAACACGGGAGTGTGAGAGGGGGCGAGTGCGAGAGGGGGGTTAGAGCGAGAGGGGAGTGCCTCGACGAGAAGGGGGGGGGGGAGCAGCCGGCTCGGAAGGATGGTCTATTATCCCCGTTTACGTGGGACAAATCACTTTACAAACACTGCGCGGGAGAGGGTCAATAAGCGAACTCAATGGGCAAGGCAAACTTTACAAGAGGCGCGCAAACTCGCGTTCGCACCGGACACACACCACTGTGCGTGTCGGTTCGTTTTTTTTTGGGCGAAAAAGTGCCACCAAACGAGAGATCTTGCCGAAGCTGTGGCAGAGAGCTCAGATTTACGCTTGAGCTGCTTGAACCGCAGAGCTGCATGCACTCTCCGCCGTTACTGGGGATTCCCCCACCCCTTCTCCTCTTCTTCTCCCTTTGGTCCCTCCTTTGCTGCCTACTTTATTGTTGCCTCGACCTTTATTCTGAGCTCCCTCCCATCCCTTCGCCCCGCGCCTCAACGCCGAGGTTCCCTGGCTCCACGCGGCGCTGTCACAATAGCCCTGGGCTGTGCCCTGAATAGAGCGGCTCATGCATGAGGAAACCTCTTTCTGGGCCGAGCGCGATAGGATTCTGGCAAAATGTCTTTTCAGCACTTGTAGAATGCTTTTATAGATGCCACCAAAATGAATTGCCACCCCCCCCACCCCCATTCTTTCCCTATTCCCAATCCTTCAGTCCACAAGCTCCAACCTCAAAGTCCAAGAGAGATCATCAGCAAACGAACACCAAGCAAACGCCTACAAATGCCACCTTGATTGCAATCGGTGGACTCCTTGTACGACACCAATGTTCATTTGTTATACACTTGCTGATGCTTCCTCTAAATTTGGAAACTCGGATTTTTTTTGTTAAAGACCAAAATAATATAATGCATAAGACAAATAATGCAACAATTATCACAAAAGTTGCTGATTCCGCTCAGTAAAAGGAAACATCTGAACCGACTGTGTTTCACGAACTGCCCGAGGAGTACCCGGGAAATCCATACAAATTGTGTAACATTTCTAATTATGTAATCTATTGATTTGCAAACCAAAAAAACCTCAACTTAACAATTTTGAAAAACCCATCTACAATTCTAACGTAGCCAACCGTGCTAATCGGAGGTACACATGCTATTTGCATGTTTATGATAATGCTGACACTCACAATAGCTAATGCTTTATTTATATTCAACTGAAGCTATACCCTAGCTCTCTCTTGTACGCTCTCCAAATAGCCCACAGTGCAAGCCATACCCCCTATATTGATTAACGAGACAATATAACCCTGATACCTGCCTATCTCGGCTCCTAATTCAATCCTAGATCGATCACAAGTTCAGCTTCACCTTTTCCAAGATCCTATGAGAACTCACCACTGCCTGCCTCTGCTATCCCATTTCAGTATCTGTCCTTTCACATGCCCCGTGTAGCTCCAGCAACCAAGGCCTCTCGTAAAAACACTGGGTCATCTTCTGTTTAATGGGACGTTGCTGCTTCTCTATAGTGACCGTTATCGCAAACTTCCCTCCTCTGATAATCTATACAGCTGAGACCATTCCCAACAACTTCCTTATCCCCTCTGCCTACGGCTGCCCGTGTTTCTCTGTGCAGCGCCTTATTTCCCTCTTCGCCTTATAACCCTCGACTCCCTTCTGAAAATAACCGAAAATGAGGTGCTTCTCTTCTTCCCTTTGTTCCTTAGGCACACACGCCACCCCCCCCCCCTATTAATACAGCGTCTGGAGATGCAGTGGCATTTATGCACGACATAAATCTAAAATGGAGTGTATAATCAGTGTAAAAATCTGAAACGAACACGGCTTTTTTTATTTCACCTACAATATGAACTTTTTTCCACAGCCAGAAACGAGAGCAAAAAAAGTACAAATGTACAACAACATTTACTCACAACAAGCACGAGGTAATGGCTCGTCGAGCTTATATTTCATGCGGAATACCTCGAGAGGCATCCACACACACACACGAGGCGGACAAGCGGGCTAAGTGTGTATGAGCGAGCGAGTGCGTGTTTGCGAGTAAGTGTCGCGCGTGAGTAAGTGAGTGTGAAGTGGTTGCTCAAAGCATTTGCCCCGGAAACCAGCGCTTCTCGACGCATGGCCCTGTTTGATCAAGCGTCGCACGCAACGGCTTCAGACGTCTCCACAAAGCTGCAACGAGCCACTCGGGCACCCTCCAACACAGCAGCGGCAGCAGCGGCCGCCTGCGTGAGAGCGGTGCCTGGTAACAGGTGACGCCGAGTGCAGGCGGTGCCAGCCGTGGTGGCAGCGATTACGAGGCTATGCGAACTGCTGATGAGCGTGGAGGGATGCGATTCCGAGGACACTATAAGATGCAGATCAGTGCGCGCGTCCACGCGCAAAGACAAAGATCCCCTGTTTAGTCTCAGCAGTCTGTTGGGGCAAGTGCTGTTTGCGAGCACCTTTGAAGACCGACACGGCACACGAGGGAGGTGGGTGGGCAACACCACGTCCGGCCGCCTTTGTCTCCCCAGTGGTGATGTTTACACATCCGCACCAGGTAATCATTTGAGGCTGAGTCGACCTAAGGGAGGCCCATGACCGGTTCAGATAATCGTCAGTGGTGTTGGTCGTGAGCGAGACTCAAACTCGTGTCGCCGGGTTTGTGGCGCAGTGCACAGATACTCGCGAGGACACGGTGGAATAAATGCGCAGCAACGTAGAACTGACAAGACGGCATACAAGTACGGGTAGGCAAGGGAAATAGTGGTTCATTGTCATGCATATGTACAGACAAAGACACAAAGAACACTTTCCTAAATTTATGCGATGCATCCACATTCGCACGTATAAATACACAAGCACAAAAACGCGCGCGCACGCACGCACAAATCAACGCGCACGCATTAGTTTGCGAGTGTATTATTTATGAGGTGTAACTGCCAAAGTATCAATTGTCTCGTGCACGCCCAAACACAAACGCACACCTGCAAAAAAGGGAACAAGCCCGCCTGACATCCAACGGTCTGCAACTCGGTGGTTTTGCAATCCACCGACAGAAGCACCCCGAATACTCGAATTTAGATTTAACGAGCAATTTAATCCGCGGCCCATTTGGAGGCGACTCGAAAGGCGGTTGGGGCTGCGTTTGTTTTGCTGTCAGCGCCAGAGGAGTGCTGACCTCACCCCGCGCACACAGCGTGTGCTTGTGTCATGCGCCCATTCGACCCCTCACAATGGAATACATTTGCAAGCACTGGAAACTGTGAACTCAAGTGCCGAGTTGTGGTTTAGCAATGAGCGAACCCCACTGGGAAACTGTGGGTTATAAACTTCTTCAAGGCAGCATCGGCCCCCACGGTTGCGACTTTTGTTCAAGACCGTTTGCAAAATAGAGCAGGCTCACTTTGATTTTAATCACGGGGTTTTTTAAATTTAAACCACCTCGTTTTAAGCGAATTAAATCAAGCGTGCGATTCGGAGCACTGAATGAGTAAAGACGCGGCTCTTGCGACTAATACAAAATAAAACAGTAAAAAAAAATTGCTATGGTTGTCCCACCTGATGACAGAAGCTTGTGTTGCCTCCGAGACGTCGTGAAATAGTTATTTTTTATTTTTATTTTCACCTACGTGACTCTACCGAAAGAACCAAAGAGTATGAAACAAAAGACACCGTACCATTTTGGCAAATGCGCCGCCAAGAGCAGCTTCGGCAATATTCAATCGTGCTTTTAACTTGTCAACGAAAAGCGATGCGTCCCGACGGGCGTCAAGAGGCGTGAACAGCCGACGCGAAGAACATCACTCCCTGGGCAGAAGAAGCCCCCCTTTCGCTCTGCTGTGCTGATAATGGAACTGCCTCGCTTGATTCAAACACGTCGGCGAAATCACAAATTCTGGTCTTCAGGCCTTCATATGCCGAGCGCACGTGGGCATCTTAGAACTTCACCACACACCTTGTAGGCACGAGTCTTCGAGCCGCACTCAACCAATGGGCATGCCGATTCGATGTACTCGTGTCCGATATGGCTCTTGTTCGCAATTGCACCCAATAACAAACACAAAAGTGAGGGGACGCGGCGAGCCGCCGTGAAGGGTGCCCGTCCCTTCCTTGCACGCGTCGCGCGGCCCTGGCAGTGGAGGCGTTGTGGTGTCGGGGAAGGGTAAAAACGAAATTAAACCACCCCCCTTCCCCAACGCATTTTACACTCGCTTGGTTAAAGTCCGATGCGCAAGCTGCCTTTGCCCATTTCAAACCGTGCACTCTAATCCTGGCTGCAGGGCCGGCTCTGCGAGGATGCTGCTCGCGAGCGCACGGGGATTTCACGGCGCGGGTTGAGATACCGAGGGGGTGGCTGACCACAGATATAATCCCCTCCCCTCTCTCTTACCCTCTCCTCAAATTCTCTCTCGCTCGTTCTCTCCTTCTCTCGTTCACCATCCCTCTCAATTGATCTCGCAGGGGGTGGGGGTCACGTAATAATGAGTGATTACGTTTATGAATAATCGTACCTAATTTGGTCCAGAAGTTGGATGTGGGTACCAAACATTGCCAACTTGCAATGGATGTTCAAGTCGTTCTGTGAATGTTCAACTCTGGGGTAAACTTTACACTTATCGATGTCATCACACACGATAGTATTTGCTGGGAACAGCCCTCCAGTGTTTTGTTCAATGAACATCAAATCCAGTAATTCTTAATTTTAAGTTACTTGGTGTGCAATAATCACCAGAATCGTCCTGAATAAGAGTCTTGATGACTCGGGGAGGATTTTGCGTATCAACGTTATACAGTTGGCATAAACTACTTTTGTCAAGTACCGTCGCTCCAATCGAATGCTGCGTCTCTCTCTCTCTCTCTCTGATAGTTGTGAATAGAGTTGAGCATGTATTCCCAGGTGGCATTGCGAATTAAATTAAAGCTTCTGAACGTTCCCCAATATAAATGACCGGGATTTTATTCCGTGAGAGCAAACGCTCGTGCCACGATTGCGCCGATCACTGGCGGAGCCAGTAGGGGGGGGGGGCACGTGACTCGCCCAATGATCCGATCGAAATCCCTCATTTCGATCGGATCATTGGGGTTTATTGGTAATACATCGGCATTTTGCAACCCCCACTGCCACTGTGTAGCATGTTATTATGTGCCAGGGACTCTATGAGATGATAGGACAATAGTCTTAGTCCATCATTGGCAATAAGTAACGGCAAAGCAGTTATAAGTGACTCACAGAATTGTGTGCAGTTGCGTATACAGCACACGACTTCCCTGAAGGCATTCACCTTCAGCGAGCGCGATACCGATCAAAAAACGCGGTTCGAATTCGACCCTCGATCGATGGCTGCGCGATCGCCGCACATGCGTCGAATAAAAAGCAAGGGACAAGTCCTTACTTACTAACAACTCCTCTATCATTTTTCATTTCTGGAGGGGTTGCCCCCCCTAAATGAAAATCCTGGCTCCGCCATTGGCACCGATAGCCGCAGTCCCAGAGAGCGAGCACCACTCAGCCACTCCTCGTTCTCACACTCGAATCCGATCTACGGGCCGGCGGGCGTGCACGGGGAGAGTCAGCTCGGCCCTATTTGTTTTGGGCTTAGCTCTGCAATGGCCAGTTCCTTAAAATCACCCATCCGCAGCAGCATGTGTATCGAGTCCAACTTGTTTATTTATGCTTTTCAAGGGTAAATAACAAAAAATAACTTTGGATCGTTAGGCAATTTGCCTACTTTTAATGCCACTCAGCAGGGCACCCACAAGTGAAACCCAGAGGAGTAATGAGAACCAAATAATCAAATGAATTAACACAAACGTTTGGGTTTTAGTTGAAACACATGCTCAAGCTTTTCGCGCGCTCGCTCCGTGAAAGTCGAATGGTAACGCGCGCGAGGCATCGAAGTGATTGCTGACCCCCGTGACCTCCCCTTTCCTCCCCCCTCTGCCCTCCCACTGCCCTTCACTGCCTTCAGACCTGACACAGCCCCGCACCATCACACAGCAGCAGCGGCAGCAGCAGCATCCGGGTAGGATTTTACTCGGCTCCTTCGTGCCGGTGTCTCAGGTGACACCCTCGAGTAAAGAATGCTAACAACAGCTGCCTCAAATCCACGGCGGCGGCGGGGAGATAACGGCGATTTGGACTCGCACAAGAGGAGCTGTGTTACTGCTGTCTTGCACGCAGGCACCCACCACCCCCTACGCTTCGCATGTTTGCTGTGTGCAGAAGAAGAAAAAAACGGGGTCTTTTTTCCATCCGAGCCTTATTCTCTAAGAGACATGTGAAAGTAATTACAGGCACATTAACTGTGTGTTTTAAAACCCCATCCTCACAGGTCTCTCTTACGAAAGAGGCTTCATGATCAATGCACTCTCAACTGGATTTTTGTTGACGACCTACCACATACTTGCCTCGTACCTACATACAGTAGCACCTACCCATCTCGTGCCTACCTACATCACTTAAAAACGAGGTGGTCCTCGCTGGATACTGATTTGATTTGATAAATATGTTGAGGCTCGAGGAGACTTCTAAACGTTGGTTACATTAACAGTTACATGCTGAGCGTTACTTTAAATCAGTTACCACCGCTTGCAAGAAACAGAGCTTTATCACAGTTGAACAGAGTAGGAAACAATTCAAAGGCCACGTTCATTTGCGAATCACGGTCCCCGGGTAAACAGACCCGTGCCTCATACAAGGGTGTTGCAGTTTTGGCTTCATCACCGATCAAACGTGGGCCTGGCCGATGTTTGTTAACCACAGCATCTGCTGACAATCGCACGTGCAGGGGTGACGACCCTCAGACCCGGTGCCATTGCGAGCGCAGTGGCGGGTGAAAGTTGCCGGCAGACGGCGTGGAGAGGCAGGTGAGTGCACAGACTCCACTGTTACAAGCGCGACGACGGACAACAACTGTAGTTTCTCTCTGCGCCCGGCTAACGGCACAAAAGAACATGACACCAGAATGGTTGACGGCACGTTTGGGACGGCTCTTTGGTATGCGGCGGTCGCCACTCACGAGCCGCTGGGAGGACAGATGTCTGCCCACCTTCTGCTTATGGTAAACAGCTTCCTCCACTCACGGCGTGGTCTCAGGCTCGCACGACGGTGATTCTTCTTATTCCACACGATTTGGTGGAAACACCCTGCACCCCCAAGAAACGTGGGCTCAGTAGCTGAAATCTGCCTTTCCATATCACAAACACGTATTCAGAAAGAATGTACCTGCATTGCGACGTATTCTCAAAAAATAAACACCAAGGTAGGGTTTCAAAACATTCCATTGCACTCTTTTGCTGCAGAATCCAGACATTGCGCTAAATCACAAAGTGGGGTAAAATCCGCCAGTGGAAGCCATGAAACCGTTTGCACCGTGCACAACAAATGCTGATGCACTTGCTAATTACACGTGTGGGTGCTCTGTTTTAATTTACTTTACGTGACCGTAAAACCAAAACTGTCATAGGGTGGCACTCGATCTTGGCATCATCACATGCAGCAGCAAGAGCTCAAGTGGAGCTCGGTCGGTTGGCGAGCCGAGACATTCCTCAGCCGAGCAAAGGGCCGCAGGGGTGGAAGGCGGTGGCCTGCTGGGCGTCAAGGCTACTTCTGCCGAGCCCTCCGGCATCAGAGACTCCACGCTGCGCCCTGTCGTCAGCTGCTGCTGATCACATTATCTCTCACCCACCTGAAACCACAACCCCCCGCTTTCTGGAATACGCTCGCTAGCCTCCTTTCAACTCCTTTAGCTGCGGCACTATGATTGTTGGATTAACGTCAACACCGCCAATCAAATTTGGTTTTTTTTCAAATTTAATAAAGATGGTTCTTAATGTGTAGTTTTATTTTCATTAAATAGACATATAGAAGTACATTTCCATATGTCCATGAGTATTTTTATCAGTCATTTTACAATAACTATTATTTTTGCCCATTCATAGTCAATGTGTTTAATCCGAAGGCTCTTAATGTCATCAACTCCACAGAGCTGTGATTATAATTATTAGTAGGGGGGTCTGCGATACGCAGAACGTCTACAATAGTGAAATGTAAACTATAAACTAAAATATTTTTATTTTACCAGGTAAGACCCGCTGAGCTATATAGCTCTTTTGCAGAAGCAATCTGGCCACAAATGATAGCTCAACGAAGTGGATTATTACGTGGAAATGTACAGCAGCCAAATAATATAAACGCAAATTGGTTCTAAATGGAGGGAAAAAACAGTACCTAGATAAACATCCATGCGACCATGGGGAAAGAGACACACAAACTCCAAATATACAGCAGGCGTCATGGTCGGTGTGGAACCCATGGCCTCCTTGCATACCAGGCGAAGTAGTTAACATCTTCTAACCACCGTGGAGCCCCGTACATTGCGAAGGAGGGTGAACATGGGTGGGCCAAAGGGACGTTTGGTGGTGCAAGGGCCATCCCAGCACCGCCTTAACTCTCGCCCCGCTGGTGCTGACAATATATTAAGGGGTGCCTATAAACTGAGTGCATGTGGCATTGAACAAGCGGTGTCCATATGAGTTGCTTTATTGAAAAGACATTCTAATTTCAAAATAACCCATGAGCGAATACAGTAGACGAGAAAAACTAAAATATGATGCTCACATTCATCTGCCGTGGGGCCGTGTTATGACATCCCTCCCTGTTGGCTGTAAGAGGCAAAGGACCCTTTAGTGCCGGGGACAATGAAAGCTCACCTATGTCCTCAGCTTAGTGGCCCACTGTCATCGGCTCCCATGTAATCACCACATGCCAAATTCCTTTTAAGAGGGAACCGGTCTGGTCGGTGGAATGATGTGGGCCACGTCAAGGTCTGTCTGCTTTTTCCCTTGTCCATCTCCACGCCATCTGCACGGTAAACTCACTCCACAGGCCTCGGTGCCACCAATGCGGTTGGGACACGACGAATATTGAGATGTACATCGCTCGACCGTACCCACTTAATAAATAATTGGAAAGAGGTTAATGAAAAATGTGTAGATGAATATGGCCACAGGTTTGCAAGACGTTAAACAAACCCATTAGATGAGAGCTCAGATAAGCGGCCTGAAGCCAACAGCTGAGCCTGAGAGGAATTAAAAAGCCATCAGTGCTAAAACGCAAAAGTCCCGCAGTTTCCCGTGGAGACTTCTCACTTTGAACACAGACCTCTGTTGATGTTTCCTTTTCATCTGGCACTGGTGGCTGTGGGACATGGGTTTTTCTGGCCACTGGCTCACTAGGGGCTGCATCAGTCTTCACTTACGGTGCGTTTGCCATATCACATTACCCCTCGCCGGAACTGTCAACAGCCCCACACGGCAAAATCCCAGGACTCGGCTCCGCGCTCGATGCTGGCGTGAGGGCTCGCTCTGTTCTCCTGCGCGTTCCCACTGAAGTGTTTTTGGAAGCCTTCCCAGATTGTCAAAGGCAAGATAAAAGCTCCTGCAAGGTTTGTATTGTTGGAATGTGTTGTTGTTGCTGGTGTCATTTTCGAATAATGCATAACAAAAATAAAACTCTTATATATGTTTATATAAATAAAAAAAGGTTGGAAACAAGACTCATAGTTGAACAAAATATTCTATCGCATATTCACGGAACTTTGGGTGGATCAGGCTGCATGCACATTCCCATAAATATGCAGGTCTCAGCAGGGTTTAAGAATCACTTTGCCTCTTGCGTGCAGATCACAGCACCTGTTCAAATTCACCAGAGCTGCTCCTTTTTGATCTCCGTTATCCATAGCCAAGGCCCTAAGCCAGCGGCTACAGACGATGCTTCTGAAGTTTAGATCCCGAGACTGGGCCATCATGGCGCATCACGGTGCTGCCAATGACTGGCGAGCCGACTGGTCAGGACACACTGGACACCGGACACCTGCTGAATGGCTCGGCGGCAAAACAAACAAATAATCACACACCAGTGAGGAGCCAGACCAGGTTCCTACCGGAAGGCACAACACCTTTGAGTGTGTGAGGGTGGAAACGATATTTTTTTCCGTTCGAATTAAGTGTTTTCGTTAAAACACTACTTTCATTCATACTCATCTCCCACAACTACCTCCAGAACTTCATGTTCACTTCAGCCACTATCTCAAAGCTGACACAAAGGACTGTACTGTCTCGGTCCCTGAGTGCGGTTGTAATTTTGTTGAATACCTTGAGAGCCCCCGTCTAAATCTAGTGGGGGTTACGCTCGGCTTTGGCACGAGGGCGCAGGATGTTGCTAAGTCTGGGGGGTGGCACTTCCAAGGACCCTGCAGGCAGATGGAGCCAAGGCTGCGCAGATGGACCCTTGAGGACTCGCAACACATCTTCAGGACACACAGTTCTCTCCGCCAGGTGCGCAAGGCTCTGCGCGGCTCCACTCACAGGACGGAAGAAAGGGGAGGGGGGGACAGCTACCCTCGCTACGTCAGGCGAGAGGGAAGTCATCCCAGCAAGCGCTGGACCAAGCTGCTTCGCCATCATCGCTGTGCCTACACTTCCTTGGGCAGCCCCGGAGCAGGAGCTTTTTGAGAAAATGTGTGGCCAATTCTCATGACAATAACACACGGTCCTGCCTCTAGCCCGACTGCACAAAGCATTCCACCACACACCAATCTTATTGTTTGTGACCAGATGCTTTAAACATGCCTCTAACTTTAACAAACTCAACCCTGTAGCCAAAATAAAATTGATATATATTAAAAATGCCAGATGTGTATAATTATTTTCTATTACTGGAAACATTTGTGTTCCAGAACGTCTACAGTTTATTATTTTTTTCCCTCCTTTTAAAGCCAAGTTTACAAACCATAAGACTGAATCTCTGGCAAGCGGACTGCAATATCTGTTTGAAGAAAAGAATTCTTCAAGTCAATTTTATATAATCAGCAGAGAGATAATCATATATGGGTCTTTATCTGAGTATGAAGAAACTAAAAAAATATATTATTTCCAACTGACAATGTGTCCCTTCCAGAGAAAAGATCATAAAGCTCCAAAGACACAGTTTCCATAGTACAAACTTCCCGACCGCTTGTATTTCTGCCAAGCCTCTCTTACCCTTAGCACTCAGAAAGCACGGACCATGACCACCACCTTGGCAGATGGACATATCGACAAACAGATGGACGGACACATGGATGGGTTGCTGGGTAGCTGGGTGGATGGGTGGACAAACAGGCAGACAGACAAGCAGGCCGAGAGTCGTATGGATGGACACGTAGGCAGAAAGGACCCGTGCTAAATGAGCTAAATTCGTGTGCCCATGGGCGTGAGACTGTGGCAGGAGACACTGATCTCCCACCACTCGCGAGGGAAGCTTTTGATTTTGTTTAGAACTCAGGAAACACTCTGCTCTTCCGGTGGGAGAACGAAAAAGGATAGCCAAGTGAGACGTGGAGGGTGTATCCAAGCGAAAAATGGCAGTGTTTTGAAAAAGAAGAGGGCTCGAAAGAGACGCCCGGTGACAGGGCTTGTTAGGTGACAAATAGGCTCTGGCCTCAGTCACGTGGGGTGTATTTATTTCACCATCTTTTGATTTCAGTTGACATTTTGTTTTCAACTTGGTTTAAATGTTATTTTGTACTAATACTGCAAACCCAAAAAAGAATATACAGTATACTACGTTTAAAAATAAAATATTCAAATGACGGCATAAGGGGATAAAAATGTTCCTGCTACAGCAGAAAACTGTAATAGAAACAACTTCCGTGTCAGAATATTTGTCAAATGTATTCTATTTACTCTTTGGTTCTTTCGGTAAAGTCACGTAGAAAGAAAATAAATTAAATAATAGAATACGACGTTTCGATTGCAACACAAGCAATCGTTATCAGGTAGAAAACAAACCTAGTGAACTTAGAAATACAATACAATACAACACAGAAAGTCGGCTAACACAACAGTCAGCACCTTACCTGGTTGATTAGGTTCTTCCAAAGATTGCTAAATTTGAGAGAGAGACAAAACAATTAGCTAAGTTTGTTTTCTCAAACTGCTTATTTCTCTCTAAAATTTACCAGGCTCTCATAGGTCCATTCGTGCTTTCTCTCCCCTGGCCGCTTTGGGGTGGATTTCCACACAGCTCTCTCATTGACATGCTAATTTCTCTGCTCCAGCAGACCCAACTCTCTCTCTCTCTGCCCCACCCCCCTCTCTCTCTCTCTATTTGAGGCGTTGGGTCTCTGTGTGTCTATGTTGTGTGTCTTTCTCTGTGCATCTCTGTGTTGTCTCTCTCTGCTTGTGTGTCTGTTTGTGTGTCCCCGTGTCTGTGTTTTGTCTCTCTCTGAAATTTAGCTATCTTTGGAAGAATGTAATCAACTTGGTAAGGTGCTGACTGTTGTATTAACCGACTCTCTATGTTGGATTGCATTGTATTTTTAAGTTCACTAGGTTTGTTTTATACCTGATGACGATTGCTTGTGTTGCAATCGAAACGTCGTATTCTATTATTTAATTTATTTTCTTTCTACGTGACTTTACCGAAAGAACCAAAGAGTAATTCCTGCAGTCACGAAAGCTTCAAATCAAGTTTGTATTCTATTTAGTTTTACTCATGACACAACAGAGATTAATCCTGAGGTAATACGAACCCCTTCAAATGGAAAACAAATACATTGTAATAACATTTCACAATTATACTCTCGTTAAACCCAAAGCACCACAACTTACGTGAGAAGCATATTAACAGTAACGAAAAACCAACAATAATGGTAATAATTCAGAATTATCATCACTGGCGATATAATCTTACCAATGATGTGCTGGTGAAAACTTATTTTCCATCAATTAGTGGCATAGAAGCCACTACACCCCCTATATTTAGTGGAAACTACCTTTCTGCTCGTAATATCATACCTTACTTTTCGATTTGCCGTGATTAGAAGCAATGGATAAACAACGGGGTTGATTTGTCTTCGTCATCATTAGCCACCGTATAGCCACTGCTGGATGAAGGCCTCCTCCCCATGTCGTCGCCATTCCTGGGGGCTCAGTGTTGTTGCCACTGTCCATCCCACGGCTTGCACATGGACCCATCTCCTTGCTCCACCTCAGCGTGGGCACGTTCTCTCCTTTGGCTACCACTCCGTCAACAGTCTTGTCGATCGGCTATCCCCACCCCATCTCGCGATGTGTCTTGCCCAAGCCCATTTTAATTTACTGCCAACATAGCGACTTTCGTTTGCGGTTGTTGCCCGATCCATGCATGGCTTTTTGTTTTGCTATGCTGTCTCATCCGACGTATTGCCTTGTCGAGCAGTCTCGAACTTACCGCACCCGAGTGCGAGATGTTGTCGCATGTGAGCAGCAAGCCCTGTCGTGTGCGATGGGGGGGGGGGGGTGGTGGTTTGAGGGAGCTGATCCACCCCAGCCCCTAACCCCCTCACCATTTCTTTTTGAAGGCTCAATTCCCCATCGAACTTCTTAAGAGTCACGTCAAAGGAAGAAAAAAAGTGTCCAATTAAACGATTGCTAAGTCAGCCTTTTCTAATACAAGGGGCAAGTGCTTGAGCAGCGTGCACGACAGACACGAGCAGATCATCCCGTTTGCCTCATTCAGTTTTGCGTTCAACATTTGTTCACAGTTCGTTTAACTTTGACTGCGTTACATTTTGACTTAAAACTTTCGTGACTGCAGGAATTCATATTCTTTTATTCTTTCGGTAAAGTCACGTAGATAAAAAAATAAGACGGCTTGTGTCGCGATCGAGACGTCGTGGGTTTTTTTTTGCTTTTAATTTTAGTGCATAAAATTTTTTTTTTATTTTCCATCTACGTGACTTAACCAAAAGTTGACTGCGTTGTTGCGTTGTGCCCCCCTCCACCCCCACCCCCCCTCTAACCGAGTGCGCACTGCGGTGCCTACCGCTGTTGAGTCGCGCCGCGTGGGCCCCACTCACTGCGGGGTCACGACCCCGCGACCCCGCTGGGGCTCGGCCCGCCGCACCTCACCTTGCGACGTGGTGGTGCTCGACGCGGCAACTCGCTCGGGGGCCGCGTCCGACGTCGATCTCGCGCGCCCCCCGGACCCCCCGGAGCTGCCCGCTGGTCGCTCAGCACGCCCGGGTGTCTCCATGGTTACCGGCATCACTCGGGCACCCCTGGGGGGGGGGGGGGCAAAGGAAGCCACCTTGTCAGGCATGGAGCGGTCCCGAGACATCATCACCCAGCATGACTTGAAACTTTCGTGACTGCAGGGATTCATATTCTTTGGTTGTTTCGGTAAAGTCACGTAGATAGAAAAATTATAATAAAAAATCAAGTGAAAATAAAAACGAACTTAATAACCAGGCTAAAGTCCACATTATCGATTGCCAGTACACTAACTCCGATTAAGAACCAGGCTACAATCTACATTAGTGGGGTTTTTTTCACTTAATTTTTTATTATTATTTTTCTATCTACGTGACTTTACCGAAACAACCAAAGAATATCACCCAGCATCTCGCTTACTCGTCCTCCATTACTGATCTTCTCAAAGACTCGCCTCCTCGTCGCCCACCTCCTCCACTATCGACCTCCTCCACTGTTCAACTCATATGGCTCACTTAACCTCCTCCAGAAGTTACTCGCCTCCCCGTGAACTCACCTCCTCTGCTGACAGTCAACTCATAAAGAACTCGCTCACCTCCCCAATAGCTTATTCACCTCCTCCATCATTTATGAGCACTTTTTTTTACTTTTTCCATGATCTTCAGCGATCACCACCAAATTGTGCAAAAATTTGAACCACCGTTGAAATTTTTTTCTAAATCTAAAACTCATCGTAAAAAAATGACGTCCAGAACAAAAATGACATAGGGCAAAAATCACGCGTATTATGTTACGAACATTATAATCATTCCTTTTCCATTTATTACACCAAAACACTCCGCACTGTTGATTTTGTTGTCCCGTGAGACAACGACTGGACGGCACTTTCCGCGTCTCTGGTCCACGAGTTGCTTGTGTGAGAGATATTGCGTGTGTGTGTGTCGTGTAGCGCGCTACGAACCCGGCGACCCGAGTTCAATTCCCACTCATGGCCAACACCAGTGATGATTAATTATCTGAACCGGTCCTGGGCCTCCCTAGGTCGACTCAGCATCAAATGAGTACCTGGTGAGGTGTGTAAACATCGCCACTGGATAGACAAAGGCGGCCAGGCGTGGTGTTGGCCACCCACCCGCTCATGTGCCATGCCGGCCTTCATAGGGGCTCGCTAACAGCACTTGCCCCAACAGCCTGTTAAGGCTACACGTGGGATCTTTGTCTTTGACGTTGGAGCTTATTGCGTGTGTGCGGCAGGAGGGCCGAATTCACTCACAATGCCATCCACGTCCCTGCACCTCCCTCCCTCCTATCCTCCCCCAACCCTTCCGACTGTTTGCGCCCAAGTTGGGCCATTATGTCCCGTGCATTGTCCCGCCAGGGTGAGTAAACACGTGCATCGCGCCAGTAATCCTCCTGCGTGCATTGTTACAGGCCAAATAAACTACGGACCTTTCTGCGAGGCTGCAAAAACTCTCACCTAAAGTCTTAAATTAGCTGTGCTTTTGGCTTGTCTACAGAAGGCACTGAATCTGCCCAGAGGCTAAAAATGCATCAAATTGCCCACGGAATTGTGTCATCGTGAGAGGTAAAACACAGTTTGGCTATTGGTTAAAATGGAACTGAACTCTTTAGGAAGACCCAGTGTTTTCCCCAATTAAATGGAAAAAAGAAAACCTCCATTATCATCAATAAAATAGCAGTAGCCAATATTTTAGGCAATCACCCTATTTTTAGAGCAGAGGGGGCAGAGCAACATTTGGCGTTTGAAATAATCCTGCCTTGCTCCCCCACCTTATTTTACCAACCTTTATTGACCATTGTGGTGAAGTATGGTTAAATACACCTCTATGACTAATATGGCATTGGGGAGGGCATTCAAGCAGCAGTGGTATGACACAGGGGATGCATTATGTATTTATTTACATCATAGTTTATGATAATGAGAGACTGGTAGCTTTCATCAGAATGTTTAATAAATAGTCGGTCATGTAAGGCGCTTGTTTTATGGTGAGAGTGGAGCTCACGGTGAGCACATTCACACCACGTGTTGCCACATCACCAAAACGGACCTCACCAAAACGGACCTCTCAACAGAATTGCATTGCAAAGAAATATATCCCATCCACTCACCTCCTGATTAAAAACAAAGAAACCCCGCCCACCACCACCATCATCTGATAAATAATGCCACATCACCATATCTGGGAACAGATATAAATACGTGTAAATCGCAACCATACTACATATGTGCCTTTTAAGTGCAGCATTCAGAGCAACGACGGACCGAGTGGTCGAAGCGCACGGCTGGGGAATGCGAAGCCACCGGTAATATAATTGGCCGTAGTTTTGCAAACTCACTGCAGATGCCCCCCACACGCGACGCGAGCGAGGGCCGACGTGTAGCAGCTCTACGGCGGCTCCGCCGGCCGGGAAGGGAAGCGCTGAGGCAGCCGCCCAGAGGGGCCCCGGATCGCCGTGTCAGAGGTCGCACCCGCCGAGGTCACGGACCCACGGGAGCTGGGCTCGGGGGCAAAGCTGTGATTTTCGCCTTTCATCGTGTATAAAGCGTTCGTGCAAAAGGGGCCAGCGTTCATCGCAAGGAGGAATATTGCTACTGTACGGCGGCCCGATTTCAATGGTCCCTTGAGCGGTAACGAATTGAGGATCTTCCACAAAGTGAGGTTTATTACCAAGGCCTCGTGCGCCTACAAAAAGTTCCCTGCCGGGGGCAACTCGGAGTGGCCATGAAAGAAAGATGAAACGTTTAGAACATTTTCTGATTGCCTTCATGCTTCTGTATATCTATCAGCTGAAATGTGCATCCGTCTGCCACCCAGAAACGCTCCTTGTCATAATCAAAAGAGTGTGCCGCTGTTAGGCGATCTTGTTGCATTTTAACCGTTATTTAAATTAACGACATCTAATTTGTAATGTTACGAGATCTTAACGGCAGTAAATATGTCCTTGAAGACACTTTCTCTACATAATTCATGCTGTAAGTCCTGTCCACGCTAATTGCCTTGAAAGCAGCTTGAAGTTTTGGGAGTTCACATCAAGAAAAGAACCTGTTTTGATGATATTGGTGAGACCAGGCCGCTGGAGATTCCATTGGCAGGACACTAGTAATAAAGAGATCCCAATTGTTTATACTCTAGAAGTATTATGACTTCAATATAAGGCATCATATCAGAAAGCAGACCCAATGCTTTTTCTTTTCAGCCAAGGGTTTGGCCGTGTGACAAAACCATTAGTCAAGTGCACACTTACTGCCCTTAACGAACGTACAAGCATCGGCGTCATTCCTGCATTGCAGCAGTGTACACGCACATTTCCTGTCCATAAATCTGTTATTAAGTTGTACAGCATTAATCATGCAAACATTGCCTGCTGAAAAACCAGACGCTTCTGCTCCAGCTGATTCGAAGTCTCCCAAATGAATCTCCCACAGGCTGAACTTTGCGAGGAGTGAAAAGTGTCGTGAGGCCTGAAACAAGGTCTGAGAGGAGCGTGGAAGGTGCCGCTGGAAGCTACAACATCGGACACCTCGACGAGGAGATGTTTGTCGAAGCATGGTCCCTCCCAAATAGATACTTCGCCCAAATCGACCCAAGGACCTCCTGATCACAAACCTTCAGTTGCTGTCACAGCTTTGGTCCCAACGCGTTGCATCATCATCATCGTCATCACCGTTATCAATGTATTTTATGACGTGCAATTTGCGTAACGTCTTTTAAGCAGACATTACTCCTCATCCAGATAAATATCTTTGTGCAGGTAAACTCACGTAAAGTGCTCCTCTGCAAAGACTTGAATTGTACATTCATGAAGCTATACAGGCAACGTGTTTGCATCCAGTGAAATAGGCATGATAGCTACAAACTGCGATGCTATTTTACATCTGTTCCAATTTTACGAGACCAAAAACTATTACCACTTTTTGATTGTCGTGTGCCAACTCAGTTTGAACGAGATTAGGTTATGTAATTTCACAGTTATCGATGTTCGAATTATCTGATGCAAGATATTTGCTGTGTGTATGTAGCTGCACGAATTAATTGTTATTGGCGGTGTGAGACCACGGGGGATGGTGACGGCTTGGGGGGAGGCATTCGTCCAGCAGTGGATAGATCATGGCGAGCGATGATGTTACAGTCATTATTACAAGCCCTCGTGGCTGTGTTGCCCACGTGAACCCACCGAGCTGGCAGTGCTTACTCTCCTCGCTACCTCTACACGGCTCATTCCTCAGAGGCTCTCGTGAATTCATCAGCGACATCGGCACTCGACAGCATTGCTCACGGAACACTGCCTGGCCTATTCCGCGTAATAAGCCTGTCATGACTCCTGACCCCCCAAAAATGCCTTTGACCCTATTTTTAGGGATATTTCCACAAAGCATGGCACTGTTTTGTGGCATTCATTAGATGTTGTTATATGGCCTGCAGCCTGCCGATGTTTCAAGGTTTCTTTTTTTTTATATATATAAAACGAAATCAACTTTTGCGAGCATTATTCTGCTACGACTACAACACGTGTCGGCAGCGATGTGTCCATTACTTCTGCGCACCTTGTCGCCATTTTACCATGAAGTTCCCAGAAGATGTGTTTGTGGGTTGTGTCACGTGTTGTTTGGCACAATGTCTGGCGGTGTCACTAAGCTCCAAGCACGTGGAGCGAAACATCAGATATCATTTCAAACAACACACAATACAAACCAAAACACATATCGGAGCGCGAGAATGTGTATATCTAACACCCACACGGCCAGCTTTTCGGACCTGCAATGTGGGCCCTAAGCCCCCATGGGCCATAAAATGGTCAGGTTTTCACAACAGATTACCATGCCCTGATCTTACCCTGGAGGCATAAAAGTCTTCTTGCTAATAGCCAGCCAAGGCCTTGTGAGAGGCAGCCTTTGATTAGAAAAGTCGGCGTGCTATGCATGGGACAGAATGATGAGGTGGGCTCCTTTTAAAGTTCACATTTTTGTTTTCACATTGGTTGAATTTTTCCCATCACGGTCAACTTAAAAACATCGCCACCCTGTACAGTTCAATTCAGCGGGCATCTACGTGATCGGGTGAGCTTGCACAGACTCGAAAATGTTGCGTTGCCAATGAAATCTTGGGTACAAATAAATGATTAATAAAAATGCTCCAATGCCTGAAAGATGGACAACCACCGTGGACAAGCGCCATCTCCTCCAGAGCGGCCGGCATGTGGCTCTCACTCAGCACCCACAGCCTAACCCTCCTTACTGCCCAACCCCCACAACCCGGTCTCTCGGCAGTGACTTAACGGAAACATTGGGTGAGGTAACTCTAGGCCTGAATGGAGGCTTAGAGAAAATAATCACAGATTTACACGGCACTTAAGCTCACAATGGCGTTGTGGAGACTGGCATGCGGAGGCCCTTGCGGTGCTTATTTTTTAATATTTTTGGCTTTGCCAGACTTGCTTTCATTAAAACAAATCGTCGGAGAGCCATCGACCTGTTTCCAAATGCGGTCAAGCTAATCTGGCCGTCTGCCATTGTGACACCATACATCACCACATTGTCATACAATCTTTGCAAAAACAACAAGATCGGATTGTAAAGCGGCTCTACAACAAGTACGTTCTGATACGTGCCTCTCCCTTCGTATTGTTAATGCAAGTGGAATGGCTTTCATATAAAATCAAAGCTTCGCAGAAAACACGTTACAACACTTGAACTACTGGAGATTTCTGAGCGGGTTAAAGAAGATGCCACATCCTCAGAGCCGGCCATGGGATTTCAGCACTAAGGACTCAGCTGCTGGGATCCAGGGGGAGCTGCCCTCAATTCTGCATTGGGTCAGGTCTGTGGACCCTGCAGGGCACTCCGCACCTGGCACCAAATCCCAAAGCCCGGCCTGTCATCATTACCAAATTGGGGCCTAAAATTTTGGCTAAAATGTGCCTTTAAGTAAACCACTTGCAGGGCCTTAAAACGTGCAAGCTGCACATTTCCATGCGTGAACACGAGCTGTTGTTCGCACACGGCCACTGTCGTTTGCCCTCATGTGGACTCCGCAGACGCGTCCCCTCACCGTTCCAGCAACACTGTGCAGCGCAGCGTTCGCAACGGTTAAAGTTGCCCACGCTCGGCGCTGTTTATGCCATTCTTCACTTGATCATCACACCGGCCAGACCCCTCCCTGTGATGAATAGCCATGTTCCGTAGATCCGGGAGTTGAATTATTGTACACTGGCAGGCCCTCAGTCTAGCTGCATGACACCATGCATTCATGCAACTTGGGAACTCCCCTTTCCTATCTCCTCCGACTGCAGAGCACCCAGCTACACTCTGCACCACGAGCGAGCAGCATTTTACGTGCCTATGGTAATTTCCTGTCGGCAGGATCCCCGAAAGGGCCTTCGCACCCCCTTCCCAACGCTAGCATGCCTCGCACGCACAGAGGAGGAGGCGGCACTGGTGCACGGCGCCGCTGCACGCAGACAAGAAACGCACACCTCCTTTGATGTGCTGTTGCACGCGCAAGCAAATTGTCAGGCGGTCCCTTTGAAAAGGGGGAAAAAATCCCTTAGAATGCGCACGTGCGATCCATGAAATGAAGCGCGTGTCTGGTTGTGCCACAAAGTTCCGCGTCACAACGCAACGCCAATAAAATGGGGCACCAACTCCACACCAGCAGCTAAAGCTAACAAAATAAAATTAACATCAATAACGCCGTTTGGTGCATCCAGGAATGCTGCTGCACTGAGTGTGGAGACTCACTGCGAGTGTGCTGCTTGGGGTGTTTGGTCAATTCCTTGTTGAGTGTTAAAAGAATGGCTCA
Organism: Entosphenus tridentatus; assembly: GCA_014621495.2. Lineage (NCBI taxonomy): Eukaryota > Metazoa > Chordata > Hyperoartia > Petromyzontiformes > Petromyzontidae > Entosphenus > Entosphenus tridentatus. The sequence continues at coordinate 13,857,885 of CM025610.2, read as the reverse complement.
AGTTGTAGGGGAAAGAAAACCCAGTGTGAACCTTTAATTTCCTTAAATAAGAGTACATGTTTCTTAAACATTGCTCAGTGGTCGAAAGAGTGGTTGTTTTGGCGAATCAGACCAACGCCGGCCATCTTTCAGCAAATGTGCCGTGCGCTACATCATGGAAAAGGGGCATCTGCTGTGCCCTGCACATTACGCAGCGTAGCCATGGAAACAGCACTGGCGGACAGGACATACTTCACTTTAAGACATTAACCATGGGAATGTTTGTACTGTACATTAAAACTGTACCCCGTCATATCTCATTATGAAGATACGGTTCATAAAGTGAGCTAAAAACTGGAGGCTTGTTTTACAACGCCACCAAAGTTTTAGTGGTGAAAATAGCCCACCATTGACTTGTAATGGCAAAAATATGCAACATGGTAACGTTTCAGGTCTTGCTTTACAAGGCAGTTTTGAGAAAATGAATGGCTATTTTCAGGCTGTGCTTCTACACCACTACCATTGCAGCTGATGTTTTTTTATATGTTATAGAGCAGTGTTTTTTTCCGTTTAACTCAAAGTAGAATAATTTTCACTGACACAAAAAAGCGTTCCACATTATTTATCTGAGGCCCTTGAATTAACAAGCATCCTGCGATCCACATTACCTCCCGAGGCCAAATAAGTCACGACAGAATCACGGAGTTGGTGAGTGGCCCAATGCAGACTGGTCGTAATCTAACACGTTCCATAAAAGTGGCCCAAAACACGAATCCGACAGGGTTGAATGTGAACTTACAAGTACCGCTTGAAACAACATGAAGAGTTACAGACCGAAAACTACAGAGCGCAACAAACAGCACGATCTCCAAAAAGTAATTTTCTTAAATTAAGGAACGTGCCCTCCACAAACCTACGTCATAGCTGCTCAGAAATTACGGTCAATTGACGGTAAACAAGAACACATGGGGTCTACAAATTATAGCGGCAAAAGGAAAATATAAAGAGCCCCAATTCTCGACGGTGAAATATTGACCGATTCCCACTCTTATTTCCAAGTCTCCATTTTAATTCCCCCAAGTATCTTTGCAAGAATCTGAGGAATGCAAGCGAGTTCAGTTGGCAACGGCGCGGCGTCCATGAACTTAACGGACGAAAACCAAATCGTTGCCCTTCGCAAGCGATTCGGTATTAAACGCAATTGTGTTCTCGACGGGTATTAACAAAAGAAAAGCTAAAATAAATACACGCGATAAAAACATAAGCGTAGCAGTTTGATGGCGTGCATCTCTGGCATCCGTGGCTCCACCTTTAATGCGAGACAGCTGTGCCTGCAATAGCAGCCATGTGAGGTCACTTCCTGCACAGCGGTTCACTCTGTGGATCACCAGGCTAGGCCGTGTTGTGGGATATTGGGCAGGGAGGGAGGGAGTGAGTAAAACCCACAGTGTACAGTAGTAGTCTAAGTGAACTCGTAACTTTACAGGAATGCCCCTACGTTTGGCAAATCACGGAGGCGAATGTCAGGTCACACATCTCACCGAAAGGACTGGTGGTGACCACCTCAGTATAACTCTCACAGTACAGAGGAGAGAATAAACACGGTTTTTAAATACCGTAGATCGACAGTCTTCATCTCCATCAGGAAAGTGCCCAGGTTGGAACGGTCTGAGGTCTTCCCAGTTAGATATATACAACGCTGTGGGGCTCCCCATATTCAGTCCATTGAATCACATGCTACATGAAGTGTACACAGCTTTGAACCTCCAAGATTGTTGTATTGCCAAAGCCTGAGTTACAGTAAATTAACAAACAAGGTCTGGCACCAGACAATTGCAAAAAACAACAGCTCTAGATCCATATCATCACTGAATTCAGATGGCAATATTATTTCCAAAGCTTCACAGTCATTCTAATTACACAGCTACAGCAACATCCCAACATTTTCCTTCCTTCTCCCATACACGAATATTTCGCACTGTCCTTAAATAGTCTCAGCACCCACACTGCCAATTTTCCCGTAATTTACTCAAAAATGACCTCTCACCTCTACATGGCAATCCTAGCTTGAATTACGCCCGTGGGTAACTTGAAGCGTTGGGTGGTGAATTCCAGTTAAGATGTTAGCCGGCACGATATGGTCTCCCTTGCTCGATGCGCCGAGCCCGGCACGGCACAGAGGTGGTGTCTCCCGGCGACCCGCGATCTACTCTCTGGGAGACGGAGCTCCGAGCTCCTCCAAGGGAGAGACGGAGCTCCGAGCTCGAGGTGAGGGGAAAGGCTCACGGTAACAGCATGCGACACGGAGCAAACATCCTAATGACATTAAGCTGAAATAACAAGTTGCGTTTGCGGCGAAGTGTTTGTATAACTTCATAAAATGTTTACACAGTGGCGGATCAGTCATGCTCTCGTCTCGTATCGGCCAGGGTTCAAGAAGAACTCGGAATGTTTTTTTTTCATCATAACCTATTTTTGTGGTCCACCATGGCTTTCCTTTTCTCCGCTAATCACTCCATCAACACGCCGGTGGATATGAAAGCACGGCTAGGAGGCAATTACAGAAAGCCTCCCTTTTAAGCCAGTGAATGATGTAGATGCGCTTGTCAGCGGAGATATCGGATGGGCACACGATGTTGAGAGACGGGACTTTTTCAGCCATAAAGGAAGTGTCTGTTCTTTGTTAGCCGACGTAGTGCGAGCGAAGCAGACTGAAAAAAGCACGATTTTTCTGAAGTAAATTTTAAATGAACCCATTTTCCACTGAAATCGTGTCGGTCATGTTGCAAGAAAACGCAAAGCCACGGTGTGTACATGTGATGTTGTGTTAAGTGATGTTACAGAACATCACCAAACAGTCATTGAAGAGATACGCTACACCAATACAAAATCAACACTCACCACTTTAAGAACATAAGTCCAGCACATGAGTTTAAAACAATGTCGAGAAGCCTATAAGCATGTGGTGTTAAATGTTGGAGAATTTGTGATATAAAATTTCACGCGTCATACAGCATAATTATATAACATTCCTGCAAATGATTTGCCTTGTTCAAAACGTCACACGTAATGATTTTGGCTGAATTATCCTTCCTTGCACCTCCGATTATCACGGTTGGCTGTGTACAGTGCTAAAAAAGTTCAACATATACATACGAACCTCATACACTCCATGCTATTATGCGTGTGTGTGTGTATATATATCTATTATTTTACAGCCCTTTGTCAATCCGATGTTCCACATTGCGTTTCAAATCATGGGGGTTGTTTGGCCAAACTTTATCATGCTGGTCAGTGCCGGTTTGTCAAGGGAAGCCCAGAATTGGTTCGGATATCCAGTGGCCGCTAACGTTTGCCGGCAGCCGGGCATCAAACTCACGTCGCTGGGTTCATGGTGCACTGCGCCAATCGGATTGCGAACTCACATGCCATTGTTGTGAATTTTACATTTTGGCGATGGTCAAGGAGCGATGGAGACGACGATTGTACAACGTACAAGCGTCATTCATTACACGTTGTGCAGTCATCAGAACGGCTGCTCGGATTGCGGCGCACCGAAGCCAACGCGTCGAACTGCGCGGCGAAGGCGTCTCGCGTTATTTATGGGCGGCTCTGTTTGTTTAAGTGACAGAACATCTGCTCATGGAGAAGGTCTACGCGAGGACTGGCTCCCCTGAGAGCGTTTCCGAACTACGGAAACTGTTTATTTAAGTTCCGATATTTATTTAGACTTTTTTCTCTCTCTCTCTGACCGTAGACACACACGCGCGCACATTACATCGCTATTGAATTACAGCGGTTTGCCCGAATGCTGCGGCTGTATCGTGCAGGGTGACGACTCCACGTGTGATTTAATCACAAGGTGAGACGCGGCTTCGTGGCAATTGTAGCGGTGGGATTTGCCCAGCGACGGCTTTGGGAGACTTTGCGCACCGTGTCCACAGCCACGGACCCAGTGGCACCAACAAACACGCACGGCCACTGCTGCCGGCGTCTGTCCACAGACACCTCCTCCCGTTTCTCCGTCCGGAGGACAAAGAGACCAGAACGGGAATCTCAGAGCTGAGACAACAAAGAAATTATCTAAAAATGACTCCTATTACGGTCACTCGCACTCCACGCAAAAATGCCTTTGATGAATGCACTTTACACAAAACCCGGATCATAAAACATACCCATAACGCTAACCGCAGTCCTAACCGTAACTCTAACCCTAGATCCATAATTTAAGCTATCCCAACAACTAACTCTTATATAATTCTGAATCCCATTAAAACAGTTATTTCGTGAGGTTTCTTCAACCGTTATGAAAACGTATAATATTATACGAGAGTCGCTTGAAACGACGAAAAAATATCTCTCGTATGCACGTTGAACTTCTTTCGCACCATACGTAGCCAAGCGCGACGAATCGGAGGTGCGGAGAAGATACCCGGCAGGAACCCGTCAAGCGCAAACGCGCAGCGCCACAGAGCCCTGATGTAACCCCGGCCTCACGGCGGAGAGGCGAGAGAGATAGAGAGAAGTTGCTGGGGGGGGCGGTGGTGGTTGAGGGATGTCCCGGTGGATGAACACCGAGCGTGTGATCGCCAAACGCGCGCGGTCAACCAACCCCGTCGACTTAAAACATCGCGCGCGCACGCGCGCGCAAGAGCGCGGGCTGCGCTTTTGTGAACGTGGCGCCTTCTCGACGCCTGCCCCACTCGCGAGGAGTCGTTGTTCGCTAGGCCGGGTCCATTGTGCCCGTTTATTGCACTTCCATTGAGGCAGCGTTCGTCATCATTCGCTCGTCGCTGTACGAGAGAGGCTTTACACAAACACACGCGCGCGCGCAGTGATACGCATCTCAACAACTTTAAATACACCGCCTCCGCCGCCGCCGCCCACCTCCACAGCTATTAAACCAATCGGCCCGCAATTATTGGAGTAAATTGCCACTAATTATGTTTACCCATTTCGTTGAAATCGGCCTTCTCTGTTGTAAGCTCTCTTTGAGCATTCGTCGGCAAGGGATGTCGCGTGCGTGTCCTGGGCAACGCGTGGCTGCTTGGGATGCTTTCAACAAACGGTCAGGGAATTTGAGACAATGCCGTCCTGGATGTATGTACTGTATGTTGGATTTCTTGCGCACCGTACTTAGCCAACCGTGCTATTCGGGCGTGCGGGGAAAGTACGTCACGATTAAACGCGTCTCCATACGAGTCGGTGATTGACCTGCAGTTGTGTGGAACTGTGATATCTGCTCCACGTGCCACAAATAATCCACGCCACGTGTCCCCCCATTGCGGGCCACGACGATGTTCGCGTTGGTCCCAGGAGTAACAATAGCGCGGTATTCATCTCGAGAGTAGCTCGTATCTTACTGAAACTAAATTAACTCTACTTGCAGTAATGTTCGAGAATTCCTAAGTTAACGCGTAAGTGTAGCGGTGTTCGGGAATGCACGAGCCACGCAGGTAATGATTTTAAACACGCACACGTGCAACTACATACAAAGATCTTCCCCAAAAGCCTTAACAGATTCTTGGGGCAAGTGTTGCGAGCGAGCACCTGTGAAGGCCAACACGGCACACGAGGGAGTGTGTGACCAGCAGCACGCCCGGCCACCTTTGTGCGATCGTTTACACACCGCACCACGCAGTGATTTGAGGCCGAGTCGACCTAGGGGAGGCCCATGACCGTTTTAGATAATCATCACTGGGTGTTGGCCGTGAGCGGGAATCGAACTCGGGTCGCCGGGTCCGTAGCGCAGCGCAGCGCTGACCGCTGCGGTGAGGAGTCGAGGTTTGTCAGAATCGGCCACACCGCCCCAAGCCGCTCTGATGAAACGCGAACACATGGGGGGGCTGCTCCGCTCCGTATGACTTGGCGGTGGTGAACCCAGGGAGGGCATCACTCTTCTCGCCATAAGAATGTGAAAGTTCCACCACACGCTCAGACAATTATGTCCACCACCACGTATACCACCAACGCCAAGCCTTCTTTTTGTTTTCACCGAACCTAAAGGCGGTACTCTTTTAGTTTGAATTCCATTCTGGCAGTGGATTTTTTTTGTTGTGTGTGCAACGTGTTTATCCAACGCTATCAATTGATTACACGATACGCGTACGTGTTGGGCGAGTTTAATGCGACCGAACTGCACGTGGAGGAGGAGGACGATGGGTTTTCCGAGGTTATCAGTTGGAGCATCTATAAGTAAATGTTCATGTTGCAGCGATACCACCGTATACAGTGCGTTATATTTCACGAATCGCAACTCAATACCGTCAATAATGGTAATAATGCCCTTAGTTAATAACAAAAAAAATAAGCCTCGCTGTCTTAACATTTTAGTTTTTTTACTCGGAGGGTTTCGCATTATTTCAAGCATTGTTGTACCAATTACATAAATGAGTGTAATGTGGGAGCCAACCGGAATACCCAAAGAGAACACACACACATTAAATGGGCAAACATCCGTACAGATGGATTACATTTTCAATGTTTCTATTTTATGCGCGCATCAGCGTGGCAAGTTCGCTATTACATTTTTTTTTAACTGTGTGTTCCTTGATTTGAAGCTTTCGTGACTGCAGGAATCAAAACTCTTTGGTTCTTTCGGTAAAGCCACGTAGGTATAAAATTAATAGATCACGACGTTTCGATCGCAAAACAAGCAGCCGTCATCAGGTGAGACAAACCCAAACGTCGTGATCTATTAATTTTCTCTCTACGTGACTTTACCGAAAGAACCAAAGAGTATGGGTATTCCCTGTTAATGTTTCATTCGACTGAGAAAAAAAAAATTGCCCATTCGGCAATAAACATTGCAGCATTCGAATGCCAAATAAATAACACTGGTCAACACACTTTTTCTGGAATAAGGTATTCCAAGGGTTTTAAGGTAGTTTTGGGGTGCTGATTCCAAATCTGGCATCAGTTTTTGTCTATCACATCAGGTTTTGGAGACATCAAATATTGCATTTTCAATAAAAACTGCAGAAGAAAAACATTAAATAAATGTGGATATCTACATAAAATGATATTATAAACACACTATCCTAAAAATACAGCACCATATTTTAACACGAAAGCAGTCACTGACTCGCAACAACTTGCAATCATAAGTGACAGAGATAATTTCGGGTAAAATCAATGAAAATGGGGTATGCCGATAGCATAAAATGAGATGTGATAGAGCAAATGTGAGATCAGCACCCTGAAATTAGTCTAAAACAGCTGCAAAAGTCGAGGCCAGAAAATATATTTTTTTTTTGACCAGTGTAATAGACGACTTTTCGGAACACGGCCCCTTTCTTCGTCGTACCCGGAGAAAGAAAAGCCATTCCAGAAAAATCATCTATTATCTACGTTTTCCTTATAAGGCCACAGTGTCTTTGACGAATCTGCCGAGTTGGTGCGTTGTGTTCGTGCACCGCTGCCAACGCAGCAGCAGAAGCATCACCAAAACTATTTTGGAAAATTGGAATAAAAAGTTCCGTCTAATACAAACACCACTACTAAACACCACTTACATCTCACTATACCACTGCGATCCGGACAGGTGCGACACGTCGGGGATTTCTGTGAAGCCGCCGCTACATCTTGAAGTACCCAGCATACTGGGAGACGTGATTGTTCCCCCCCATCGCGTACGCGTGATGCGCACAGCAGAGGTCTCAGCGCTTGTACTCCAAGTCGAACTCTCAAAACCGCACTGCGCGGACCTCAGTTCGTAATGATCAAAGGCTTTGCTCTGCGTCAAAACCCGCTCACGTCGCACTTGCATGAACACCGCAAGGTACAGCAGGCGTAATTGTCTGGGAACGGACGAATTTTCATCGATAATTGTGATTAGCCTCGTGTCTTTTTTTTGACCGTTTCAAACGACATCGTTTGATTCAGAACTTCGATTCGAGCTTCTCAAACAATGAAAGCATGGCCCGTGCCACGCGTTCGTTTTTTGCGCGTGTGTGTGCGGGGCTGTGTTCGTGTCCCAGGAAATTGTGGAGCCATCATCATAATCGCTATCATCATACGCGCCAACCTGCAGCACAAAAGGTGCTCTAAGCGCCCTGGCGTGGTGAGGTGCACAGTCTCCACAGAAGGCCACCTTCACCACGCCACCCTTCCCCAGCGGCCCGCGGGAGACACGGTCGCTGCGCGGCGCACAAAGTTTCCCTGGAGCGCGCGGGACATGAGTGTTGCGAGTCACTGACTCCGCGCGAGGAATCGCTCGACTCGCGAGAAGAAGAAAAGGAGGAGAAACGCGCGACTCGAGGAGTCTGGCTGCTGTCTCCTCCACTCTCTGCTGGGAAAGCCCCATTGTCGTAGGGACGCGGAGCCCAGGACTTTTTTTTAAACGCCGAGTGACCCCGGCGGATTTGCGTCGGCTTTGTTGTCGGCAAAACCAACAAGCCGCGTTTAAACAGCGGCCCGGTGCGCGCGCGCGTGCGTGCGTGCATGTGGGTGCATGTGGTTGTGCGCGTGTGGCCGTGCGGGTAAATAGCGCGCATGAGCGACCACACACCCCAGGCAGGAGTGAGCCGGGACCCCGTACCTGGCGCCAGGGGAGAGGAGGAGGCCGCGGCGGCGGGAGGCTCTGAAAAGCACGTCGACCCTCGAGCGGCGATCCAAGCCGCCCGAGAAGGAACGCAGAAGATGAGGATGGTGCAGGGAGGGCTGCCGTGAAGGGGGGGGGGGTGGAGGCTGCTGCCTGATCGGGCTTGGCTGGGCGGGTGCACGAGGAGGAGGAGGGAGGGAGGCGGGGAACGGCGGCTCCTTCGCCAACTCGGTGCAGCTCTTCGCGCCGCGCTACTCCATGGCGGAGCGCGGGTAGCCCACGTGGGTGCAGCGGAAGAGGGGACTGATATTAACTCGCGCCGCTTGTAAACTTCTCACTTCTCAAACTTGACAGCCCCCCCGCCCGCCCGCCCCTCGGCTCGTCGCGCAGCTCGTTTGCCGCTCCTCTCACTCCCTCCCTCCGCTCTCTCCTCCACCTCTTCCTCCCACCCCACCCCCCGAACACCCCTTCCTCCCTCCCCGCTGCCAGCTCGCGTATCCGTCCGGCTCATGCCTTGCGGATCACTGCGAGACGTAAACACCCCTAGCAACTCCGCTCCACCCCAACCGACCCCTACGCGTCTTCATGCCCCCCCCTACACCCACCTACACACTCGTTGTAGAACCTTGTCCACCCCCCCCCCCTGTTTTATTGCGCCCTTTCTTTGTAGAACTGCGAGCCCCGTGCGTTACTGCGGCAGGATGGAGTCTGGAGTGTAGTCTCGTTTTTCGCCACGGCGCGAGTTGGGGAACAAACTTGTAACAGATGTTGCCGAGTCGTCGTCCGGGCGGCTCCTCCCGAGGGGGGGCTCGCTCCCTGGGGGAGCGAGCGAGCGAGACAGACGCACGGAGGGGCTGCTCAGTGCGAGTCGTGGAATCTCGCGTGCCGCGTGATCGGGAGGCGAGCAGAGAGGCTTAACCCAGTGGAGTCGCCGCGGGCACCCACGCGGTGCGGCGATTATCGTCCACATTAGCGCGTTGTTATTTTATTGGGAATTTTTTTAGAGCAGGCTTCACCGAAATCGGTGCCCAGAGTACACCGCCTCCTTCTCCCGATTACGCCCCGTCCCCACGTGCGAGCGTTTTAACAATGACTGCACATCGCAGCGTGCACGTGAGCCGGGCAGCCACTCCATGGCAAACAAACAGACAAAACGATGCTCGCATGTTAGATGTGGCTTTGTGTTAATTAGTGTGTCCATGTTCCTCCAGCGCCGCCGTCATTGGCTACTGCAGATGTGGCGAGTGCGGGGAGCAGCGTTGGCGCATCTGCCAGTGATCTCAGTCAACCTACGGCATCTGGGGGTCAGTCTGTTCCACGACCTCCTGCCAGCGGGCCTTCGGCACTTCACGTTGCCTCAAAGTGCACCGAGCATGGCACGAGCGCCGCGGGGACGTCAGAGCCACGTAGTGATTGAAAACTAATTTCTTGAGAACTGATTTTTGTGTTTAATTTTGTTGTCCTTCCCCCACACCTCCGATTAGCACGGTTGGCTACGTACGGTGCGAAAGAAGTTCAACATACAAATTGGTGAAAGGCGGTTGTTGTTGTGTTGCGTGCGTGATTCCCCTCCGTGGTTCCGTGGTTAACTCAATTTAAGTTGGAAAGGATTATCAGCCTCTGAGGGTAATCTGCAGCTGACTTGCGTCTGCCTGTCCCCTTCGCTCAGTGGTGAACGGCGGCTGTTGTCGTGAGTGTGTGTGCGTGAGTGCCTTTGTGTGGAAAATTGACACCCGATATACCAGCGCGGGCAGAGCCGAGAGCGGGAGATTTCCTTCGGGCTGAGTGAGGTCCACCAATGCCGCTGTGATTTTAGGTCCAACATGTGGGCAACGCTCTCTTGTGCCCCGCCAGACGCCAATCTCGTCCAGTTCTCGACGTTATTCCGTGCCGCAAATGAAATCGCGCCAATAAAGAAAATAAATATGTAGCGACGCCCTTAACAAGTGCGCCCACGCGCGCGTGCCAGCGTGTGCGCAAATACCGCTGGCACGCGCGTGAACGACGACGCCGGCGTGAGTGGTCCGTGCCACGCGCGCGTGCGTAAATTCCGCGTGTGATGGTGGTGGGGGGCTTCTCGCGCGTGTGGAGCGGTGATGGTGGTAGCGGCGGTCAGCGCTACGAGCCTGGTCACACGAGTTCGATTCCAGCTCACGGCCAACACCGGTGGCGATTATCTGAACCGCTCTCGGGCCTCCCCTAGGTCGACTCGGTCTCAAAAGAGTACCGGGTGCTATGCGTAAAAACATCGCCACTGGGGAGGCAAAGGCGGTCGGGCGTGGTGTTGGCCACTCACCCCCTCGTGTACCGCGCCGGCCTTTATAGGTGCTCGCTCGCAGCATTTGCCCCAACAGTCTGTTAAGGTTACACGGGGGATCTTTGTCTTTGGATGTGGTGGCGTCGCTAAAGCCTGAGCACACTTCACAGGGTTCTCGACTAAAAATAAATTCGCCCAGCCACTCAAATGTTACTCTTTGGTTCTTTCGGTAAAGTCACGTAGGTATAAAAATAATAAAAATAAATAAATAAAAATCATTCCAGCAGTTCTACTGCTGGATTATTTTTTTACGCCTGAGGACGACCGCTTGTGTTATTTTTAATTTTATTTTATTATTTTTCTACCTATACGTGACTTTACCGAAAGAACCAAAGAGTATGTGTATTCCTGCAGTCACGAAAGCTTCAAATCAAGACTCAAATGTTCGTCCATCAAACGCGATACACATTGAAGAATCACATTTGTTGGTGGCGTTATAATAAAGGCAGATTTTTGTATTTGGTGACATCACTACCAAAATAATGGACACAAGTCGAAAATGATTTCTTGCACAAATTTGCAGATGTGCGGTGCTCATCTCTAGTTTACGACCTTGAGCCGGTGATGGGAAATTGCACATTCACACAGCGGGGGTGAGTCTACCCCAAAATAAAAACATCTTTAACTTCCCCATAACGTAGGAGTCAATGCATCGTTCCCAGAGGGGCGATGGGCCAAGTTAAACCCCCGAGCAGGATTTTGAAATTGCAACCTTCCGATTGTGAGCCACTCGCTCTACCGCTCAGCCACCTGGGGTGAATACCAGACGCTCGACGGATACCTGTAATACGCCTGAACATGATTCATACAATTTCCTGCAAAGGCAATTTAACGCGTTTGTCTTGCCTCACGGCAGATGTGGAGCTTATGTACACAGGAAGTTCCTGTTTTGTGATGCAAATTTTGGTCACGTGACCAGGAAGTTACGATGTTAGATTTTCAGTGAACCACGGGGGCATCGGCCATCTCACTCATAATTCAAGATGGCGGCACGCATCGCATCTCAGTGAAACCACAGCCGCACTTGTCCATTGTGGGAGCTTAAGAAGCATTGTCTGTAAGTTTGTTTATATTCCTATAATTTTGGCAATGCTGTTGTAATGTTGGAATGACCGTTATAATGATGTAAATGCCTTTATGGTGCCGTTAAGTTGTTGTAGTAAATACGAGGCCTAGTTAGCAACGAAGCCTGCAACTTTCCTTATTGTGGAGGTTACTTGTGATTTAGAAGGTCGAGTCAGACTTGTGCCCAGGTGGCTATGTTGCGATCCTGAGAGTAAAGATGACGAAGTATCTCATCCACAGTTTAGTGTTATGTGTAATTTTGTACATTTGAGGTGCAGGGGGATGAATACCCGATGTGCCTGTATGCAACGCACCGGCTTGTGCTCTTGTCTAGCTGTTCAGTGGTAATGTAGGGACCTGGTCCGTCCAGGATCTATTGTTATCTAAGACAATGTTCTGATGCTGTGGTGTTCATTGTGTTGGTGTTTCCGGATTATAACAGATGCTGTATCTGTGTTTTCTCACCAGTTTTACCTTGTTACAATCAATAAATGACGATTGGAGTTGGACGTTCATCCTGGCTCCGAGGGTTTATTGAACGCAAGGTTATCTACTCGACTAGCGGTGCAACGCAGCGCACAGCGAGGCCGAGATAGCGTTTATTTCGAGTGGTGTGTGGAGTGTTACTTACCCTACGGGATATGAAAGATGCTTCATCAAATAAATCATTGATGATGATGGTGATGAATTTATTATTCTTTCGTATGGCTGATGTAGACGCAGAGCAACAACTACAATTTCACATTCAGGTGGTCAAGCCAAACAACTGCGTCATGAGCAGCGGGGCGCTGTAATGTCTCCTTCGTATGTGGATCGGGCAATTGAACCTTATGGCGGGACCACGGGGTCCCGAATAAACGGAAGTTAAAATCGTAAATGTTATTTTTTATTTTGGCGACTCCATCTCACCGCACAACATAAACGCCGTGACCCGCCTGGCATGGATCATTCTGTTGTCATGTCACGTCCAATTGCAGCGAGGACGAATGTTCAGAAGATCTAAACAAGCAAATGCACTCCATGCTCGGGTATGGGCAGGATCATACGTCTTATCAAAAGCTGCTCAAACTGCCTACAAGACTTAAGTCCTTTATTTGTCATAACGGTATGCATAATACAGTGAAACTGCTTTCTTCATTATTGTTTGTGACCTACCAATGTCTGCAGCCAGGATCAATCGATTACAATCCTATTACCTGCAGATATTTAACAGATGAGATGCGTTGCACCGTTTTAAAGGCATAGTTTAACAAGACAACACTTGCCACCATCATTATAATATAATGTGTATGCGAGAGCCGGGGGCTTATGGGACCCCGGGGTCCCGCCATAAGGTTCGATTGATGATGCCACGCAATAATAATCTCGTTAATTGAAACACGAATTATGCACGCAGCACACGTGGGTTTATGTTTGCAGCAAATCACAAAGTGTAAAGAGTTGGAATGGTCATAATAAGGCATCACTGATAGTGAAATCTGAGGAAAAAACTCGACTTGAGTAGTTTTGCCCAGTCCGCGGCTGATAACTCACCACAGCTCTCTGTTGACTGCTATGTTTGTGTAGGGGTGGTACGCACCGGCGTGTAGCGAGCCATCGCGTGGCGGGTGCTTACATCACGGTCCGCATATGGGTGCCTACATCACGGTCCGCATACGGGTGTCTACATCGCGGTCCGCACTAGCCCCGCCCTCGGGGAACAGAGGCCTATATAAGGCGACGCGCGGGAGCGCTCGGGGAGTTTTGTACCAGCGAAGAAAGAAGACGGAGAAGCTGCCTAGAACCCTGGGACCCCTAGCCCCGCTGCCCTTATCAGGGCCGGGTCTCTGTGTGGCTCAGTGGTGAGACCCTGGGTACTCACAACCCGATGTCCTTATCAGGGCCGGGTTGATGGGCCAGTGGTCGGGACCCGTACCCTAGCTAGGACGGGTCGGATAGCCTCCCCTAGAGCGTAGCCAGTGTTAGGCATGCCTAGTTGTAGGTTGTATAGTTGACTATGTTTACGTAAAGAGTTATAATAAATAAGTGCTGCCCCGTCCACTCGTCTCCTGCCGTATTGATACATTACAACTGGTGTCAGAAGTGAAACAGTCTTCACGTAATGGATACCAGGAAGACTATTCGTACTCACGAGCAAGGACAGGAGGACGACCAGGAGGGGCTGGGTCACCAAGCTTCGGGGGGGGAAGCAGAGGAGGTGCCGACGCTGCAGCACCCGTCGCGGATGGCTGACACACCGCTCCAGCTACAGGATGGACTCCAGGATGCACACTCCCGCCTGGCCGAGTTGCTGCTCGCCGCTGCTTCCATTTTGGCGGAGATCACGGCATCTGGAGGAGGGAGGACTGCCGCGCGGGAGGAGAATTGGCGCCAAGCGCCGGCTCGCTCCAGCACCGCTCCGCACAGCAAGGATTGGCTCCAAAATCAGCTTTCCGCCACGGACACTGAAATTGGCGCCATTTTCCCGCCTCGTTCGTTGACTGGCGGGAACCAGGAGCACCACGTGGGCGACAACTTCCACTTGCCGCCTCCCACGTCATCGGCGCGCGCCAGATGTTGCCATGACCAACCCACGGAAGGGGCCGCCGTTTCCAGGTGCGACGGCGTTGCGCGGGACCTTCAGCAATCGGAGGAGGAGCAGGCGCTCCAACAGCGACTGCCTGCATTGACGGTCTTCCAAGCTGAGGGGGGCGACTGGGGAGCCTTTCAAAGGAGGTTCCTCGCTCACCAAGAGATGTCGGGGTGGTCCGATGCCACGGCGTTACGTGCGCTACCAGCGACTCTGGACGACGACACTCTTGCCACCTTCAGGTCGACTCCGAGGTCCGGCCGCTCCACACTCCAGGCCGCGCTCCGCCTCATGGCCAGGGTCTATAGACCACCGTCGGCCTGCCGCCACCAATTCTACGCTCGCCGAAAAGGTGAAACGGAAACCCCTCTCGCCTACCGCACTGCGCTTCTGGCTCTGGCCGACGCTGCTTTTCCTCGGATGGATGAGGAGGGCAAAGAAGCGATGGTCACGGAACAGCTTCTGGCGTTGGCGCAGGACTTGGGGGTTCCTATAAACGCGGCAGACGAGGTAGATATATGCTCATTGCGGGCTGCTACGAGTATCCATGCGCACGAAGTCCTTAAGCGGAAGCGGCCTGTTGTCTGCGCATCAGCCTCGGTTCCCGCATCAGCTTCGCCGCCCAGCGAACCCCAAGACGCTCTACCCCAAGAGGAGGCCTTCGCCACGGCACGATCGGGGGACTGGAGGTCTGGAGCTCGTTCACCCCTGCGATCGCCCCGCAAGCTGGAGCAACCGAAAGCAGCGATGGCTCTCGTCAGGTGTTACAACTGCGGCCTTCGAGGCCACGTTGCATCCGGGTGCCGGGCTCCACGTCGAGGCGCCACGGGACCTCGTCCGGACGACGCCCAAGGCCCCAAGTCGTCCCAACAGTCCCCGGCAAGTCGCGGCACTACACATGCTCGGCCCACTCACACGCTACACACGGGTCGCCGTGCCATGGCTGTTGGGCCGTGCAATTCGGGTGCTGATTCAGTGCGGGAAGAGGGGTTCGTACGGGAACTCGGACCGGGCCAATGGTCTGAGCTGGCCCATAGGGTAGTGGCTGCATCGGCCGGTTCGTCCGTAGTTACTGGGTCGATTGAGGGAGTTGAGGTGCGGGTTTTGATTGACACGGGGGCGTCGGCAACGATCATTTCCGACCTTATTTATAACATTCTTCCCATTCAATGTCGACCCTTACTCCCGGTAGACGTTCCATGTTATGCGGCGAATGGAGGATCTTTGGGTATTGTGGGTCAGATCCGGGCGGCTATTTGCATTGGGGATATTAAATTGTCGGGACCTGTCTTGGTCTCTTCTTCCCTGGCAGTTCCATGTTTATTGGGAACAGATTTTCTGGCTAAAATGCCTATTAAGATCCTCATTGATCAAGGTTGCATCGAGCTCCCCTCAGGTCGCCGCATAGCATTTTTGTCTATCCCTACCAATTACGCACGGTTTGTGCGACGGTGCGGGCGATGGTAACCCAGACAGTACGCGTACCCCCGGGATCACAAATGCTGGTGCCCCTACGCTTGCGGAAACCTTTTGAAGTGGGTACGACGGAGCAGGGTGTACTGTTAGGTCCGTCTAACACAGCTGTCAGGGGTTTGGATTTGGCGGTGGCTCAGACGGTGGTGCGGGGAGACAGAGACCCTTTCGTTGTGGTTTTAAATGCGGGGTCACGAGCAGCTGTGATTCCACAGGGTACCGTGCTTGCTCATGCGGCACCGGTACCCGTGGGTGAGCAACTGATAGCGCAAGTTGATTCTGCTCCTGCTCCGCATCTTCAATCGGGGGGTGATCGGGAGTGGTTGGACTCACTGTGTGCCGGATCCTGTGACCTGTCTAGTTCACAGTTGGGGGCGTTGCGCGGCCTGTTACTCGAATTTTCTGACGTTTTCAGCAAGCATAAATATGACATTGGGTGCACTGACCTGTTACGTCACCACATTGGCACGGGTGACACGGCCCCCATTCGGCAAAATCCCTTCCGGCTGAGCCCAGCCGAGAAGGAACATGTGCAATCGGCCGTGAATGACATGCTGTCTGCCGACATAATTTCGCCCTCATCCAGTCCGTGGGGGGCCCCCATCATGCTTGTGAAAAAACACGATGGGTCCCTGCGGTTTTGCGTTGATTTCCGTCGCCTTAATAAGATCTCTGTGGCTGACGCATATCCGCTCCCCAGAATGGACGAATCCCTGGATGCTTTAGCGGGGGCACGATATTTTTCTACATTAGACCTGCTATCGGGATTCTGGCAACTGCCCCTTGACGAGGTGTCGAAGCCCAAAACCGCGTTTCGGACACTTGTGGGCCTATTTCAGTTCAATCGGTTGCCGATGGGACTCCATTCCACCCCCGCCACGTTTCAGAGGTTAATGGAATTGGTTTTGTCGGGCCTTCAATGGGATACCTGTTTAATTTACCTGAATGACGTCATCGTTTTCAGTAGAACGTTCGAGGAGCACCTCCAACGTTTGAGGGCAGTGTTCCTCAGGATGCGATCCGCTAAATTAAAGTTTAAACCGCAAAAATGCCACTTACTTCGGGAATCGGTACAGTATTTGGGGCACATCGTCGGCCGTTCGGGGATCTCCACTGATCCCGCTAAGACACATTGTGTCAGTTCTTGGCCAACGCCCACTTCGGTCAGCGAGGTCCGCAGTTTTATTGGGTTTGCCTCCTATTACCACCGGTTCGTCGAACAGTTTGCCACCATAGCCAAACCCCTGCATGCTTTAACGGCAAAAGGTGTTAAGTTTCGTTGGGGACCAGAGGAGGAGGCTGCTTTTTGCTCCCTTCGGGACGCCTTGTTGAGTGCTCCGCCCCTGTGTTACCCTGATTTCAACAAGCCGTTCTTGCTTGACACGGACGCCAGTAACACGGGCATTGGTGGAGTACTCTCCCAGGTGGTCGGGGGTGTCGAACGCGTGGTCGCCTACGGTAGCAGGGTTTTGTCGCCGGCGGAACAGCGCTACTGCGTGACCCGTCGCGAGTTACTGGCTATCGTCGTTTTTATCCAACAATTTCGACCATACCTCTACGGCCGACACTTTACTGTCCGTACGGACCACGCGGCGCTTCAATACGCGCTGCGCGTTGCCCAGCCTTCGGGCCAGTTATCCCGGTGGTTGGAGGTCCTCCAGGACTACCAATTCACGACTACTTACCGTAAGAGGGTGCGCCATACCAACGCGGATGCCCTGTCGCGGTTGTCACCACGTGCGGAATGTGCGTGTCTTTTGGGATCGGGGCGTTGTAAACCCCAAACTGCTGGGCCCCCGGCAGCTCTGGTCGCCGCAGCCGATGCACCGCGACCCGAGGTTCCCTTCTCTCCGACGGGCGGGGACTCGTTACTCGCGGTGTCTCTCGTTGAGTGGGGCCGCCTCCAAATGGCCGATGCCTCCCTTCTCGCACTGTGCCGCAAGGCGAATGGTTCCGAGGAGGGTGCAGTTGGCGTTGACTCATGGGTAATCAAACAGGGCCTCCTTATGAAATGGGACGGTATGTCCCTACGCCATAGGCTTGTGGTGCCATCTGCTATGCGGGGTAGGGTTGTTCTGGCCGCTCATGAACGTCTGTTACATTTGGGATTTCACAAAACTTTTGCTCTGCTCCAGCGTGATTACTATTGGCCGGGTATGGGGAGTGATGTATCCACCATACTCAAAGGGTGTGTGCAGTGTGCGCCCAGCGAAAACCGCCGCCCATTGGGGTTAATCCGCCATTGCAATCCATTCAGGTCTCGCGCATCAATGAACTTGTTGCGCTGGATATTTTGGGACCCTTCCCGATGACACCTAGGGGTAACAAGTACCTGCTGGTTGGCGTGGAATATTTCACTCGATGGCCCATGGCTTGGCCACTTGCCAACCAGTCGGCGGCAGCCGTGGTCGAGGCCTTTGTCCAGGGCTATGTCTTGGACAAAGGTGCCCCGGAGCGGTTGCTGACCGACCAGGGAAAACATTTTTCAGGTGTTCTATTGCGGGAAGTGTGCGACCTTTTGGGTACTAAAAAGGTGCGTACCTCCCCGTACCACCCGCAGACTGACGGGATGGTGGAGCGGCTCCATAGGACGATTGCATCCATGTTGTGCCATCAGGTGTGCGAAGCTCAGGTGGATTGGGACTTAAAGATCCCAGGTGTCCTCGCCGCTTATAGGATGGCTCCCCACGCGGCGACAGGATTTTCTCCATTCTATCTCATGTATGGCCGGGATGCTGATCCGCCCGTGGATGCCCAGTTGGGGATTTCTGAACCCCGTGCTAAGTCCAAATTGGCTGATCACATCAAATTTAACATTGCTAAGTTGGCCGAGGCACGGGAAGCAGCGACGCTCAACTCAAGGTCTCGCCAGATGGCGAACGAGCAGTTGCGTGCACAGCGGACGCACACGCACGAGTGGAAACCGGGCGATAAGGCCTGGTTGCACTGCCCGCAGGCACTGTTGGCAACGTCCCCGAAACTGCTGAGGCCATGGCGGGGACCGGTCGAGGTTGTGCGGGTTGCGCGGCCCCAGTGTGTTCAGATTAAGTGGGGGAAGCGTTGTTGATATGTTCACCCCTCCCGACTGAAACCATTTACGGCGCCACATACCCTTCCTTCATGTCCAAATGGCCGAGCATGTGATGTGTCCGTTGACTTGAGGAGTGGGACGTCACCACCTGATCCTCACATGTCTCTGCCTGACCCACTCCCAGGTGTCTCGGAGTTGACGGCCTCTGACCGCCAGCAGTCGGATCCCCTGAGCACGTGCGGATCCGGGGAGCCCTGTCCGAACCTTCCTGGACTGCCGGGGCTACCGGTTGGACAAACTTGTCCGGCGCCGTATGACGGGCTGGCCAAGTGGACTCGCGCTAAATCACGCCACTTCTCGTGACGGGGGGGGGCCGGTTCCGCCGGGTCGCCGCGTCACACAGCCCGTTTCTGATTGTCCGGACGTCCCGCTTTTACGGGGCGTGTGTGGTCGCGAGTGCGAGTCACAGGATGTCGGAACGTTAGTTGTGTACATATATTTATTTATTTTCTTTCTCTCTCGTTGACATTGTACATGCGTTCTTCTTGTTGTGTGTTGAGGGGTTGGGTTATTTATTGGGGCGTTCGTGTGTGTTCATTGTTGCTGTTCGTGTTGTTGTTGCGTTGGGTTGGTTAATTGTTGGCTTGTTGTTGTTACGGGGCGCACACAGGGTCCTGTTGATTTGTTCGGGGATGCATTTTTGCATAAGGGGGTTTTGCAGCCGGGCCAGCTGTGAGCTATGTGGTGGGGGGTGATGTAGGGGTGGTACGCACCGGCGTGTAGCGAGCCATCGCGTGGCGGGTGCTTACATCACGGTCCGCATACGGGTGCCTACATCACGGTCCGCATACGGGTGTCTACATCGCGGTCCGCACTAGCCCCGCCCTCGGGGAACAGAGGCCTATATAAGGCGACGCGCGGGAGCGCTCGGGGAGTTTTGTACCAGCGAAGAAAGAAGACGGAGAAGCTGCCTAGAACCCTGGGACCCCTATCCCCACTGCCCTTATCAGGGCCGGGTCTCTGTGTGACTCAGTGGTGAGACCCTGGGTACTCACAACCCGATGTCCTTATCAGGGCCGGGTTGATGGGCCAATGGTCGGGACCCGTACCCTAGCTAGGACGGGTTGGATAGCCTCCCCTAGAGCGTAGCCAGTGTTAGGCATGCCTAGTTGTAGGTTGTATAGTTGACTGTGTTTACGTAAAGAGTTATAATAAATAAGTGCTGCCCCGTCCACTCGTCTCCTGCCGTATTGATACATTACATTTGTACACCCTCAAATTGTACAAGCACAGCCCTTTTGTCAATCCACTGCTGGATAAGGACGCACACTCGATGTTGAGTGGTTCCGGTCCACATCGAGATACTACGAGGCATTTGGCTTATCGAGGCCACGTCCTTCCTGAAGAGACTCGGTGATGTCAAAATACGCCCCACGGTTTCCTTGTTTGACACAACAATGACATGTAAAAACTGTCAGTGGATAGAATAAACTTTATTTTAATAACTTATGATTCCTCAAGTGATGTTTTTTGTTCGTGTTATGTTTTTACTACATTATTGCTGCACTGTTTTTTTTGTTTCTTGCTTTTGTTATTTTTGGCGACTCGGGTCCCTTTTGCAAATGAGACTCGTATATTCTGGTCTCTTGAGGTCTCGCCTGGGTTAAACAAAGTAAACTTGAATTTGAACATGAAACAAAATCTGAAAATGTATTTCACCCCATTACCTTTACATCCTGTGGCATTACAGTCCATCGCTGGTAGCTTACACCCCAGCATGGCACCAAGAAAAAGACTTGAGGCCAGTGCCACTCGCGTTTAATCATTCC
This sequence comes from Entosphenus tridentatus, assembly GCA_014621495.2. NCBI lineage: Eukaryota > Metazoa > Chordata > Hyperoartia > Petromyzontiformes > Petromyzontidae > Entosphenus > Entosphenus tridentatus. Next base: position 13,837,080 of record CM025610.2, on the reverse strand, counting down.
CAGCTCTCGACACGAATCGACCGCACCTCGTACGCACGTGTGCATATGAAACATCACGTAGCACAGCATATGCGGGTGACATAGGCTGACGTGCCCGTCAAATTGTGGTTAAGGTCATTGATTCCCACCACCATCCAGCCCAGAAGAATTCCCTCATCAAAACACTACACCATCGGGCCCGTTGCATCGCCGACCAGTACCGCCTATCCAGTGAACTTGAGCACGACCGCCAAGCCCTCAAGATGAATGGATATTCGGATCGCACAATCCGCAAAGCTGTATCCCCAACAATAGGGAGAGAACCATTTGAGGACCCATTCAAAACCATCACCTTGCCATACATAGCAGGAGTTACCAGAAAGATTTCCAAAATGTTGAACAAACACATGCTCCAGGTTCGATTCAACACAGTACACAAAATTCCTGATTTGATCCCATCTGTGAAAGATGTGATTCCTGACATGCAATACCCTGGTGTCTACAAACTAAGTTGCGTCTGCGGTAGCAGTTACATTGGGGAAACGAAACGACATGTCTCGGACCGTGAACGCGAACACAAGGCAGATTTGAAACACGGCAGAACCAATACCTCTGCCGTGGCTGATCACTGTTTGAACGCGGTGGGCTCACACGATATTGTCTTTTCCGCGACCAAGGTACTCTGCAAACCTTCGGACTACCATCAAAAATGTGTCCATGAAGCCATCCAAATTTATAAAAACAGACATAACTTCAACCGAGAAGATGGATGCAAATTAAGCAATCATTGGAAGGACGTGATCAACCAGGCCCTTGCCGAGCTCATATTTATAAGCAAATGTCCGGGTCCTGGCCGAGCTCGGCTCTCGCTAAGCTTACATTTACAAGCAAATTTCTCTCTCCTACTCGCACTTTCCTGCTCGCTCCGACATTAACATTAGCTGCCCCGCCCATCTCTAAATCTTTAAAAACAGCCTGCCTCAGCAGATTCCCCCTCTTTTTCACCTAAAGACGGTTGCTTGTGTTGCGATCGAAACGTCGTGATTTATTATTTTTTCTACCTATGTGACTTTACCGAAAGAAGCAAAGAGTATACAATTTATTTGGTGAAGGTTGTTTTTTTTTACATTTCAGATGTACAAGTCAGGTTACTTTCATCCGGAACTGAAAATATTTCCGGACCTGGCACATCCCATCCTGTATAACCCTCACGTGCCAACTCCACTGTACCAGCGAGCCGGACAATATTTAGTGAATTATTAAGCCCCGTGTAAAGCGATCACGATGAATGACGTCAGTGAATAAGGGTTGTTAAAATAAGGACTTTTTTTTTGCACCACCGGTAACTGCATGAAAAACCGGTTTGCCACATATCGAAATTTAAAGCAAAAAAATATTGTTACCTTTTCAACTAAGAACTTAAGCCACGTGCCGTTTTCTTGGTTTTTTCGGTAAAGTCACGTAGAAGGGAAGTAATCAAATAATAAAAATAATAAAACAAAATAAAATAATAGAATAAATTTATAATATAATTATTTTATTATGTTTTTTTTTATTTTATTACTTCCCTTCTACGTGACTTTACCGAAAAAAACCAAGAAGATGAATTCCTGCAGTCACGAAAGCTTTAAATCGAAATTCCACGTGCCGTTGTTTCATGGTTAGCACAATATACTTGCAAAGTAAAGGTCGCCGGTTTGATTTAATCTCCCGGAACGGCAGTTGAAACAATGGGATATTTAGTTTTTTATCAGTGCATTGCTTAAAATTCTGCCTGTTACCACTTTTTGACTTTTGGAAGCGATAATCAATTCTGAAAACAGTTAACGATTTGCCGATTATCGTTGAGCAACCCTAAACTGAAAGACAGTGGTGCACAAGCACAATTAACAACACTCAACACATGTCAATAATGACACTGTAGCCTTAAAATAAAAAAATATAGACAATAGGCAACGTTTTGTGAAATGACCCTTCATATGATGTGTGTGCTATGAAGATGAGCAATTTCCCTAAATGTCGCTTATATAATAACTAGCCTTTTGCCCGTCCAAGGACGGGTGTATTACTGTAAATCTGAAACTTGCAAGCGAAAAGCAGACTGCGACGTGATATTCATTGCATTCATTCGTGTGCAATTTGTAAGACCGCGGTGACACAGACTAATTTCATTTAAAGGTTATCATCCTTCGTTCATCATGACGTCCTTTTTACTTTGATGTCTCAATAGCGTTACGGAGATCGCGTGACATGAGGGTTCTGCCTTTGTAGTGAGGGTTGTAAGTTGACGCCGAGGAGGGGGGGGAGGCGCCTCACCGCCCCCATGTGGAGTGACGTCAGCCGCTAATGAATATTAATGAAGGGGTGTCCATTTGGAAGACGTCACTTCTTCATGATTATTAATGAGGGGGGCTGTTCGATGTGGAGTGACGTCACCTGCTCATGATTATTAATGAGGGGAGGGGTTCTCCATGCGGAGTGATGTCCCCGCTCATGATTATTTGTGAGGGGCGGGTCCATGTGGAGGACGTAACCTATTCTTTGGATCTTTCGGTAAAGTCACGTAGAAAAGTGACTTACGTGACTTTACCGAAAGACCCAAAGAATATGAATTCCTGCAGTCACGAAAGCTTTAAGTCAGGACGTAACCTGTTCATGATTATTAATAAGGGGAGCTGGTCGACGTGGAGTGACGTCACGAGCGTTACACACTGACATTCTTGGGTAAATATATTTAGTAAATAATAAGCCAAGAATGTGTGTCCCGTACGTGACGTCACTCCACATGAGCCCCCCCCCCCCACGTGACGTCACTCTACATGAGGCCCACCCCCCTCATTAATATTCATGAGCGGGTGGATTCACTCCACATGCTGCACCCCTCCCCTCATTAATAATCATGAGCGGGTGACGTCACTCTACATGCCGCACCCCTCGACAATAACCATTAACGGGTGACGTCACTCTGCATGGGGCAACCCCCCCCCCTCATTAATAATCATGAGATGAACAATTTTGCTATTGAATATTTCAGATTTACTGCAATATACACCCGTCCTTGGATGGGCAAAAAAGATAGTATTATTAATTTAATTCACTTTTTCAATAAATAAACGTCAAATTGAAAGCGAATTTGCGTAACAATATTTATTTCCGCTCGACCTTCTTCTGCGGGAGTGTAAAAATCCACCCACTCATGATTATTAATGACGGGGGTGGGCCTCGTGTGGAGTGACGTCACGCAGGGGTTGGGGCTCGTGTGGAGTGACGTTACGCGAGGAAGTGGGCCTCATGTGGAGTGACGTCACGCACGGGACACACACACATTCTTGGCTCATTATATTAGGGTAACGGTGTAAATTATGCAGGAGACGAGTTGACGGAGGCAACACGTATTTATTTATAACACTCTACAGTAACAGTCAGCTATACAGCCTAGGAACACAGCCTACGGCTACGCGTGCCTGACACTGGCTACGCTCTCAGGTCCTCCGGCTATGTAATTCCTAGAGGAGGCTATCTGACCCGACCTAGCCAGGGTACGGGTCCCAACCACTGGCCTATCGAACCCGGCCCTGATAAGGACGTCGGGGCTAGGGGTCCCAGGGTCCTATCTAGCTTGCTCCGTCTTCCTTCTTCACTGGCTCCAACAACTCCCAGAGCTCTCTCGCGCACACCCTATATACCCCCCTGCCCCTGAGGGGCGGGGCTATATGCGGACGTCGATGTAGCCACCCCATGCATGGACCGTGATTGTATACACCGGCTACATAATGGCTCGCTACACCCCGGTACGTACCACCTCTACATCACCCCCCCCCCTACCCCTCGCATAGCTCGCAGCCGACCCGGCTGCAAAAACCCCCTTATGTAATAAAGAACACATCCAAAAAGCAGAACTGTGTGTGTGCCCCGTAACAACAATAACACAACAATTAACAACAACAACCGAACGCCCCAATAAATAACCCAACCCTCCAACACTCAACAACAAGAACATATGTACAATGTCGAAGAAGAAAAAAAACGACATTACGCCATCCCGTGACCCCTGGCCGCGTCCCCACACGCCCAGGAGAAGCGGGAGATCTAGACAGTCAAAAGGGGCTGCTCCGACACGGCAACCCGGCGGATCTGGCCGCACGTCACGAGAAGTGGCGCAATTTAGCGCGAGTCCGCTTGGCCAGTCCGTCATACGGAAAAGGGCATGCTTGTCCGACAGGCGGCCCAGGTAGCCCTGGAAGGCTCGGACCAGGTTCCCTGGTTCCGCACGTGCTCCGGGGATTCGGCTGCTGGCGTTTGGAGGCCGTCAATTCCGAGGCACCTGGGAGCGGGTCAGTCAGAGACATGTGAGGATCAGACGGTGGCATCCCATTCCCCGAGTCAACGGACACATCACATGCTCGGCCATTTGGACATGAAGGGAAGGTATGTGGTGCCGTGAAAGGTTTTAATCGGGAGGGGTGAACATACTAACAACGTTTCCCCCACTTAATCCGAACACATTGGGGGCGCGCAACCCGCACAACCTCGACCGGTCCTCGCCATGGCCTCAGTAGTTTCGGGGACATTGCCAATGGTGCCTGCGGGCAGTGTAACCAGGCCTTATCACCTGGTTTCCACTTGTGCGTGTGAATCCACTGTGCACGCAACCGCTCGTTCGCCATCTGGCGAGAACTCGAGTTCAGCGTCGCTGCTTCCCGGGTCTCGGCCAATTTAGAAATGTTAAATTTGATGTGATCAGCCAATTTTGACTTAGCACGGGGTTCGGAAATCCCCAACTGGGCATCCACGGGCGGATGAGCGTCCCGGCCATACATAAGAAAGAAGGGAGAAAACCCTGTTGCCGCGTGGGGAGCCATCCTGTAAGCGGCGAGGACACCTGGAATCTGTAAGTCCCAATCCACTTGAGCTTCACACACCTGATGGCACAACATGGTCGTAATCGTCCTGTGGAGCCGCTCCACCATCCCATCAGTCTGTGGGTGGTACGGGGAGGTACGCACCTTTTTAGTGCCCAAAAGGTCGCACACCTCCCGTAATAAAACGCCTGAAAAATTTTTCCCCTGGTCGGTCAGCAACCGCTCCGGTGCACCTATGTCCAAGACATAACCCTGGACAAAGGCCTCGGCAACGGCCGCTGCCGACTGGTTGGCAAGTGGCCAAGCCATGGGCCAACAAGTGCCTGCCAACCAGCAGGTACTTGTTACCCCTAGGTGTCACCGGGAAGGGCCCCAAAATATCAAGCGCAACAAGTTCATTGATGCGCGAGACCTGAATAGATTGCAATGGTGGATTAGCCGCAATGGGAGGCGGTTTCTGTTGGGCGCACTGCACACACCCTTTGAGAATGGTGGACACATCCCTCGCCATACCCGGCCAATAGTAATCACGCTGGAGCAGAGTAAGGGTTTTGTGAAATCCCAAATGTAACAGTCGTTCATGAGCGGCCAGAACAACCCTACCCCGCACAACAGACGGCACAACAAGCCTATGGCGTAGGGACGCACCGTCCCAATTCATAAAGAGGCCCTGTTTCACTACCCATGAGTCGACGCCAACTGCACCCTCATCGGAACCATTTGCCTTGCGACGCAGCGCGAGCAGGGACGCTTCGACCATTTGGAGGCGGCCCCACTCAACGAGGGACAATTTGAGCAAAGAATCTTCACCCGTCGGAGAGAAGGAAATCTCGGGTCGCAGTGCATCGGCCGCGGTGGCCAGAGCTGCCGGAGGGACGATGTTCTGGGGTTTGCAACGTCCCGATCCCAAAAGACACGCACATTCCGTACGCGGTGGCAACCGCGACAGGGCATCCGCGTTGGTATGGCGGACACCCTTACGGTAAGTAGTTGTGAATTGATAGTCCTGGAGGACCTCCAACCATCGGGACAACTGGCCCGATGGCTGGGCAATGCGAAGCGCGTATTGAAGCGCCGCGTGGTCCGTATGGACAGTGAAGTGTCGGCCGTAGAGATACGGTCGAAACTGTTGGATGAAAACCACAATAGCCAGTAACTCGCGACAGGTCACACAGTACCTCTGTTCCGCCGGCAACAAAACCCTGCTACCGTAGGCGACAACGCGTTTGACACCCCCGACCACCTGTGAGAGTACTCCACCAATGCCCGTGTTACTGGCGTCCGTGTCAAGCAAAAACGGCTCAGTGAAATCAGGGTAACACAAGGGCGGAGCACTCACCAAGGCGTCACGAAGGGAGCGAAAAGCGGCTTCCTCCTCCGGCCCCCAGCGAAACTTCACACCTTTTGCCGTCAAAGCGTGCAGGGGTTTGGCTATGGTGGCAAACTGTTCGATGAAACGCCGGTAATAGGAGGCAAACCCAATAAAACTACGGACCTCGCTGACCGAAGTGGGCGTTGGCCAAGAACTGACACAATGTGTCTTAGCGGGATCAGTGGAGATACCCGGCCGACGATGTGCCCTAAGTACCGTACCGATTCCCGGAGTAAGTGGCACTTTTGTGGCTTAAACTTCAATTTGGCGGATCGCATCCTGAGGAACACTGCCCTCAACCGTTGGAGGTGCTCCTCGAACGTTCTACTGAAGACAATGACGTCATCCAGGTAAATTAAACAGGTATCCCATTGAAGGCCGGACAAAACCAATTCCATTAACCTCTGGAACGTTGTGGGAGCTGAATGGTGTCCCATGGGCAACCGATTGAACTGAAATAGGCCCACAGGTGTCCGAAACGCAGTCTTGGGTTTCGACACCTCGTCAAGGGGTAGTTTCCAGAATCCCTATAGCAGGTCCAATGTGGAAAAATATCGTGCCCCCCATCCTACCACCTTCTGATGTTAGTTGTTACTTTCGGCTCTCTGATTTTACATGAACAGGTTACATTTCTCATTCTAACACAGCCACCTCGCTCACCGAGTTGGAGGTTTTTGCTTTGCGATCTGCCATTAACATGCTAATCTCTCACATTAACATAGCCACCTCAGGGCGCCCGTTGTGGAGGCCGCTCAACGTTCTTACATCATGCTAATTTTTACTAGGCAGCCCTTTGATTGGTGGGAAAATCCACCACCGTCGCGGTCGCTGCCCACCACTTACATTAACATTAGCTGCTGACATTTGGGCTACGCCCATTTCAAACCTTTATAAACAGTTTGCCTTTAGAAGCTAACCCCCTCTTCCTGATAACGAACGCTTGTGTTGCGATCGAAACGTCATAGTTTTTTGTTATTTTTAGTTATTTTCTTTGAACCTATTCACGTGACTTTACCGAAAGATCCAAAGAATACACCACAGACACTTTGTTGCTGCGTATAAATATTTATTTGATTAACTTTTTAAATAAAGAAACGTGAAATTTAAAGCGAATTTGCGTAAGATTTATTTCCACTCGACCTTCTTCTGCGGGAGTGTAAAAATCCTGATTATTAATGATAGAGGGGACCTCTTTTGCAGTGACGTCACACACGGATGTAGCAGTGTGCTGCGTATATTTATTTTTTATCGTCACTTTCTGTAAAGAAACGTCATATTTGAAGTGACTTTGCATAACAAATTATTTAATTCAGCTCGACTTTCCTCTGCGTTAGTGTGAACATCCACCCACTCATGAATATTAATGCGGGGGGGTGGGCCTAATGTAGAGTTATGTCACGCGGGGGAGGTGGGCCTCGTGGAGTGACGTCACGCGTGGGACACACATTCTTGGCTTATTATAGTAGTAATTTTTACGGCCAAGGTGTTATTGACGAATGTGTTGTTTTTTGCAAATGAAAATACAACTCTTGCAGTCATGTCTATGATATGTCCTAGACGCTAGCTACAACACCAGTATCCATCGCTATCGTGATCTATACACGTGTACACACAGTGAAACCCTAGCACGTGTACACATACATAGATGTGTACACACAGTAACACTCTTTGTGACGTATTAAGTTCAGCATACGGCGCCTGAGTACGTACAATGTCAAATGAAATGCACATAACTAATTTGAGTATAAATACTAAACGAACGAGCAAACTCTTGTTTGTATGCTTCAACAATGACACTTTAACAGACAAGACACATTGAACAGTCTTCGACACACTACGAGCGTACAGCACGGGGTAACCACATGGTAACCACGGGGTAACTGCTGCGTAACCTGCACCCACAACAAAGGGAGCCCCCCGCTACACCCGCCTTGAAGTTATTCGTAAACAGGAACTCACGAGTAATACGGATACAGGCTGGGCCACATGAGTCATGAGAGGTTGCGGGGTGGAGTGTAAGAGTGGGAGCAGGGGTGGAGAGTCAGGGTGGAGTGGGTGCATTGATGAGAGTCGGGGTGGAGTGGGAGCGGGGACGAGAGTCGGGGTGGAGTGGGAGAGTGGGAGCAGGGGTGGAGAGTCGGGGTAGGATGTTCAGGGGTGGAGAGTCGGGGTGGGATGTTCAGGGGTGGAGAGTCGGGATATAGGAGGTATCGGATGGTGTTATGGAGAGCTGGGTTTGGGAACCAGGTTCGAGGTAGAGTGCTGCAGGGTGGGGCGTGCTGGGTGCAGAGTTGGCAGGGAGGTCGAGTTCTAGGGTAGAGGGTGGAACTAGCATCAACATTCTAGGTGTACAGGGTTGAACTTGCATCAGAGTCCTCGGGTAAAGGGTGACGCTGCTGAGACAGTGACTGATCAGAGTGGAGACTCAAAGAACCGTGGCCTCATTGCTGCTTTTGGAGCCGGGCTCTGGGAGGCCGTGCGCTTGGCCGCTCGCACTGGACAGTTGATTGCGGATGTAGCGCGACACGAGTCGCTGCGGCCGCTCCTGGTAGTCGGAGAGCACGGCGTGGGGACTGCTGATCTGGTCCCCTTCCAGGCGGTCCAGCAGCGTGACGCACACCACGGCAGCTGCGGACACCGCACAGCACGCAGAGGATCACCACACCGCACACCACGAACCACCGAACACCACGCACCGCACAGCACACACTGCGAAACACACATAGCACGTCACACCCTGCAAAACACACGACGCACACCACGCACGTATATGAGATAATAGAAACAATACACAGCAATAGAGACGACTGCAGGCCGTTACCAACGAGACAGAAAAGTGTGGACGCGAAGAACGGAAGCAAGGGGCAGCAGCATTTAGGAGGCGTCACCGATGAGACTAACACAATCGAACCTGGCCGTCCGTCGACAAGAGCACACACGGGACGGCACAAAAGGAGGCAGTTACAGACGAGCCATTCATACAAACGACAAGGTGCAGAGAGGAGAAAACAACACGTGGATTCTTGAACGGAATTTCGACTCCAAAATCGTGGCTATTCACGGAGCGGCAGTCTGTGTGGGCGGGGGGGTGTGGCACGCGGTGTGGCTTCTCAAATTCGAATAATTCCCGCTCCAGTGCCGGGTCGCTACCTCCCTCTAGCGGCTGTTCACTCGAAGGGGCTCCCTTCCCCCCCCCCATTGCTTCCCGGCGGGGACCTCTACCGAGTGAGGGGATGGTAGCGTCACCCGCTGGGTGAACGGTGGTACTGCAACTCGTGCGCTTTAATCTTGAGCCATGAAATCGCGAATCTGTCGGTCATTGGCGAGCAAAGCTGATCGTGACAGAAGCAGAAGAAAACTGCGCAGGCCGGAAAACGTAACGTTTTTAAACAACGCACAGAAATGTCAGATTAATACGAGTAGGCTTTCGGGACCAATATTATCCATAACAGAGTTTTTTTGGGGGGTTAGATCGCATAAATACAAATGTGTCGTTAAACCCGCCGCCACCTGACACAGCGAATTAGTAAGGTTCGTCACGTAAACTAATTCAGCACACCAGTGTGTTGGAGAGTAAACTCACAACATTTACAATTCGAGCACACAAATGTGTACAAAAAGTATTCCGCTTGCGTGCGTTGTGCAAAAACCATCGGCAGTTCCCGAAGAACTGAATTGTAGTCCTCTTGTTGTAGCAGGTCACCATCAAAATCTATTTCAGCGATCGAAGCTAGTGGTCGCCAACTTGCAATCCGTGGACCACTAGTGATCTGTAAGACCGTGGGAAGTGGTCCGACGCTACGATTTAGAGTCGTTTCAATTCTGAAAACTATTTTGTTGGTACATGGCGGTCGGCAAAAAAAACCTGAGGTTTTATGGTGGTCGACGGGTTGCACACATTGGGGGCAACAGTGGATAAGGATGACTTGAGGATTGCTTGAAGGATTGTCAGTCAGTGTCCACTAACAGAGAACTGTTCGTAAACCAGCTCTTTTCAAAATTGGCAGCGTTCTCGGCACGACAAAGTAAGGTTTGTGCTCCAATTACAATAAAAATATTGCATTTTTCCTCCTCCTCTGAATAAGGCCTCGTTGGCCAAAACGTTAACTTCCTGCATATGTTTCAGCGATAAAGCCACGCGAATCTTGATGGTGGCAAAATATTTTTTTGGTTTGTAATTGAGTAGCAACACCGGATATTCGGCTTGCTCGTGGTCAGTGGGACACCACCGTGACACCACGAACGCTTGGCGCACGCTTGGCAACACACATGCGTAGCTACGATACCAGGTCACGAAGAGTTCAATGTTGTTGTTTTTTGACAAAGGTTTCGGGTGACGTGTCTGAGCATCACCGTAATTGTGTGCAAGGGTCGTGCAATCACCTGATATTACCTTCTAATCTATTCATGATCATTATGATCGTCATCACTTCCAAGGCAAAGGACGATGACGAATTCTGCTTCAACTAATACCGAGACCCTGATGCATCAAGGCTTTGTCTACCCAATGTTTTTCAAAACATTGATGACAACGGTTTTCTAAATGCCCTTGTTTTTCTTTGTACATATTGCTATTGTTACAACCAATTAATATAAATTATTTTCGAAAAAAACTCTCAACACAGTTACAGAAGGATGATCCTGCTTGGGACATTTAACCTTTTAAATATAACGTGAAAGGAAATCTTAATTTCTGGAGAAACCCGATGCATGTGGGGAGAACACTGAAACGTATAATCTATAAATGGTCGGGTGTACGGTTATAGTTGGATGTACCCATTCTGGGGTTCTCAACCCAGATGTGCGTGCCGTTTTGTAATTTAAGACCCTGCTATAGGCGTGTTTACATGGTGATGTGCAGCGTTGCCAACCCGTGAAAGCGAAAAGTAGGCAAACGGACATTGAAGAATCGGTAGATGTCACTCAATAGACTTTCCAGCATCCTCAAAAACATCTCTGGACAATGACAAATTAAACAAACGTCGTACACTGATACAAGATATTGAACACACACCGGGAATCGCTCTTAAATCTGCATAATTTCCTCATCACAGAAAGTCTCCGAGATTTGTCAAAACTAGTCGCTTTAACAAAACCCCCAAAACGTCTCTGGATCGAGCTGATGGCATCGCGAAGCTGGCACCACTGGGCCACGCGAGGGCTTCACCGCGGATGCCGCAGAGCTTGCACATGGCGGCGAAGATGGACGACTCCATCTCGATGTTTCGCACGCCGGCCGAATAGGCACGCTTCAGATACTCGAGCTTCTGCGCCGACGTGTAGCAGCACAGTGCCCCATCCAGTCGACCCTGACCTACGTGCGCAAAAAGGTGAAAGCACGAGGTCACCAGCGGTGAATCGGCAATAGGATAAACCTGGGATTTGTAAGGGACCAACATGAACCAAATAAAAAAACAAAGAGATGACTCAAAACTCAGACGAGCGTTGGGCCGCACATGCGCTCATTGGCAGTCCTGTGCCAGTGTTGGAAATTCCACGGCTTCCACAGCAGAGACCGGGACAACCAAAACTGATGTCCCACTGAGTGATGCTTACTAGGAGGTACTTAACTTAATTAACCCTGGAACGATGATGGTGGAGATCAGTTGGTCCAGACAAAGACTTAATTCACCTTGTGATCTCGAGACAGGGAGCAACGGTCCTCTTCTGAGCGACGTGCCAGCTACTGCCAAATGAGGGCCACCCAAATGTCTCACCGACCCCTCTCTCGACTACATTGCAGCTATCGTGTGTGCAGGCAGTGCAACTGCACCAGGGCCACATGGCACCGGGCTACGAAGAGAGCCGGTTTGGTGGGGTGGGTAGAAATTAAACAGGGGTCCCATTTAATTCCTCGCACCAGAGCCCATGCCAACGCCGCTGCGCCACTGGGGTCCCCGTCGGCAGCATGCCCACTGCCGCACAGGCGTCGCTCACGCCTGCGCGGCGTTGCTGCTCACCCTCATAGAAGTCGTTTGTGCACATGGTGTCGCCCACGATGGTGGGGAACTCGTCGGCGAAGTCCTTGGCGCACTGCAGCAGCTCGTGCGCCAGCTCGGCGTCCAGCTCGGAGTCGCGCGTCACCACCTCGCCCAGCACCACCTGGCGGAATTCGGGGCGGAACTGCTCGTCCACGGCAGTGCGCGACACCACCACGGAGCCCGGCTCCAGCCCTGCGCGGTCAGGAGATCGAGATTCGAAATGGGAAACTTACAAGACCTTCCGACCCCTCCCTCCCTCTCCCCAGCCCCCCCTGCTTCACGGTCAGCGTGCGACATCAACCGGTGACAGCCGTCAACTCGATGGAAGTGTGGCGGTCAAGAGTCATGCAGCGTCTGGATATCCTCTCGTGTTGGACGCTATCCACAAATAAGAGTCTTGTGTATACAGCGCACGGCTTTAATCACCAGCGGTGCGGCGTGCCAGCCATGTATGTTGGAGTACTGTCATACAAGAATGCCTTATACAATTGGAATGTATTAATTGAATGTAATTTTAAATGATCAAATAACGTTTTTTCAAATGAGAAAATTAATCAAATGAAGCAGGACAGTCGTATGAAATGTTGAGATGCTGGAAGACAGAACGTGCCCTCTGTGGTCGAATATTATTAAGCACCGGGCGTGTATCCTGTTGAAATTCGCCGCATGTTCAGCAAGCCTGAGATTTGAATGATGCATAGAAAGGTCCAGATTAGCCAATCAGAGGACAGTGATTGGAGTATTCACGTGGCTAATGCCTTGACGTTTTTGTCCTCACATGCACTGTTAATCACGCTTGACTGCAATGAGCTCAAGTATGCATGTAGAACTTCTTTCGCATTCTACGTTGCGAACCATGATAATTGTGATTTTCACGACTGTGAGTCCATGCTGATACACAATCCTCCTGTCAATCCGCTGCTGCATGAGGGTCTCTCCGCACCATGAGGGTCGTGGGGAGTTCTTTGACCATACTTCACTCTGCCGACTGTCTGAAGTGGCCAATTGTAAGTCTTGAACGCAAAATAGTTTTCTTATCAGGCCCCACGTTGCAGTCTCTTATTCACTCTATCCCTCTGACCTTTCTATATATGTGCTATGCAGAAGAGTCATTGCCCGAAACGTCGCCTGTGATATGTTTCCATTTAAGCCCCCACATACACAATAACGAATGTGTTCATAATTTGTGCTCGTGCACCACAGCTGAATTTAGTGTCACCACCGAACAATTGGTTTAATTTCTCGAGCGGAAGGCGAGCCGGTGCTGCTGGGTGCCAAGCCACATTGGCGTTGAGACGGAGTGAGGGGGTGTGCGTCGCACCGATGCCGCCGGACGTGCCGATGCGGAAGATTCGCACGTTGCGGCTCTTTGCGTGCCACAGCAGCTTGATGAGCTCGTGTAGCATGATGCCGATAGACGGAACGCCCATGCCGTGCTGTGGCGACAGTGGTGGGGGTGGTTGCGGTAAGTGGGGGGGGGAGTGGGTGAAGGCAAACGGCACCACAACATTATCTACAACTTGGCAATGAGCCTCCGTGGAAGAGTGTGCATTGGGGATACATCCAAGGTGAGCGAGACATTTGTACGGGTAACGTGTTCTGAGCACGTCCCCTAATGTAGCAACACAGGTAATGACAGGTATTTCAACGCAGACCTTAGAGTGTCGTGTTGGGTCAGCAGGTACCAGCTAAACAATGGGAGAATTGTCTGTCTCCGAGTCCCTTGGCCGACGATACACTCGAGAATCCAAAAGCGTCATGCTCCCCACGGTATGCCGTTGCATCTAGACATTCCATTTGAGTCTGTCAACTGGGCATGGCTTTTGGCGAGCTCCTTACAACGCGACTCGTGAAACTTTGGACTGTCTTCGGCCGTCCGAAATTGAGTATGAGGGTGACGCATTTGAGGACTGCGTTCGTGCGGAGTGGCGCTGGTGCTGGAGAGAGGGAGGTGCCACTCACGCTCACGGACAGCACGGGCCCCACTTTGTACATGCAGTATCGGTCCGTGGCCTCGCACAGGTTGGTGGGCCCATCTCCCTGGTCCGGCAGCTCCAGCTCCTTGGCGATGTAACGCGCGAAGGCCAGCATCCGCCACGCGCTGCCACCCACGCACACAAACTGACACGTGCGCGCACACGCACATGATTTACACACGGCAGACGCAGGCACAAAGACAAAAACAAAGATCCCCCCCGTATAGCCTTAACAGACTTTTGGGGCAAGCGCATTTAACGAGCACCTTTAAAGGGTGGGTGGCCAGCACCACGCCCGATCGCCTTTGTCTCCCCACTGGCGATGCTTACACACAGCACCAGGTAATCATTTGAGGCTGAGTCGACCTAACGGAGGCCCAGAACCAGTTCAGATAATCGTCACTGGTGTTTGGTGGCCATGAGCGGGAATCGAACTCGGGTTCTGCCACTCTTCCTACGATACTGTGAGGGTCATATCCTCATATCCCAGGGGAACAACATTACTACGCTGTGTGGTGTGTGCGCGTCAGTCAGTCACTCCACCTTGACGTCCCCAAACATGGCCGGGAGGTCGTGGGATTTGGTGGCCAGGCCGAAGTGGTAGAGGACGTCATCCTGCAATGAGGCCAGGTGAGGGTTTATCACCTTGACGAGGCCACTGAGTACGAGAGGGGGGAGGAGGGTGAGAGGGCAGACCAGAAACAGGGTGATGGAGATTATCAAGTGAGGTGACAGGACGAGCGACAATCTCTCCCCTCCCTGGAGAGGCAAGCCAACACAGGTGTTCACTTGTAGAGGTGTGCAATTCAACGATTTACCACCTGGCACTCGCTAAGTAGGTCTCTTTATGGCAACAACGGCTATTTATTTAACAGGCGTCAGCGGTACAATTCCACATGCATGCACAGCAACAATAATATTTGAAGCATAGAAGCACTGATGTAAATTGAGCAATTGCGTCATTAAGCAGCCAGCACGTAACCTCAAAAAAACAGTTTGGGTGGTGCTCATTGCAAGAGACGGGACAACCACACAGTGGTATCACATCAATCATTGTCATTATCATTGGCCATGATCAATCCACTGCTGGATGAAGGCATTCCTTTCCCAAGCCGTCGCCATCCATCACATATTTGGGATGCAACAATTCGTCTCGAATCTGCGTATGAGCTGATCCATCTCCGTGGTGGGTGTGCCCGCCGGGTGTGTTCACTCGATGGGCTGCCACTCCATCATTAGTCTCGACCACTGTCCACGATGCCTTCCCGGGACGGTGGCGAGATGTTAACTACCTCGCCTATAATACGGGAGGTCGTGGGTTCGGTCCCGAACCTGACGCATGTATATTTAGACCATGAAAACCTGTGTATTTGGCGTTTGTACGTTCTCCCCGTGGTCGCGTATATTTTTTCTCCAGGTCTCCACGTTTAAAATCAACTTGCGTATTTGGCTGCTATACATTCTTACGTGATAAGCGACTTCGTTGAGCTATCATTTGTGACCTGGTTGCTTCTAAAAAAGAGCTACATAGCCCAGTGGGCCTTACCTGGTAAAATAAGGAATAGTTGTGTTTTTGCTTTTCCAAGTAGCACACTCTGCAGAAACCCACATACTTTCCTTAACAGTAATAATTGCATGATGCATACGTTTCCATGAGTAACAATGTGGAACATGTGAACTATAAAGAATGCGCACGTACTGCATCTTACATTAGAGAGAAGATAATAAGCCATTAAGCTATCGCGACAAACAGCTCCCGACACACGCGGGGTCAAGGGTCGATGGCTCGCGCGGTGACATGAGCCAAGCTGGGTTGGTCGGTACCACTTGGGGAGGCAAATTCTACCGGTCCACCATGGGCAGAAGAAAACCCATGGTATATACCAAACTATTTGAGTTACAGCCACACTTAATTTTTAGTTTCATATTCCGTGGATGTTTACTATTGCATTCGTCGCTCTTCCAAAACGATACACTCGATATCGAACATACCAAGATACCCTTCCTTAAAAGCAGTATTTCTCGTAATCTACTGTGGTGACGTTGCTATGATATGTATTTGTAAATTTAGAGATGATCTCATTAGTATTTGCCACTCTACGTGGTACCAATTAGTCGTTTTTGTGTGAGCTGCTCAAGAACCGTCCATCATGCTCTTCACTCAACACAAAGTGCTCGCTACAAATGAACCACAACACCTTGCTGATCTTGTCAAGGATCATAAACCATCACGCAAACTCCGGTCATCCTCGCAGCAGCTTTTGGCTGACCATAGATAAAAGACGGCCACTGCATCGTGCGCTTTCAAATGCACTTCTGCGCGCCGTCTGGAACACTCTTCATGCCGATATTAGGAAGCCACTGGAGCTATGTATTTTAAAACATCTACATGGAAAACTAATTTATTTAGAACTGCTTTTTGTGTATAGTTTGTTGTCCTTCTCCCGTACCTTCTATTGGCCCGGTTGGCTACGTACAGTGCGAAAGAAGTTCAACGTGATTTACGCAATTTCCAGGGAGGCATGATATGGCTTCTTGCATTCAGCCCGCGGTCCCTTCGTTTCACAACCAACCCCAACCCATCCCCAACCACCACCGCCGCCGCCGCCCTCTTCATCCCCTCCGTCTCACACGCAAAGCCAGCAGCATCCGCAGGAGCTCAGTAAGTGAAGGGAGTGGGGTCAGCGTGACCCAGAATGATTTCTGTGCGCTACATTCATTAGAGGGCTGCGTGTGGGAGGCGCAGAGGTGGGGGAGGATGTCGGAGCAAAGGGCGGGTCCGGGCAGAGGGGTCTGAGCAGGGTGTTGGCGTCCCTGTTAATGTTTGAGTGACTCATGCAGCCAGCTATGGCTGCAGGGTTTGGTGGTACATGTTGTTCATGTCGTTTATTGTGAAATTTCTGTCACAGTTCCTATGATCACTGTTACATTGCTTATGGCTTTATTTTGGTGATTTCGTAAAGTTTTTTGGTTTTGCCAAGTCTGTTTGCTGTAGTACAGAGTTAGAATGATGGCTTTAATCTAAGTTGTTATTTTTGTTGTTTGACTTGCATCCAACTGGGATTTTTGCACAGCGTTGGTGTACGGTGCTTTTTTTCTGGAAGACTTTGCAATTTTTTCCTGGATTTTTCTCTTTGCGCAGTCACTTTAAGATGTTTATTGTTAATGTTTTGTTTTTTGTTTGTTGCGGTTGCCCCCGATTCAAGAGCCGAATGGCTCACAGGGATATACCAAATAAATGAAACTAAATGCGTTCGAGTGGTTATAGGCGAACAACATTTGTTGGGAGAGATTATGGAATGAACGAGCCTTGTTGGGAGCGGTTTCCGATGGAGTTGTTAACAATGGTTCACGATGTCAGCTTTTTCCGCCCTTGTGTTGGATGTTGTAGGCAGTTATACTCAACCCGCCTTGTGTGGCAAATACTAAGATAAATCAAACAATACAGTTATTAGTTAATTACGAATAACTGAACCTGGGAGCCTGAGTTAGATTCACGACCAACATCAGTGGCGAGTGCCGTCTAAACACTACCCTGTTACCAGCCCGTACTAACCAGCGTCGTGAAGTATGGCCAAACAGCCCCCACAGTCAACAACGTGTCGAGACCTTCAAGTTGCAGCGCAGGGACAAAGGGAGTTCTGTAAAGTATTCTTACACTCTGGAATAATTTTGTCTTTATTTACTTATCCAGGAAAGCCACACTGAGTTGTAGGACTCGTTTTAAATGAGGGTCGTGCATTGGTTTTTTTCATTTTAAGTTGTTTTCAATCATTTAATAAAGAGAGTGTTTTGTTATTATACGTGTGGGAGGAAGCCGGAGCACCCGGAGAGAAAATCCACGGAAACAACACTTTATCCCCCGTACAGACGGAAACAGATGGCGATTAGTCCACTTTATGCACTGCCCTCTCCTGGCGAGCCAGGTTATAGCACCTTCCTCGATGCTAACGGGGAAGGGAGTTTCACATCTGTGCGATCCGCCAACCCCTCGCTGCCTCCAACAGTGCTGGATCACAGGCCAGCTGCATATAGTCACTACCACCTGTACTTGCAAGGGCATGTGAAGTCACAAATTAACCGTGGCGTTCAGTGTGACGGGAACGCGCTGTGTAAACCAAGCACACTCCCTTCCGTGCAGCATCCAGCGAGCGAAGTTCACACACACGGTACGACCCGGCTCAGAATTTTACTGCTCAGCAGTTGTTTCCCCACAAGGTGACTGGAAACTGTCGTAACAATGTGTAGGTAACTGATTAAAAAAAAGTGTTTTTTCTTATGATTAACTAGCTTTACTACCCGGCTTCGCCCGGGACTTGGATTCTTGTCTTGAATTAATACACGGCCGACACGGAGTGTGTGGGGGGGGGGATGCGTCACGTCAGCAGGCACACTGCCTGACGCTGCCGCATGCGGGTGACATCACAGATGTGACGTCACCGCTCACTTGCCGTGCAAAATATATCCATTGTTGTGCCCCCCACCCCCAAAATACAAAAGTCTATTTGTATATTTTTTGCATCGTGTACAGTCGGGAAGCTACCCACATGCCAAATTTCAAGTTTGTTGCATGTCTGGAAGTATGCTAAACATTTCGAACAGCCACATATTCACACATTTCCCTTTTTTATATATATAGATGAACCCTTATAAATCCGCTGTTGAGTCCTCCTCTCTGCACGCCGAGTCAGCCACAGGGTCGTTTGGTAAACCACGCCGGTCTTTGCGGGGTTAGTCAAGAGATGGATGGCGTGGATGAGGCGGGCGAGGGGGTTGGGGTTGTTCAGATATGACGACCACGGATGTCAGCAATGGTCGGTTACCGACCTGAGGTGACCAGGTTAATGGTGCAAGGCCATAAGACGTACTTATCTCCATGGCGTAAGGCTGGTTGGCTGCCCTTTGAAGTCACGTGAAACTGTTCTGCCCGCATTGGCAGAGCACGCGTGTTTCCATTCCTGACATATTTGGCACAATAATCGTATCATCGTCTTACTGTACTCCACAGCACACAGCAAAAAATGACATATACTCTTTGGTTCTTTGGGTAAAGTCACGTAGGTAGACAAAATAAAACTGGTCAACACACTTTTTCTGGCATAAGTTATTCCAACGGTTTTAAGGTAATTTTGGGGTGCTGATTCCAAATCTGGCATCAGTTTTTGTCTATGACATCAGGGTTTTGAGATATCAAATATTGAATTTTCAATAAAATCTGCAGAAGAAAAATATTAAATAAATGTGGATATCTGCATAAAATTATATTATAAACACACTATCCTAAAAATACAGCACCATATTTTTAAACTAAAGCAGTCACTGACTCGCAACAACTTGCAATCATAAGTGACAGAGTTAATTTCGAGTAAAATCAATGAAAATGGGGTATGCCGATAGCATAAAATAAGATGTGATAGAGCAAATCTGAGATCAGATTTTGAATCAGCAAAATCTGATCTCAGATGTTTTTTTTTAACCAGTTTAATAGATCGCGACGTTCTGATCGCAACGCAAGCGACCGTCTTCGGGTGAGACAAATACAGCAGTTCTCACCTGAAGACGGTCGCATGCGTTGCGATCGAAACGTCGTGATCTATTATTTTGTCTACCTACGTGACTTTACCGAAAGAACCAAAGAGTATGGATTCCTGCAGTCACGAAAGCTTCAAATCTAGAAAAAATTAGCTCAGGCGACGTGACCGTACCTGTAGTTGGCCCACAACATAGGACGTGTACCATGCATGATTAAAATCCACACGCGTCACCCTGCCCAAATCCGTGTGAATTTGCATCGTGACGTGCGACGGGTCGTCATTGTCGCACTCGCCTCGATGCTTTCGGGGTCCCTCACGGCAACCCGCACCGTCCAACGCGGTAAACTTCATAGCCAAAACAACCCCCACGACCCGCACGCCGTGGCCGATCGATGCCCTCATCCAGCGGTGGGCCGATAACGAGATGTGCGTGTTGATATCGCAAGGACGTATCAGGGGTGTGGGGGGGGGTGTCACCGTGGGTTACAGGGGAATGCGCATTGCTCCCTCCACTCGTGCGGCCTGAACCGCGTGTGGCTCTGCTCAATGCGGGCGAACGCGATATAACGCATTGTGTGAGTGCGCCGTGATGGGGGGGGGGAAACACGCAACACAATCATTATTACGATCACTACCACAAATAATTAGCACCACCTGGGATTACGTGCAGGATCACTACCACTACTAATCATTACCACCATAACCAAGCATTACCACCACCATCACTACCACAATCACGAACACACCTGCACCAATCATGATATCACTACCACCAATCATTACCACCACCATCCATTGCCATCACCAATCATTACCACCATCACCAATCGTTCCCACCACCATCACTACCACCAACAATTATTACCACAACCAATCATTGCCAGCATCACCACTATCACCAATCATTACCACCATCATCACCATACCACCACCAATCATAA
>CM025610.2:13787867-13816425 GCA_014621495.2 Entosphenus tridentatus | reverse complement strand
CAACCACTATCACCAATCATTACCACAACCACTATCACCAATCACCACCACCACCAACAACAATCACCATGACGCACTGTCGGGGCTAACAGCCACAAACCACGCGCATCACTCACAGCCTCCGTCCAGCACAGCAGCCGGTACAGTGGAGACAAGCAACCGACTGTCACGATCACAACAGCAGACAAACACATCCCGGTCACCATCACGACAGCCGACAACATCCACCGACAGCATCAAATTCAACCAGCACATCGAACACATCACCGTAACAGCCGAACCGGCGCAACGTTCCGTCTCCACCACAACAACAACTGACGACAATCCAGTCACCGTCGACAACAGCCGGTCACAACACCGCTGTCGATAACACGAAGTATCGTCACTCACTCGCCGGTTCGTCCCGGGGCAGACATGTCTCGGCTGGCAGAGGCGTCGGTCGCGACTCGTCTGTCCGTGCGTCCGTTGCGCTTCCTCCCGGTAACCGGCGAACCCACGGTGAGCAGGGGACTCGCCTCCCTCCCCTCGCTACCCCCCTCCCCTCCCCGTGTGTGTGCCCTTTAATTTCCCATCGCGTGTTTCCTGCAGCAGCACCACCCCCCCACACCCGCCTCGTCCCACCCCTGGTGGGTCCCACGCCGTGTCCCGCTAAGGGGAAAGGGACGGGGGGTGGAGGGACGAGGCTCACACGGGGCGTGGAAACGCGCGACGCGGATGAATGGGGGAATGCTTTCTCCTGCGTTAAGCAGCGCGGGATTTCTTCCCTGTGCCCGTGGAAAGGAAATAAACGCACGGTGCTTAACGCAGCCTCTTTGACCAAATTTCGTTGAGAAAGCAACTCTCTGATGCGTTGTCGGACCGAACCACACAAATTATCCCTATGGGGGGGGATGGGGGTGCCTCGGAGTACCAAATAATACTAAATAGTCGAGGCAATTAAATATTTTATTTCTGGGACACTATTTTTCCAGGAGTGTACTTAACTCCGCGACTGGGGTACCAATCAAGGCCGTAATTATAATATATATTGGGGGGGACACATCCCCCCCCCTCCCAATATATCCCCCCCCCCCAATATTCAAATATTCTCAAATTGCCCCCCCCCCCAATTTATTTCTATAAAATAGATTTCTGTTTGCTGTTTGTATGATTGTGGTTATGGTTGTACTTTATTAATCCCTAATCTCTGCCATTACATACAATGAAACAAAAGGTAAAAAAGATAAAAACAGAGCAATGTAATGCAATACACTATTAGACATTATTGCAAAAAAGAAATAAAAAGTCCATCCTATGTGTTAGTGATTTTTTTTTTATATTTTAAGCAGGAAATGGCAGGAAATTCTTTTCAAATTGAAATATTTTTTCTGGGGGGGGGAACCCCACACCCCTTGGAAGATTTGGTCCCCACCAATGTTGATTCCATGGCTACGGCCTTGGTACCAATCAATCCGGAATCGGTGCTACTCCGCGATGTTGAAACACAGCGAGGACGATTACGCTGAAACCCTGCCCTGAACCGTAGTGGTGGTGCATCGTGTGTACAGCTCGTCGAGATGAGTCGATAGCCGCATCGCCGACCATCAACAGACTAAACATGACTGCATCACGGATATTAAGCGTCATGCCGAACAGCGCCACGGTACGACCCCACAACATACGAGAGATAAACAGCACAGGGCGTGGAAACCTCCGCATGATGGGGGGAGGGGGGGGGAAGAGGTCATGATCCGGAAAGTTGATAAATAAAGCGGACCAAGACTCGTATGCTTTAGTCAAATCGATTGCACAAAATCGATTTCATTTCGTGAATGGAAAAACGGGCGTTGAAAGCGCGGCCCACCACTGCGGCTCACAACGAATGGCATTACAAGGCGCGCAGGTGAATAACGTGCGGTGGCATGCATAGTTTACATTGTGAACCTGCACGGTCATCAACAGCGAAGCGTTTTGGCCGGGGGACGTGCATGTATAATTCACAGCCTATAATGAATGGAAGTCTCCGGCAATAGATGGACGTAAATACAGCAATGGCCGTGTCGCTCTTTTCACAAATTAATATTCTGTCTCGGCCTCGCTGTGCGCTGCGTTGCACCGCTAGCTGAGTAGTTAACCTCGCGTTCAATAAACCCTCGGAGCCAGGATGAACGTCCGACTCCAAACGTCATTTATTGAGTTTGACGAGTTAAAACTGGTGAGAAAACACAGATACAGCATCTGTTAAAACCCGGAAACACCAACACAATGAACACCACAGCACCAGAACATTGTCCCAGATAACATGTTTCCCAGCAATAGACCCTGGATGGACCAGGTCCCCACACTACCACTGAACAACTACACAAGAGCACAAGCCGCTGCGTTGCATAAAGGCACATCGTGTATTCATCACACTGCACCCCAAATGTACAGCATTACACATAACACTAAACTGTGGATGAGATACTTCGTCATCTTTTCTCTCAGGATCGCAACATAGCCACCTGGGCACAAGTCTGACTTGACCTACTAAATCACAAGTAACATCCACAATAAGGAAAGTTGCAGGCTTCGTTGCTAACTAGGCCTCGTATTTACCATAACAACTTAACAGCACCATAAAGGCATTTACATCACTATAACGGTCATTCCAACATTACAACAGCATTGCCAATATTATAAGAACATAAACAAACTTACAGACAATGCTTCTCAAAGTCACACGATGGACAACTGCGGCTGGCTTCACTGAGACGCGATGTGTGCCGCCATCTTGAATTATGTGTGTAATGGCCGACGCCCGCGTGGTTAAGCGGGAATCTTAATTCGCAACTTCCTGGTCACGTGACCCAAACCAGCATCAAAAACAGGAAATTCCTGTGTACATACGCCCCTCCCCCATCTGCCGTGAGGCAAAACTCCTGCCGTGAGGCAGAACATATTCAATTCTCAAGCTCACCATACCTGCATCAACTAACAAAATAATAGATTTTGTTTTCCATTCGTACGTTGTATTTTGTACAAGGGGTAACGTCACCGCTTCAACCGCTGGTCGCCGCTGCAATTAGCACAGCGTTAATACGTCAACTGTTGACTCGAGACGATTCATGTTGGATGGATATAGTCAAAACCTCCCGCGAAGGATGGAAGCTGCGTGCGGGAGAAACCCAAAACGGCCAGTCACGTAATCTCTTTGAACCAAGGCCGTAATTATAATATATATTGGGGGGGACACATCTTTCCCAATATATGCAAAAACCCCCCCCCCCCCCCCCAATATATTGCTAGAAAAAAAATATTGCTATGCTATGTAAATAAAAATAACAATTTGCTAAACCTTGGCCACAATATCTGGACTTGTCTTCATGTAAATCAATGCATAGATTTCTGTTAATATGATTGAGGTTATGGTTGTTTTTTATTACAATGAAACAAGCAATGGTAAAAAAGTAAAAACAAAGCAATGTAATACAATACACTATTAGACATTATTGTAAAAAAAAATAAGTCCATCCCATGTCTTAGTGAATTTTTTTATATTTTAGGCAGGAAATAAGTTTTCAAATTTTGATAATTTTCTGGGTTTGGACCCCCAGACACCCTGGAAGATTTGGTCCCCCCCAATGTTAACTCCATGGCTACGGCCTTGCTTTGAACTAGGGCTGAACAATTTGGGGAAAATATCTAATTGCGATTTTTCTGACATTGCGATTAAATTTGTTTAAGTCAAGCTTCGGTTCAATATTCACTGTGTAATAGACTTAAAACATGTGATGGGGCATTACCACATGATACCATAAAAATATGAACTGCTCTATATATTATAATCAAGGATGAGAACTTAAAATATATTAATTGCTTCCAACATGTATTTATTAAGTGTTTTAATTGAAATAGAACTATCTCGGCCTCGCTGTGCGCTGCGTTGCACCGCTAGTCGAGTAGACAACCTTGCGTTCAATAAACCCTCGGAGCCAGGATGAACGTCCGACTCCAATCGTCATTTATTGATGGTAACAAGGTAAAACTGGTGAGAAAACCCAGATACAGCATCTGTTATAATCGGGAAACACCAACACAATGAACACCACAGCATCAGAACATTGTCTTAGATAACAATAGATCCTGGATGGACCAGGCCCCTACATTACCACTGAACAGCTAGACAAAGGCACAAGCCGGTGCGTTGTATACAGGCACATCGTGTATTCATCCCACTGCACCCCAAATGTACAACATTACACTTAACACTAAACTGTGGATGAGATACTTCGTCATCTTTACTCTCAGGATCGCAACATAGGCACAAGTCTGACTCGACCTACTCAATCACAAGTAACATCACACAATAAGGAAAGTCGCAGGCTTCGTTACTAACTAGGCCTCGTATTTACTACAACAACTTAACGGAACCATAAAGGCATTTACATCACTATAACGGTCATTTCAACATTACAACAGCATTGGCAATATTATAGGAGTATAAACAATTTACAGATAATGCTTCTTAAGCTCCCACAATGGACAAGTGCGGCTGTGGTCTCACTGAGGTGCGATGCGTGCCGCCATTTTGAATTATCAGAAGATGGCCGACGCCCGCATGGTACAGTGGAATTCTAACATCGTCACTTCCTGGTCACGTGACCAAAATTAGCATCAAGAAACAGGAACTTCCTGTGAACGTACGCTCCACATCTGCCGTGAGGCAAGACAAGAACAATCAAACATATAATAATTGTTAAGTTAAATAAATAAAGTTATAATCGCATTGTTTCAAATTGCGATTTCGATTTGAAATCGATTAATCGTTCAGCCCTACTTTGAACCTTAATTTATTCGTTCCCACATTTATCAATTCAGTCTCATTCATTGATTGATTCATTCATTCGTTCGTGTCCCCCACCAGCGACGACGCTGACGGGCGTGGTGCATGAGACAGCGCATGGCAATGTTATAATTTCCCGTACGTCCGTGTGTGTGAGTGTTGCATCTGTGGTGCAATAGACATGCGGCTTCTCAGGAAATGAGTCTTAATATACGAGAAATGGGGTTACACATATATGGGCGTCTAGTTTCAACAACACACAGACATAATGCACTGTTTTTTTTCCTGAAAAACTGGACCACAATACAAAGATACCCCGTGTAGCCTTAACAGACTGTTGGGGCAAGTGCTGTGAGCAAGTAGCACCACCGATGAAGGCCGGCACGGCACGTGAGGCCAGCACCACGCCCGGCCGCCTTTGTTTCCCCAGTGGCGATGTTTACATATCGTATCGGGTACTAATTTTAGGCTGCATCGACCTAGGGGATACCCATGGCCGTGAGCGGGAATTGAACTCGGGTCGCGGGGTTCGTAGCGCAGTGCGCTACCCGCTACACTACAAAGGAGGGATACAGGCACAACATTAGACTAGCAGCAGCAGTAGCAGCAACAGGAGCCCCAAGAATAAACCCTAACAATGTTTGCACTTACCAGGCAGTCAACACGTTATGCAAAATCCTTATGACGTGAAAAAAAGGTACGATTGGATAGGGAAGGAACGGTGACGCAGTGGCTAGCATGACCTGAGTTTGAATCCTGGTCGCAGTCAACATCCCTTGCGAGTGACATCTGAACAGGTCCTGCCCTGCCCTGCCCCCCTCCACCAACTCGCACTGACCAGCATGGTGGAGTATGCTCAAATGACCCTGTATTCACGGCATGTGCAAGCCGTCATCAAGCAGTAGATTTACAAACTGGCGATAAATGCAACATTGGATGGGTTACTGGACCATATAATGTATGCAACAGATAAAGGATGTCGCCAAATTGAATGTCAAAAAACGAAATGTTCATTTTCGTTTGTAAAAAAAAAAAAATGAATTCCCTACCACATTAGTTATAATCTCACAATGTATGTTGGACGAATATACGTGTTCTGCCCCATGGCAGGTGTGTTGATTCCACGGGAATTTCCTGATATGGTGTTGAGTTTGGTCACGTGACCAGGAAGTTACGATTTTATATTCTCTAAGCCATGAGGCAGGGTGTCAGCCATTACACAGAGTACAAAATGGAGGCACAAATAGCGTCTCAGTGAAGACAGGTGCATCTGTTCATTGTGAGACTTTAAGAAGCAGTCTGTAAATTATTTTATGTTCTTATAATACTGGGAATGCTGTTATAATTTTAGGATTGCCATTATAATTCTGTAAATGCCTTTATAATGCTGTTAAATTGTTATGATGAGGCCTAGTTAACAACGAAGCCTGCCACTTGCATTATTGTGAGTCAGACTTGCACCCATGTAACTTTAATGCGATCTTGAGATTAAGGATGAAGAAGTATCTCATCCACAGTTTAGTGTTATGTGCAGCGCCGTACATTTATGCTGCAGTATGGGGATTACACGAAGTGACCTTATTCAACAACGTAGCTTATTCTCTTGTATAGCTAATCAGTGCTAATGTAGGTGCTTGGTCCATCCAGGACCTATTGTGGAGTTTCATGTTATCTAAGACAATGTTATGATGCTCCTTGTGTTCATCCATTGTATCGATATTGCAAGTATTAATATATGCTGTATTTTGCGCTGTTTTTCCGTCAGTTTTACCTCGATTTATTCAGATGTTCACCCTGGCTCTGAAGGTTTATTGATTGCGAGGTTAACTACTCGGATCTTGGTGCAACGCAGCGCACAGCGAGGCCGAGACAGTACGCCTCAGATGGCCTATTCATCCAAATAGTTGATACATCTTGTAGTGTAGCAGCGCTGACTGGTGACCAGAAGTAGCAATTATGGGTGTGCCCACCCAAGGGGAAGATCTGGGGCAAGGGTCATGCAAGGGATCCATCTTTAAGTTCCCAGGAACCAGCTGTGATGATTCCAGATGGGGGGGTGTTCTGCCTCACGGCAGGGGTTTTGCCTCACGGCAGATGGGGGGGTGGGGCGTATGTACACAGGAATTTCCAGTTTTTGATGCCAAGTTTGGTCACGTGACCAGGAAGTTGCGATTTAAGATTCCGGCTCAACCACGCGGGCGTCGGCCATTACACACATCGCGTCCCAGTGAAGCCAGCCGCAACTGTCCATTGTGGGACTTTAAGAAGCATTGTCTGTAAGTTCGTTTATGTTCTTATAATATTGGCAATGCTGTTATAATGTTAGAATGACCGTTATAATGATGTAAATGCCTTCATAATGCTGTTAAATTGTTATGATAAATACGAGGCCTAGTTAACGAAGCCTGCACCTTTCCTTATTGTGAATGTTACTTGTAATTTAATAAGTCGAGTCAAACTTGTACCCAAGTAACTATATTGCGATCCTGAGAGTAAGGATGACGAAATATCTCATCCACAATCTAGTGTTATGTGTAATACTGTACATTTGGGGTGCAGTGTGATGAATACACGATGTGCCTTTATGTAACAGCAGCTTATGCTCTTGTATAGTTATTCAGTGGTAATGTAGGGGCCTGATCCATCCAGGGTCTATTGTTGAGAAACATGTTATCTAAGACAATGTTCTGATGCTGTGGTGTTCATTCATTGTTGGTGTTTCCGGGTTATAACAGATGCTGTATCTGTGCTGTTTTCTCACCAGTTTTACCTCGTTAAATTCAATAAATGACGTTTGGAGTCGGAAGTTAATCCTGGCTCTGAGGGTTTATTGGACGCGAGGTTAACTACTCAGCTAGCGGTGCAACGCAGCGCACAGCAAGGCCGAGACAGGGGGCGTGTCCAGTCCCCGCTGGAAGGATAAAAGGGGGCGCGAGAGAGGGAGTTCCAGGCTGTCATGGGAGTCAGGGTCATCCTCGTCGTCGCCACTGCTAGATGGTTATCCAGTTATCTGGTCAGTTAGCACCGTCGTCACTCGGCGGTCAGTGTTTGTGTTACGTGCTAGCGAGTGGAAGTGCGAGTTATGAGTAATAAATAAGATGCCTCTGCAGTTTGTCTCCGGAGTCGTACATTACACATACAATGATGCATCAATTCATTGACAAGTCGATATTTCAGCTCACAATACATGTCGAATCGTGCGAGGACGAATCGATTTTCGTACTGCAATGAATGTATTTAAAGTTATGTTGCGTCGAACTAGGAACCATATATTCAAGAGATCATTGCCATTAACATCTGGAAGTTCACGAGCATTGATTTAAGCAATCTTGACCGGTGAGACTGTTGCCACCGGACCAGTTTGCTTGTACTGAATCAATGCTGCTGAAATTAACTCCCAGATGGCCGTGGGACCAATGGGTTGTGTAAATATCTGTATTTGTTATGTGGAGACACGTCTGTGGAGAGACATTGTCTGCCCATCTATTTTGTTACGTATATTCTCCACCACGATGGGGGTCGACACACCTACGACTCCGGAGCCGCATGCGGCTCTTTAAGAACTGCTTCGTGACATTATTCACATGCATTGCGGCGCTTTAAATATTTAGGGGTTTTTTTGATCAAATTCCCCAAAAATGGCACTTCCGTTATTTTGGTTGCCGACCGCTGAATTAGGTCATTCGATTGGTTCACTTGATTCGTACATTCACCACAGTGGAAACACAAGATCGAAAAACGCAGTCGGCAAGTCAAGCCGTTTCAAGCGCACAATTTACCATCCACACACGTTCCACTTACCTACACCAGCCAATGACAGTAAAAAAAGCACTAATTATAAGATGACATTTGGAGGGTGTGTGTTTTATTGCTGTGATCAGGAACGGGGGGTTTTATTCCTGAGCGCTCCTACCCACTTCGCTTCTCGCGTTTCATCACAAACTCAACGGGACAAGGGCGTCGCGGCGTTCCCAGCAAGACGACTCCCTCGCGTGGGATGTATTGTCTTCACAAAGTAACGAGGCGGTGGGGTACCAGTCGGCCAGAAACATGAAACCCAACGGCGTACACAAACACAAACGAGCGTACGGGAAACAAGCGACCTATAAGAAGCATCGCGTGTTGTCGGATTTACTCTCTGCACACTACAGTGACACTGGAACACAGATCAAGGCACATACAGGCATTCATTTTGGTACATGGATATAGTTATTTGAGATCGCAGTCAACACAACCCCGCGTTGTATGTTTGGTTACGTAACAACGCCAACGTGCGGTGTGTGTTTTATGTAACGCAAAATTATAATTACAATGTAATTCGACCAAAGTCCATCTTTAGCCAAACGAGGCAAGATGCTCGGGCAGGATGAGGCGCCAATCTTCCAGGGCCGATGCCGTCATTCGTGAATCACTCTCACAGCGAAGCTCTGCTGCACTGCCATGTATCCAGGTAAAATAAAACTGGAAAATCAAAAAATACAGGCGGCGACTCATCCCCCCCTATCCCACCTCTGCTCACGCCAGAGTGAAACGCGACCACAAGCAGCACGCGTCAACAATGCCACCATCTATATACAAAACAAACACGAGTTGAAGTCGAGGCCAGACGGTATGAATCTTTGGTACACTTGCCCAACACGGTTGATCTTGCAGCAGTTCTATTTACATCTCATTGCCAATAAAAGTCCACAAAGCCAGTCGATGACAGCACCGCTTAACCAACGCTGCTTCAGTGTTTACACAATAAAAAATCAGATCACAATATGTATTACGCGTCAATTAGACCAGGGTTAATTGCTCAACGATTTGGAATGTTTTAAACCATGACGTTTTTTGTACATTTAAAAACAATGTTTTCACAAACGTGCCTGCAAGCTGCATTATCAAAAGGGCATCACGTGTGCAAGTAAAACTGAAGCCCAGGAAAAAAATTGTATTGGCTCGAAATACACCTGCACACGTTCAAGCTAGAAAAGCAATGTTTCACTGGGTCACTGCCGATTGACCTCGATCTTATCCCACGACGCCACCGCTGACAGCAGGCATCCCCACAAGTCGCCTACCATCTTCCCCCTTTACTTTTTACAAAAGTACACAACTTTGGGAGGATATGCATCAATCTGTTCATCTGTACATCACCTGCACTGTGATGGAGTATTTTCTATGCAAATAATGAAGATTTTCCACTAAAAGTTCAGTGGCGCCTGTTGATAATCGCTCCTTATCTTTAAAACCCGAGTTAAAAGAAGAGGGGGAATTACAACCTAAAGAGTTAACGCGAGTTGTGAAATTCTGCGTTAAGCGATTGAACGTGAATTATGGCATTAGAGTCTGAATTAATGAAATGCACTCTGCTCCCAAGTTCACTTTAGGTCATGGCTGTCACTTAAGGCAAACCACTGTGCATTGTGGGAATATACCAATTCAGCTCATCCGAGTGTCGAGAACCAAACTAGGCCTATGCCACATCCCAATTTGTGTGAGTCCCCCCCCTCCCCTATTAAACAATACACTTACAAATAACAGTGCAAATGTTTATCTTGTTCATAATATGTACTTTATATAAATGTTTTCTTGACATTTAGTTGAAAGTTTGCCTCTTCAAAAATAAGCAAATTACACAAAAATGTACAGTTCAGAGAAATTTCTTTTTGGCAGTAAGACAGTCTATTTGTCACCATAGAAACTTCACTTCAGAGCGTATAAAACCTGAGACAGTGTTATAGAAGCACTACATGGCAGTATGTACACCAAATATAGCAACAAGTACAATCTGAAGGATCTGCTGTAGTGGAAAAACCTCAAAACGCGTTAATACAATGCAGTGTCAGAACCCGTTGGAATGTCAGAGGCAGCCTCTGTTGCTACTTCCTTTTGCTTCCACGCCATAGTTGTGTCGTCAAGAGCACGGAGATAACAATGATGAATCCCTTCCCATCAGCTGCCTTTCATCAGCGCTCATTAAATATCTTTTCGCCCACGAGGCATTCTTCCATTGTGTACAAGGAGGTTGTAGTCATCCCTGGTCAGGGTCCACAGAAGCATCGGCCGTGGTCACGACAAGCTTCTCAACACGATTCACTTGAGGATCACGTGATAGCAGTCACCACTTTCATCTGCAAAGGTAAACCACAACCAACTTTCAAGGTAAACATTTCTCAGCTCAAGCTGGCATTAAGTGGTGATCATATCCACAAGTGGCTCTGAGGCCGTGTTGGAAATTTAACTTTCTATCGCAGCGATCAAGTTATCCATTGGAAATTGAATATGGAGGAAAACTGGGGTGAGTCAATCCCCAATGAGGATTTTAACTTTGATCTTATGACCAAGTCAAGCGCTCTGCTAAAAATGTATATCATTGCTCCATACGAGGGTATTTACAAGTATATTTTGCAATGTTATGCGCATCTGTCTAACCAGCAGCTCCCGTTTCCTCCTGAATGCTGTTTTTTTATAGATATTCCATCTCCATCTCCTTTGAGACTCTTCTGCTATCTTCTGTCAGAATACTGATATCCTACTCGTGAAAAGCCCTACACTGTGGCATCTCCTAGGTTTACAAGTAAAACGTTTTAGAACATCCAGAATGTGACTCACGTGGAATGTAAATCAAGTGCTATCAATACAATGGTACTGAATCACAAAACATAAAGACATCGCATAAACAATGTTCGAGTGTTTATAAAGAGGACTTGACCAGGCCACTGTCTTAGGAGGAAAACAGTTAATTACCTTTTGCCATGTTGATGACAAAGCAGGCCTCATCTTGGAAGTTCTGGATCATCTAGTGTTGAAAAAGCAACGAGTTAAATAATGTAAATCACCGAAAGGTTATTATTTACAACTGCACTGGGAGCTGGTGCCACGCTGTAGCACTCTAAGCCCTGTAAAAGGTAAAAAAAGAATGGAGCCTCGGAATCATTAACAACACCATTGCCTGGAGCGAGATTTAAAATTTAATTACAATGGGGTTCCTCGTGAACTTTTAATCCAGTGCACACGCCCATTACATGCTCCAGTGTGCACTGCACAGCTCTCCCAAAAGTGTTTTTTGTAACTAAGTAGCACTCTCAATTAAGCAACCTCCTAAAGGCACGTTTATTCGCTGAACTTTCCTCCTCTCCACGATCCATTATTCTGCGGGAAAAGCTTAATGCTCCCGAAACACCCTGCTGAGCACGTGAGGCAGGGGGGCCAGGATTCCGTGGTTGAACATTTTTGGGCCCAAAATGTCCAATTGCCGTGACCAAATCACCTAGAATGTACCCAATCGAGTCAGGTCTCTGAAGGTTTGAGTCTAGTTAGTGCTTGGATGAGGGGCAACCAGGCTTGTATCGGCTGCAGGGATACGTGGTGGGCAGAAGGCAGTACTGCAAAAGCCATTGTTGTGCTGTACTTCTATGCTCCCATTTCTGCTTCCCAACTTCACCAACGCGTAATGACCACTGTGATGAAGCATGGTCAAGATAACCCCCACATCCCACACGCAGCAGTGGATTGATGTGTACAAGCGTAGTGGATTGATGTGTACAGCACATTGGGACTCTATTTGAACATATACAAAGATGAATAATTCATTAAAAATAATTGAAATTGCATCTCTTGTCAAGAGATCGCTCAAAGGGGTGGTACAATATACAAACACATGAGAGGTGCTATAATATACTCCTCCAGCCCCCTTATATCAATGGTTGTGAATCATGGTCGCGGTTTAACTCAAGAAAATGTTTTAGTTACATTACAGCGAATGCAAGTGGACTCAAGTGACCGACGGGAAACTTGGTTTCTTAGACATGCAATTCGATGCACTTATTGCGATTTTAAGAATCAATATTTACATTGATGCATCACTTGTACACCACACACAGACACACTTTACACCGTTGGCACGGTGTTACTGTGGTCGGCACCTGGTCGCACAGCAGGACGTGGATCCCCGTGGGGCCCTGCCGGTACACATTGCTGATCTGTTGGGGCAGGATGCTGAACAGTGTGGCGATCTTTTCCGTCAGCTCCAGTGTGTTCATATCCTCCAGGTATATGGCATGGTACACTGCAACACGACACACAAACCAAGCCCCTTTAACAGCCTCATTCTTTGAGCTCTTCACAACGGGACAGCCACTGATCGAATGCATCTCTCTCGCAGATAGAGTTAAGTTGTGTGCTCGGTCGACTTGGAAATTTAACAATCGTTGAAAAAATGTAACTCTACCTTGCTGCGGCTCTTGGCAGAGGTAGATGGTCAGCCGTGGCCGTACAGATCTGGGTGCGTGGGGAGAAAGGAAACACGAGAAATTTAGTCAAGTTATGCCTTCCGAGGCTCACACACCCAATAACTGCAATTAATACAAAACGGTGACATAGGTGTCACCCCTACTTGGCTTTGAGCGCGTTGTGCAGGCGAATGCCATCTGCTGGGCCGCAGATCTGGATGAGGTCGTCTCGTGACAGCTTCAGAAGGTCAGTGCCTGGGGAAATCCAAGCAGTAAATTAAATCCACTCGGTACGTAAGGATTCCTCCGTGATTCGCAGAATCGTCAAGATTCAGGGTCAGTCTGAATTCAAGAATATATTTTTCTATAAATATATCACTTGCAAATAATATGCCTATACTTTGCATATATCAAAATATTACTGATGCTAACAAGTAGGATTTGATGTAGGCATTGTGAGAGTAAGGAATTTTGTTAATGAATCAAGGAAATGTGGCATGCATATTGAAGAAACAGCACAATACTATATAGACTTTTAAATTAGCGAAACACTATCAACAAACTCTGGTTCACCAAGTGCTTCCAATGAATACACAACGTAATTACAGGAGGATACATTTTTATTTTATTTATCGTGATCAAGAAAGACAAACATTGCCAAAAGCTATACAATGTGTGAGCAGCTTTAAAGCCCGAGCGGTTTCTCAAGGGCCTTAAGACCTTTTTGCATATGCTATGGATTTGAATCTCCCCACTTGGGTTTGCATGTGGCTGTGAGAGTTCTCACGCACGCTACCTGCAAAGTTGTTGAAGAGTCTTGAGAACTGCGAGAAGCGGTTCCTGTGCAGCCACTGCTGGGTCTCTTGGATCGAAGCCCCCGGGGGCAGCTGCTGTGAGCGTGATGCACATGGACACAAGCAGAGATAGTGATGCACAGTGAGCTCCCAATATCTCGCCCCGGGCATATCGCCCAGTTGACAAACACAACACGCGTTACAATTAAGGACACAAAAATCACGTGCTTTTTAACACAGAGGTATTTATTTCATTTAACCAAGTAAGCACGAATTGAGAGATATCTGCGAGAACGAAAATAAATAAAACACAATGCCAAAGTGGTCAAGTGAGAAATAAAAACAGAGAAAGATTATTTCTCTGCAGCTCTCCCGTGATATTTCTCACCTGATGACAATTGCTTGTGTTGCGATCGAAACATCGTGATATTGTTATTATTTGTAATTATTTGATCTATCTACGTGGCTTTACCGAAAGACCCAAAGAATATAAAAATTACCCAGTGGCATTGGGGATGTAACGATTTATCAAATACAGAGAATCGATAAATCGCTCAGAAGGAGGGTCACGATTTGATATATCAATCAACTATATTCTTGGTTCTTTCGGTAAAGTCACGAAGAAGGGAAATAATAAAATAATAAAAATAAAACAATAAAATAATATTCTCACGACGTTTCGGCCACAACACAAGCAGCCATCCTCAGGTAAAGAACAGAGCTGTCGGAAAGACAGCGTCCCAAATGCTCTGTTTCTTCACCTGAGGACGGCCGCTTGTGTTGTGGCTGAAATGTCGTGAGAGTTTTTACTTTATTGTTTTATTTTTATTATTTTATTATTTCCCTTCTATGTTACTTTACCGAAAAAACCAAGAATATGAATCCCTGCAGTCACGAAAGCTTTAAATCGAAATTCAATCAATTATATTTAACACTGTGGTGAAGGCAGCAGCCTCTCACTGTTGCTGGGATTAGAAACAACACACACTAAATGGAAAAAAAAACATCCATTCTTACATATTCCATTCAATGCGTATACATAATGAACTAAATAATTAATATTCACCCCTTAATAGGAAACAGAACAAAGTTAATGAGGAAATATATGTTGCCTCCACAATACAATTTTAAATTAGGTTCATAGGAAGGGTTTCGCAGTATCCGCGTGTCGATGGCAACAGCTGTGTATTAAGCTATGTAGGATGATCATCCCGAAGAAATTAATGCGTAAGAGGGCTACCTCTCCAGTGGGGGCTGGAAGGTTTTCACTCAGATGTGTGGGTGATGACGAACAATTTCCAGACCTAGAAAATAGACAGTGCAACTCTGTGAGCGACCATGGTAACACGCTATCAAAAAACACGCCCGGTAAATAATGTGGGCAAATGCGAGGTTCACTTATGCGTGATCCAACTGTGGAAAATTAGTGTTATCATGTGAATTTCATAGTTTAACCAGGAAATAGACATTTATGAAACAGCTTCAATTAGGAACAGCTGGTTAGGAAGGGGTTTGTAAGGCTGCTCCAATTTCAACAAATTTAAGAATGCCAATTCACGTCCTGAATATTTTGGAAAAAATAACTTTTTACTTTTACAGACTGCTGTGTCTTACAAAGTAATACCAGACAATAAAAAAAGAGGCAAAAGTACTCAATATAATTAAGAGTCTAAATACCACATTCTAAATAAATAAAACATTCAATCCCTTTAACCATTTAAATAAACATACGCTGGTGGGCTACAAATAAAAAATATTTCTAGACTACCTTACTCTCCTTATAGGTTGTCATAAATGTAACAAAGTCATATTGCATGTCTATGATCATCACACAAAGGGATTCTGCAGTCAACCTCGTATATCATGTCATAATTTTAATCAATAAACAATGGCCTTCACATCCAATCAGTGCAATCTGTCAACCATTCCATTCGACCATACATAACAAGGTGGTGAAACACCTTTGGTTTATTAAAATGTGGCCAATTGAGAAGCTTGCCATGCATATTCAAACTGACTGTCTTGAGCTGGCTGCGAGTAACATTCCCAGCGGGGAAGCACTCTGCGGGCAATACAAACACAAAAACACATCGCACTTGTGTCGAGGTGGAATTGTCACCCAGCAATTTGCATGAATGACGCTATATAAAATACAATTTATTTTCATTATGAAGTTGGAAAGAGCTGCTCGCCATTGCATTTTTCCCATCATGAACAGAGTCGTGCTAGATGACAGCACACTTATCCAGGTCCTCAGGCAAACAGGTTTACCAAGCATAGTTGACAACTGATGTGGCCTGTTACAGCTCAAGGCAATATGATACACTTGCTGCTGCTGCGCTGCCTGGTGTTGCCATTGGGGTGGCCGTGAGACAAATGATACCGACTGACTGTCTGAGTGTCCGCGGATAATGTTTGTTTGCACTTCGTGCACTGCGCGAGTTGCATGCATTGCACGAAAAGCACTCACGTCTCCGACACGGTGAAGTTAGGCTGGGTGGTGGACCCCAACCCTGGTGTGGGCGAGGGGCTCTTGCTCAAGTAAGAATTGTCAGGCCACGGAGAACACTGTCGAAGTAAAGAATGCAAATATATATCGATAAACAAAATGTACGTTGTAGTAGAGAACGCCTGCAACTTAAAACCACCCATTCATTGAGCCTCTTTACAGACGGCCCAACTGTGCGGAACAACAACAATCCTGGTACCCCCATATTCCCAACCCTGCCAAAATATTCAATCACCATTGATCAATAATATTTGCCTAAACAGTGGTTTTAGAAAACATAGAACAGAATGCTCTGCTGTGAAGTGTCCCCAGGTGATCGGTTTCCATACATTCTATCACGAAGCTGTGCAGCACCCCATTCACTTCCTAGCGTCGGGGTGACTGCCACCCAGCAGTTACGGCACAGCAAGTACCTCGGTCAGGATAGTGGTCTCGTATGATGGTTGGTATTTCTCTTTTTCCAGCACCGTTCTCTTTTCCATCTTGTCACGGTCCGTTTTCTGCTTGCGGTCAGCGCCCTTGGGCTAAGGTGGCAGCATGGGGGCATATATATTGCTTAAGGAAAACATCAAAGCCTCTCCCCTGCTTCATTCAGCAACTGACCCCTTTTATTTAAAATCCTCCTAACCAACCTTTATTTAGTGGGAGATTGCTCTCTCTCCTATGCTCTTCTCCAAGAAATCCGTATTGTTCAATCTCGGCCCTAGTTTCAGCCCATGCTCAATATCGCCTGCATCTCATCTCACTGTAACTACCTCTTTATCTTGATTAAATAAATAATAAGCGTCATTTCACCCAGGATGTCCATGTCGCAATGTTTCATATAGCATCTTAAGATGGAGTTGTATTTCAATGGTATGTACATCCAAATTGTCTTGTGAAGAATGACCTTTCTCACATCATCCAAATGACATGGTCCCTATTTCATCACCACTCATTGCACACTACCGACACTTTAGTTGAAAATCTGTACTATTTAATCAAATAAATAGGTGGACAAATTGTGCCCAAAGAGCGGATGGCAGAGCACACACTTATCAGATTGTACTTGCACACGAGACTGAATCTGTCATGCTTAACATTTGTGCAAGCTTTCCACATTAGTGCGTGATGCAGGCAGACTTCCCCTTTCTCCTCCCCACGTGTGTGTTTGTTTGCCAGTAAAATGTAAACATTGGCAAGCTCTTAGTCTGGACAAGGCAAGCATGCTTTAGCGTCATGTGCATAGTTGTATTGGAAGTACTTCATTGCACAGGGTGGAGGAAACAAAAAACAAAAAGGTTTCGACTTTTCTTAACAAATTATTAAATACCTTCCCTTGGGCACTTGAATCCAAACTTATTGAGCCGTGACACTGAAAGGCCATGCCATTTTCAAACAAGTGCAGAAAAGCTTACCGCTTTTCATGCTGTAAAATTAATGAGGCAATTAATTTAATTTTAGTGCACTCGAAGGTGGTCGCGGCAGCATTTTTTGTTGCGCGTTTCCCATTTGGAAAGCAAAACTATGTATAAAATGTGATTGGGATTGTATTGACATTAATTTCAACCGCATTATCCAAATCCAAAGCTGTGCCATTTATTCTCTTTATCAGTGCCAAGCAGAAATTATCAGTGGTGAAACATATGGTCTGTGCTAGGAAGTTACCCAAATATGGGAGTGGCAGGCAATGTGGCAGGGAGTCCCAAGGACGAAAAAGCATGAGGATTTGGCTTCTCGGTACAAACTAGCATTTCTCTGGACGTGGTTTGTGTGAGAGGTTGTGATCAATAATGTGGGCTTTGCTCCAGGCTGACCACATTGCAAACCCGTGTGTTTGCACGCTGCCTCTCCGTACTTGATGGCTATATAAATAGCTTCAGGTCTGTATAGCTACTGCTCCAGTGACTTGGGAAGTTGGGTTGGATCACAGAGATCAAGCCATCATATGTATAAACCATCCCTCTTGCATGTGACCAATTGGTGCAGAATTTGAGTGTTATCCCCTCTTTTGCCCAGGCTTTCTAGAAAACCTCCCAATTTCATCGCACGTATATTTAACAATAATATTCGCCCAACATTCCAAGAGAGGCTTCCTTAGTAGAGACTTGCACACTCAGAGCAGTGCTTCAGCAGTCATATAAAAAAAGAAAATTTTAGAATATAAATTGTTTTGTTGATCACATCGCTTGGCCTTTTCCCCCAACTTGCATTTCTAATTGCCATTCAAATGCGCCCATCTCGTTAGTGCAGGCAACGGGGAGAGTGCAGCTGTTAACCTTACCTTAAACACCTTGACCTGGCAGCTGGCCGAGTGTAGGTGCTCCGTGTACTCCCCGCCCTCGTTCTGCTTGAAGGTGTCGATCTGCACGCGGAACGGGACGCCCTTCTCTCCCCCATGCTTGCGAGGCGTGAACTCCGTGCTGATGCAGTGCACCTGAAGAAGGTGGCACAGCACGACAGGCAAGCATTACCCTTCGTCTCGCCAGATGGGGCGCAACCTGAAATATAGTTTACGCTGCGAGCCTAAATAAGAACGGCTTCAAATCAATCTCGCCAACTGCAACACAAAATATATACAAAGCCCGGCTCCAAACACTGACACATCATGTCAATTACAGCTCCTTTCTTAATACACTGCTGGATGAAGGCCTCCTTAAGCTGTGTGGATGGTGGGGGTTGTTCGACCATACTTCACCACCTTGATCAGTGTGGGTTGGAGAAGTTGAGGAGTATAGACATTATAACACTGAAGTACAGTACAACTAACGATTCTCCTGCACTGCCCTTTAATTACCCTGGAATTAATCAGTCTCAAGATTTTTTATGGACGGTCTTGCATTAGGATGCTTGACCAATTCCATTCATGAGAGACCGTTTTCATTTTGGTTGTTCGATGAAAGTCTCAACTTATTTATGGGAGTTTTTTAAAGACCCTAACCCCTGCCAGTCAGAATATCTTGGCTTCTTAGGGAAACTGTAAAATCTCAGATCCGCGAGCCAACGCAAGCAGTTCAGGGCTGCCACAGGGGCCTGGTAGTCCAGTTTGGGGGGATGCTGTCAGCAGAGCGGTACTCATCGTTACTGTTGGAGATTAAAAAAAATACTCTGGAGGACTGCACTGTTAAAGTACTCCGTGGGACAATAAAGCAATTCAGGCATTTACAACCTAAACGAAACACGAAAAAACAGCCTTTACCCCCGACAAATATTGTCCCGACAGCAACAACAGGAAATCAGGAGGACTCCGTCTCATTGCTGCAACTGGAAGTGCTAGCAACAACCAGCAGCAGCCTACGGTTGGTGCAGTACCTGGATGAAGACGGAGGAACGCTTGGTCGGGTCCCACAGGAACTCCACCGTGTTCAGGTGCGTGGGGTTCGCCCGGGGATCCACGATCCCCACTGACAGTGGAATGTCTGTAACGCACCGCAAGCAATCGACATCCCGCAAGCCTCGTTACATGCGGGGAAACACTGATGTTTTACCTCTATTGTAAACACACTGAATATCGAAACTCTTTTCAGAATGATTCTAATGAAGCTGCCTTGTCTCCATAGTATTTTATTATTGTATGCAATAACTACAATAATGTTTCTTTTCTGTTTACACGGATTGTTTTTAACAGCGTGTAAGCAGTAGCTTGCAATTTTTGTCTTTAAATTGATCTACAGCCTTCCTTGTAGGATACTTGATTTTGAAATGGTGTTTTCGTTGTTTTAAATGATTTATGATTAAAGTCAGGTATTTCTAAAAAATGTGCTACAGAATTTAAAACAAAATTACATTCATATATATATAAATTCGAGCAGGTAAAATAATAACACCAGTCAACTTTAAATTTAACAGACCATTGTTAATTCACAAATTTTCTGTGCATTTGTTTGCTGTTCCGACGAGCTTTGCCCATTAATGTATGTGCGTCACACTAATGGATAACCAAAATGTCTCATTCAATGTTGTAGCCGTACACCCTGCAAATATGGAAAATTATAATCTATTTATACTTCCACAATTTTAAACACTAATGTGGTGCTCATGCACTCTGAATAAAACAGGAAATTGCATCCTGCCAAACATCCATGGCAAATGACGTCAAGTCATTTTTCTTGCAGTACAATCTGCTCTCTATCTTAAGCTCAAATTAAAAAAGTGCCAAAGCACAATCACAACAATAAAATCGTCGCTTCGTAAAATCGCATGGCAAGATCTCTGCGACATTATTTCATGTTGCCCGGTATCAATACACGCGCAAATAAACCCCTCCTTACGACGCACGTGCACTGCAGCTGACCTTTACAGCTGCTCAAGTTTTTTCTTGAACGAATGCCAAATGCAGGCACAGTGTGTGCCCCTATGCGTGCGAGCGAGCATTCGGCACAGAGTCAATGTGTTTATAAGAAGAAAATTGCCCCAGTCGACCGCGGTACACCCCAACACAAGGCAAGCACCAGTTTTAATGAGAAATTCTCTCAAGCCTTCTCTCGGCAACTTACATATCTTGCCAAGACTTTTCAGTCAAGTTACAATCTTTCAAGAAATAATTTTAATTAATGTTAGGCATAGCATTTTCCATATTATAACACAAATATTAGTTTCACAGAGCCAGTGTATCTCGCCTCTTTGAACCTCATTACGGATGTCTCCAGTATGTCCACTACACACAGATGACAAAAATTGAGAAAAGTCGTTGATGTTTTGACCGACAAGCCTCCTGGACGTTGTCCATCAAGTTGAGCACGCAGCATTTTGCACCACGTTATTCACAATTAAGTTTCTATTGTTTATTACGTGCACGCTACACACTGCACACACACCGATGTCAAGGATGCGGTCTCCCGGGCGGTTCCATCGCCATCCCTCCAGCTGTTGGTGCTCCGTGTACTGCAGCCGCCGGTCGTGGAACACAACGCGTACGATGCTCTGTCGGCACAACGACGACACCACGTCTCAACGGCGAGAAAACGGCGTTCAGCTGGGACTGAGTGAAGTCCATTCAAAGCCAACAAGTAAAATCGACCACATTTTTATGGTCGATTACACATGCCCCATTAAAAATGGCAGCAGTCCCAACAACCCACACCCAGCATGACGCGGCTGATACCGATGTAAAGCCCCCCCTGTTACCTCCTGCCCAGCGTCAGATGCAAAAAGAGAAGTGAGACCTTTTATTAGTCAAACTCTTTTCGTATTATATGACGAGTATTCTATGACTAATCATATGACACTACTTTCGTGTTCTACAATTAGTCAAGTAATCAGACCGATAATTGCTAGAATAGATTACTAAGGCAATCGGACAGCCCAGCTCTAAAACAGTGGTTCAAAGCAGCATGTGGGTTGAGATCCAATGAGAATTGTTGTAATTGTGTTTTAGTGGTTGTTTTTTTATAGCTTATCTACTTCCATTGATTTTATACCTGATGTATTTTTCGAACCAAGTAATAGATTTACAGGAAATATCATAGATTTTCAAATCAATTTTGTGGGCTAAGCATCAAGACCTGTGCTGTGCACTGGGTATGATGATAATTGATGCATTGCAAAATCCAAGCATGATGCAATAAACGTGTTTGCATTGGGGTTTCTGCAAGTTATACAAACGGTAGGGTTGCTATGCCAATATGGGAAACAGTCCATGGAGCCCAGAGCAGGCACTTTAATTGGCGGTACCACATGTAGTAGCATAAATGTAGTAGCTCCAATTACTTTATGAAGCCAATACCAGTGAATTATCCGATTCCAATCTGAAACAAGTTGGTTATGAAATGATAATTATCTGTTATGAGACGTATAATGAAATCAGTACGACTACAGTTTTGCTACCTAAGGTGGTACCAACATCCGTTTTGGCCCATGGACTAAAGGAAACTACACAGCACTTTGCAGGAATGGGTCAGCTTGCACAGAGACCTTTACATATCCATGCAAACTATTCAAGTGCAATCTACTGCAATCATAAGAATGCAGTGCCTGACAACAGCTGAGACCAGAGCTGATTTATTTACACTCACCTTGACGTACTTTCCGCTGACCTCTAGCAGTTCTCCGACCTTTCTGGTGTCCAACATGCGGATTTCGTACGGTTGTCCTGAGTGTAGAAAAAAGTTGACAACATTGACACAAATGCTTCGGCAGACACGAACGAGAATGCCGCACTTGTATTTGTCACAGGACGCTTCCTTACGGTGCTCATGTCAATCCACCCTATGTCACAGGTCCAGTAAGATAACATGAGTTTTCGCTGAATATGGAATCGGGAATGCTTAACTGGAAACCTTGGAACATCTCCTAAAATATTATTAT
Source organism: Entosphenus tridentatus (assembly GCA_014621495.2). Classification (NCBI taxonomy): domain Eukaryota; kingdom Metazoa; phylum Chordata; class Hyperoartia; order Petromyzontiformes; family Petromyzontidae; genus Entosphenus; species Entosphenus tridentatus. Next base: position 13,793,817 of record CM025610.2, on the reverse strand, counting down.
TTTTAGTCTGTCCCTACGACTATGACAGACAGCCAAGCCAACGGGTGCACACATTACATAACGTCAAATATGCCTACGGAGTTGATTTTTCTGCCAAAACATCATGTTCTTTTAACGATGGGGGCCCAATTTTTTTTTTTAGCCAGAACATTTTTCAAGGAACATTTAATCGATGGTGAAGGAGTTTAGCGATTCCTACGAAGGGCCCACAGACATGAAGACAAGCAGATACATAATCATTTTATAAACTTTAATTTAGCCTCCAATTCAAAATAAAGAACAAGCCATGCCGGCAGTGCTGTGGTGGTAGTATTCATCGAGCACTGGTTTGGAATTCCAACTAAATTAGTTTTACATCACAAAATATGCTGCTTTTCCCATGAAGTTTCTCATAGGTATCTCTTTGAAAAGAAGCGCGTCTAAATGAATTCTCACCTGCTCATAAATAAATCACCAACAATATCGCCATATAGTAATCATTAATGGAATTTAAATACAAAGTGCAGGATAAGGCGGACATTTTATAAGCATGGAAAGAAGCTATAAACATCATGCCAAACAACACGTGGCACAACCCAAAATCACATCGGAGATCCACACGGCACAACTGAGAAAATCTAAGCTACAGAATTTCCTGGTATTTTAAATGGGATGGGCCTGACAATGGTAGTTTATGAATTAGGCAACAAATACGTACACCACAAAACTTATCTTATAGGATTTGATAGTCGACACACTATTACTCGTCCTTAGATGTTAATTTAATTTATTTTAACCTTGGCTTATACCAGTTGAGCTCTCTTGTGGGCCCGGTGGCACGGTGCGCATACAGGTGGAATCTCTCACCTTGGTTCAGGTAGGTGAGAGTCTCATCGTGAAGCTTTATGGCGGGCGACGTGGCGGTGCACATGACATACTGGAATGGTGGCAGCTTCGACTCTGGCTCGCTAGGCAGATGTGAGTCCTCCTGCTTGAAGATGGGCAGCGCCAGCACATCGCTGCACATCACACGCATGCCGGAAGTTTATTTCCACGTCCAGACGCCGCCAGACCAAGATATATAACGTTCCTGAGTGATGGAGACGTGCCCTGCACAGCGAGGCTGTCAAATTGCTTTCAGCCGATAAATTGAATGTTTGTTGCCGTTTTTACAAAAATTGCATAGAAACAACTGTCCATGCTGTTGGCCAGTAAATATGAACTAAGCCCCCCCCCCCCGACCAAGAATGCACACTTTGCAAAACAACTGCAGAGCTTATAAGTGTGGGAGGTAGAATTTACTTTTCAAATAAACATCAGCTGCTGTTTATTGGGTACAGCAGTGGAAACCCAAGACGGCTGTGGCATAAAACAGGTGTTTTAAAAAGGACACACCAAAATGTCAGGCCGTTAGCAGCAAGGAGGGATCAGGTATACAGCACAGCAAGAGGACAGCACGCAGATGAATTAGCATCAAAGACAGAAGCTCTTGGCGGGCTCGCCGATCCATAAAATCAGGTGAAAGCCACAACATGACAACTGGCTCAATTAATTATCAGCGTTTGGCAACTTTGAAGAAGGCTATTACATAGGAAAACGCACCTTTAACGGAGAACGGTCCAGATAAAACACGCAATTGTTTGTTACGAAATGTAGAGTGGGATTTTATCCAACGTTTAACAACTCACATTCGTCAATAACACTGCCTAGCAGGCAAAGACATTACAATAGTTGGTATTTCGGGCAATGGACCTTCTTCATAGCACACAGGTCAGAGGGAGCATTGATACGATTTGGAGACGACACTATATGCCATGGGGATCTGATAAAATATGTAACATCCATTTCATCCACTCGCCACGAAAGCCAAACGAAATCCCGAATAACTGACAGCAAGTACTCAAAACGGAGGCTTAAATCAGAGTTAATATGCATCAATATTGGTTGAGATCTGACCACGAGTGCACACTCTTTGGTAGGTGCCAGATGGACACATCAGCAGCACCACAGAAACCACAACCACGAATACAACCAGTCACCAACATACCACGCAAGCACAACCAGCCACCACCATCCACCTTGCCATGCAACAACCACCAACAACATCCAGCCACCACCATCCACCTTGCCACGCAACAACCATCAACAACATCCAGCCACGCAACAACCATCAACAACATCCAGCCACCACCCTCCACCTTGCCACGAAACAACCATCAACAACATCCAGCCATCACCCTCCACCTTGCCACACAACCATCAACAACACCCAGCCACCACCATCCACCTTGCCACGCAACAACCACCGCCATGCCAATCAGTACCACCGACGGCATAACCAAGGGAGGCACAACAAAAAAAACCCCAGGAACGAGCCCGATGTCGATCCTCTCGCAATAAGTCTCCAGGACAGACCCAAGCACCAAGAACTGCCCCTCATTCCCCAGGGGGAGTCTAGGGGAGTTACAAAGTGTCATGTGCGTGTCCCTGGCGGTGTCGTCCTGTGCGTCAAGTTGTGCCCCCCCCCCCCCAAAGGCTTTCCTGTCGTGTGTGTCTGGTTGTTTTTTAGTGGCATCTCTGGTACGAAGTACATCATCTGTGTGTCAATGGGAGCTTCTGGCTCTGGTGTCATCCGTCTCTCTCTCTCTCTCATTGTATCTGGCGCCTGGTTGTCTCCCTGTGAGTGTCCACCAGCGGTGATCCATGCGTACCTCCGATTGTGTCTATGTGCTTGTTCAAATGGTTTATAACTGGCGTCTCCATGTGCGTCTCTGCTTGTGTCGAGGTGTTGTTGAGGTGTGCCAGGTGGCGGCATCCCTGCGATGTGTGGTTTGTGTCCCCGTATATCGGGTCGTGTCACCCCCCCCCCCCCTCACCGTCCCCACCTCATGCTGTAGGCGTCCAGGTCGAGGTGTTGTCCGATGCCAGACAGACTCGCCTCGAAGTCGTGAGACAGCGACAACTCAAACGTCTCCCCCGGCACCGGGGGCAGACGCAGAGCCCACAGTGCCATGGCCGGGCTGTCTCCTCTTTCACCCTCACCAGCCTGCCTTCCTCACCCCCTCACCCTCACCAGCCTCCTTCACCCTCACCAGCCTGCCCCCCCTCCCCCCCCCCCACATGCCTCCTCCTTCACCCTCACCAGCCTCACCCTCACCTGCCTCAACCCTCACCAGCCTGCCCCCCACACCTGTCTCCTCCTTCACCCTCACCTGCCTCCCCCTCACCAGCCTTCCTCACACTCACCCTCCTCCTTCACCCTCACCCTCACCAGCCTGCCTTCCTCACCCTCACCTGTCTCCTCCCTCACCCTCACCAGCCTCCTTCACCCTCACCAGCCTGCCCCCCCTCACCCTCAACCCCCCGCCCCCCCCCCCCCCCCGGCCCCCCTCCCAGCGGCCTCCCCCCGTGACCCCCCCCCCCCCCGCCGTGTGCCTTCCTCACCTATCAGCCTCCTCCTTTACCTGCCAGTCGTCCTTCATCACCTGCCAGTCGCCCTTCATCACCTGTGTGCCCTCATCTACAAAGCACGACCCACCCCCCCTCTTCCTCACCGGTCTCCCCTCTCAAATATTTCCCGGAGTAACCGGACTTTAGTTGCAAGTGGGCGAGGTGTGTGAATGTAGTACAGTGTGTACAGTGCAGCGTGTACAGTATGTACAGTGTGTACAGTGCAATGTGTACAGTGCAGGGAGCGCCTCACGCCCGCGTTACCACTCGTGGACGTATTCCTCCACTCCACTGGCGCTCACACTCAACACACTGTGTGCCACGACACAGTTCTGTGTAATGCGAGTGGTGACTGTGTAATTACTGCCTAGCGCGTGAATGTAAAAAAACTACGTGGTACACGTGTTGGTAATGCGGTAGTTTAAAAACACGTGTTCGATGCGAGTGTGTGATAAGTATATGAACTAAGCAGTGTTGATGTTTCCGTAGATGTATCAAGTGTATGAGAGGAACATGTGTGTGATTGTATAGCAGAGTGTGTGTGTGTAGTGTGTATAGTAGAGAGCGTGTGTATGTCGGCGTACGAGTGTTGTGCTTTAAAGTGCCGAGTCGTCGCAGCAAGCGAACAGCTGAGCCCTGCCTGGCCCCGCCCCCCTGCCTGTCTGGCCCTGCCCACGAGGAAATGACGTCACCAACTATGCCGTCACCGCGGGGGCCCGGGGGTGGGGGGTGGGGCAAACTCCCATGCCCAAAACGGGTAAAGGGGCAGCCCTGCAACGGGTTCACTCACGGCCAATGCTCGTGTGGAAGGGCCTCGCACGAGTGTGGTGGGGGTCTCTTTTGGGCAGTGGTTCATAACCTGGGATTTACGCACCCTCTGGGGGGTGCGAGGCATGGCCAGATTTTAGAAGGTAAATAATCGAAACACAAATTAAGCACGGGCACGAAAGTACGACTACTTCGTTTCATGAAACCTATGCGTTTATTAACATACATTTTTAACTGTTGAGAACTAAAGGGGTGCAAGGCTGCAGTAAAGGTTAAGAACCACTGCTTTAGGGGAAGTCCTCTTTAGACAAAAACAAGTTCTGTCTCCTCCCAGCTGGCTAAGGATATCTTGAAAGAGGTGAGAGTACCCACAGTTTAACCCAAGGCCGTAGCCATGGACTCAACATTGGGGGGGGACCAAATCTTCCAGGGGGTCTGGGGGTCACCCCCCCCCCCCCCAGAAAAAAAATCAAAGTTTGAAAACGAATTTCCTGCCTAAAATTTAAGAAAATTCACTAAACACATAGGATGGTATTTTTATTTCTTTTTTACAATAATGTCTAATAGTGTATTGTATTTATTACATTGCTCTGTTTTTTCTTTTTTACCTTTTCTTGTTTCATTGTAATGACAGAGATTAGGGATTAATAAAGTCCAACCATAACCACAATTATATAAACAGAAATCTATTTTATAGCAATATATTGGGGGGGGGGGGGACATTTTGAGCATATTTGAATATATTATAATTACGGCCTAGGTTAAACCCACCACCCTGCCAATTGACTTTAATTGCGGTTCTGTCCATTTGTGTAACTGCTGGGTTGGACAGAAGTTGGGAGGGTGATTTGAAGACTTTCTCGCGCCATTGTTTCAACTGCCGCGCCGGGAAATCGAATGTAACCGGCAAACTTCGGAATTATAAGTCCTGTATTGCCACAGTACAATAGTACAGCTGTTTAGCATTACTTTATGATATAAATAGTCCCATTTGAGATGGGTCCCATTTGAGACGAGTCCCGTTTGACTTGTTGGAACCCAATTCCCTGAGGCATTGTTGTATTAGCTCCTGGGTGAAAGCTACGGTACCCAGAGTGAAAGCATGCCATGCAGAACACAATCATTCTACAGGGTGTTTGAAAAAGATGGACCCAATTTCAAATCAGTATATTTCACGATGGCAACATGTTACAATTACACAAAAAGTTACCAACGGTTTTAGTAACCATTTTACTGGTAGGAACGAAGTGGACCAGCCTACAATAGATTATACCGTCCGTCCGTCTGTCCGTGTATCAACATCGCCCCCTACTGCAAACACTTGGCATGACCCTACAAAAACCTTTACACTCAGTGACGCTTTCGGCTTTCCTGTCGGAACAAGTGTATACCATTCCCTTATAATTCCCTCAGATAGCTTTTAATTAAAACTTTTAAATTAAAAATTAACTCGCAGCGGCCAAAAGCCTACAGCTAGGCCTAAAGCCTCGAACAACGCCTCAAACTCTCCCTTCGTATCGTACCCCCGCATGTGTGCAAGGGAGTTAATTTTTAACAATGTTACATTCCCTTATGATTTTAATAAATGTAAAGCTTTTACATAAATAATTAAAGCATTTAAATTAAAAATTAACTCACAGCGGCCTAAAGCCTACAGCTAGGCCTAAAGCCTAGAACTAGGCCTCAAGCCTAGAACTAGGCCTCACACTCTCCCTTCGTATCGTACCCCCGCGTGTGTGAAAGGGAGTTAATG